>JAIUCV010000013.1:19816046-19861512 GCA_026724425.1 Erythrophleum ivorense | reverse complement strand
ACTTTTGTCATACCATATTATTTCTCGTATCACCTTACTCATTCAAGGTGGATTACACATACTATCAAAGGAAATCTAAGAAAATACATTAAAAATAATGAATTCAATGACGTTACGTCGGGGTTTAAAAATTCACCTTGTATCTCGAGGACCCTATGAACTTACTAACAATATTTTTTATTTATTTTCCATCCATGCAAATTATAAACATCTCAAAACTTTGATTAAGAGCTAAAAACCAGAAATATTCATGTTTTGCCTCAGGTTAGAATTTTAGTTTTCTGCTAGTAATTTTGAAAAATCATAACTAAATCTAAAAAAATCAAAATCAAGCAACCCATAACTTTTTGGAAAGCTCTAGATGTTAAATTTACATTAAAAATATTTTCAAGCCACCAAAACCTCATCTGGACGATGTTTGATAATAGAAAAATGGCAAAGGTCAGGATGTTTAGCGCTTCTGATACAAGTTACTAATATAAACTTTAAAAATTCATAACTAATTTTACAAAAATCCAATCTAGGCAAATTATACCAATTTGGAAAGTTACATATGTTAACTATAGGAAAAAATTATTTCTAGATCAATTCAAAAGCATCCAGACTCAAAAAATTAATAAAATAGTGATAAAGGTCTGACTATGTGCCTGGAATAGAATATAAATTTCAAAACTTCATATCTCCCTCTCTAGATATTCAATTGAGGTGATTCTAGTTGGCATAGTTCACTGTAAATATTTAGTTTCTCCCTATAAAATTTCATGGCCATTGGACATCGTTTGGCCTATAAATGATGGAGGTGAATTTTTGGACCATATGAACAGTGCCAATGTCATTTTCTGAATTTTCAACCAACTTCAAAAGTTTGCCAAAAATTCTGTAAACCTTCGAATATTATGCACTTTAGCTTCTCAAAAAGCTCTAAACAAGACCTATGTGCATGCCAAATTTTAGATCAAAAGAACCCATTTGAATAGATTTTGTCACAACTCACCATTATAGTCATTTTCGTACCATTTAATGGTTCAACTTGGTCCAAATGGCTTTCCTTGTGTGCTAGCACCTTTTAACCAAGTTTGAAAGTATAAATACAATTTATATGAACTGTTCAAGTGGTCCCAAACATCATGCATATCATTCTGGTCATTCCACATCCAATAATACCTTAGCATTTTCAAGTCATCAAAGGTTCAAATCTTACATTTACACTGATTTGGTATCAAATATGGTTTCTACATCATCCATACATGCTTTTACATTTGCTCAAATGATTACAACTCAAAAATAATATATACATAAGCACTTTGACACTCTTATATATCAAAACTATACATAATCATGCCAAAGTGTCAAAAGATGGCTATTTAGACTTCATGGTTTCCATTCTTTGATTCTTGAGCTCCACCTAGATCTTATGAGATAGGAGAGGGATGGGGGTGAGATTCATATAATCTTAATAACTCATACACCTATTCAAACACACATTCATGGCATATACATGTCAAAGGCATAAGTATGGAAGTTTACATAACCATAAAGCATTCAAATTCATATTTGCATGTCACAAATTCACATCAAAGCCAAGAATGAGCTCTAGAGGCTTTTGGTTTTGCCTCACCCTATGCCTAGGACTTTTAGTATCATCTCAGCTTTTTGAACATTTGTCACAAACCAATGACATTCAAGAAGACATATTGGTACCAATGCAATACCATAGCATCAAGTGGCATGTTCACAATTCGCATAAGCACACACAAGCACACAATGACATATAAAAAACTAAGAATGCAAGAGGAATGAGGTGGAGAGCTACCTTGTTATTTATGCAAGGTTTACTTTGCTTTCTCCTTCCCTTTTTCTGTTCCATAAGAACAACTAGGTAGGGTTTGGTTTCCTTGGCCTAAACATCATGAATAACACTCTATTATATTCTTGAAGCAAGCCAAAACATTCAATTTATTCTTAAGAATATACTTAGTTCCATAAGTCACATAATGGTTCCATAAATGGCCTATTGAAGCAACCATCATGATTTAAGTTCTTGGCTCCATTCTCTTCTCATTTCTAGGTCTCTTGACCTTATTTAAGGTCTTTAGAGCCATTACACATTCATTTATAAAAGCCTAGACACAAGTTCTTACATAAGATCACATTATGGAAGCCATTGCCTCATCTCCCAATCTATGACTTCTAAATTTTTTCCAATGACTCCTCCCACCTTCTACCATCATATGAAGTCCCAAACTAAGGCTAGAATAAATTAAAATACTTCATGACCCCTCCATCTATCCTAAGCCAAAATTATGGAAGCATTAGGGGTTCAAGGGATTTCCAATTTTTCTTTGATAGAAGAGTCACTTGAGAGGCTTCCTAAGGGTCTTAGGAGCTCAATCAAACACTTACACATGTTAAGAAACTCATATATCAAATTAGTTTTCACATTGTATTCAAGAGCTCTATACTTCTCTAACTTGGAATTCCTTGGTTTTTATTGCAATTTCTTGGCATATTCCAAGTTCTCACACTCTAATTTCATGGTTTGTTATTAGTTCTAGGTCAAAAATTTCCTCCCTTAGATGGTTCTATTTTTAAGCGTTACACACACAAAGAAGAGCAAGAAAGAAGAAGCAACAAAAAGCAAGAAATTACCTTAGATTCAATCTTCTTTTAAAAGTGTTTCTTCTTGCCTTAGCTTCTTCTTTGAATTTCTAACTTTTTCCCTCTAGTTCAAGGCCAAAACAGAACCATTTCACTCATCAAAAATATGGAAAGATGAAGCACAAAGAGGAGAATGAAATTACAAGAAGAAAGACCATGAATTCTTGAATTTTCTTACCCTTTTTCCTTAATTTTCCCTTCTTCTTTGGCTTCTCTTGGTGCATCTCTCTCTTGGTAGCCTTTCCCTCTATTTGGATGAAGCTTATGTCAGTTAGGAAGAGCCCAGATTTTGGACGCCTAATATAAAGCCAAAAGGAAGAGAATTATTTTGAAAATTTTCATCTATGTCCCTTATAATTGACATTTTCATTTTAGTTTCATTTTACCTCCTTTTTTAGAATCAATTTTTTTATCATAAAATTTAGGTTCCCAATTTTATAAAATGCCTTTAGAATCACTCAAATTGGAGCTAAAATCTTCTCGAACGAGTTAGTCAAAGTTTAGGCTTACCACCATTAGAAAACGTATACCAAATGGGTTTTAACTGTTCTGGAACTTCCCATGATTTTCAGGGCCTCTGAGAACCCTAAAGAACTTAAATTTTTCATTTAAAAAGCCCTCCTATGAGTTTTCTAAAAAGTACCCTTATTTGAAAATGCCACTAGACTTTTAGCAAATTTTTTGAACCACTTCGGCCTCAATTTTTGGGTAACTCAATACTCAAATTCTTATTTTTCAATATTTAAAATTTTATCCTAATTTTATTTGACCTCAAATCATTCACTTTGGGGGACTTCCTTTTATATCCAATGTGTTTTGCACATTCACAAAGAAACCAAACATCGCATTTCTCACGTTTACAGAGAGACCGAATGTTACAACTTTGACAAAAAGTCACCACTAAAAGGTACTTTTAGTGGTGACTAATTGTTGTCATTAAACTTTGGCATAAGAATTTTAATTGGTGGAGAATTTGGCGGAAAAATTTAGTGGTAACACCTTATGTTACTACTAAAAGACACTTTTAGTGGCAACATATATAGTTGTCACTAAATATTTGAAATTTTTTTTTGCATTTTCAAAAAATGAAAAACTTTTAATGGTGACTAACTAGAGTACTTTTAGTGACAACAGGTTTTTGTCACCACTAAAAGTGATATATAATTTTCCTTCTAACACGCCTATAGTTGCAATCAAATATCACCACTAAACATAAGTTTTAGTGGTGACTATGTTGATATTGTCACCAAAAGTTTTTTGTGACGACTTATTTGTTGTTACTAAAAAGTTTTAGTGGCAACTTTTTTTTGTTGTCACTAAAAATTTCTTAAAAATTAAGAATTGTTTTTAATGACAACTTTTAGTAAACATATATTTTTAGTGACGAATTTTTTTAGTCGTTACTAAAAGTTATCACTAAAAGTATATTTTTTTGTAGTGAAGCTTCATAAAACCTTAGGTGCAATCAAAACTCTAATTTTCATAACTTGTTATCTATAACCTATTTTTTAGTTCTATTGCTTCTATATGATTCCTTAGGTTTCAAAACCCTAATTTCTATCCATTTTGGATCAAAATCAAATCCCTTACATGGAGCTCTAGTTCTAGTCGAAACACATATACAAGAAGAAGCTAAGAAGAAGCAAATTTAGCCATAGTTTCTTATCTTATTTCAAAGTTTTTCAAGGGAGCTTTCCTAAGCTTCCAAGAGTTTCTCCAAATTCTCCATTCCCTTTACTAAATTAGCCACAAAATATCACCATTTAAGACACCAAAACCATGGGAAGAGAGAAGAGAAAGAGGAGAAGAACTTTAATGAAGGAAAGAGTATGAAAAAGTGATGATTTCTTACTCTTTTTGCTTGAAATTCTCTCCCTTCTCTTCTCCTTCTTCTATACCACTTCAAGTTGGTTTAGGTGCTAATTTGAGATAGAACAAAGTCGGTTAGGAAGAGTGGAGAAGGTGGGGCATGACTTTAAGAAGAAGGGAGGCCTAATTATAACATTTTCTAAATTCTAATTTTGTCCCTCAATTTTGTTCTTTCCATTTGAATTCATTTCAATTTTTTTTTTATAATTGTCTTTTCTATCATGAAATTTAGATCCTCTAATTCATAAGATATCTTTGGTTTCATTGAAATTAGATTTAAAACTTTACTGAATTATTTGATTATAGTTTTAGTCAACTAATAACCAAAAATGTATATCGGAGGGGTTTTGGCTATTTTAAGGGTTCCTATGATTTTTAGGGCTTCTGAGAGTCCCGAAAACTCAATTTTTTTTATTTAAAGCTCACTCCTTTAAGTTTTCTAAAAGTTGTCTAAAATTACGATTTTGCTACTATGTTTTCTTTAAATTTATTCAGCTATTTTAGCTCTAATTTTAGGATATTTTTAAACTCTAAACCACATTTCTAAGTGTTCTAATTCTCATTCTAATCTTAATTAGTCCCAACTTGCATTGCTTTAAGATGATTCTATGTCATTTTATTAGGTTCAATTCTTAAAAGGTGTATCCCAAAATTTTCAACTTCTTTGACTCATTCATTTTGCTATGTATTTGTCTTGGAAAGAATTACATTTTGGCTTAAGCTGAAATTGTAATTTAACCCTTGTTGAAAGTAGACATCCTAAACTTTTAATGATTATATTTTGACTTCAAAATTTCACTTGAATATTTTTCTTATATTTTTAGGGTCCTATTGGTATTAGGAATCTTCAAAAATTCATCTCTTAAGTATTTCTTTCTTAACTACTTTCTATTAGAATACATTCCAAATAAATCTTAAAAATTTTCAAAAATTCCTATTAAATTTTTTATAGCTTTAAATTTTTTTTAATGTTTCATAAATTCATATTTCAGTACATTCTCCTTACTCACAAGTTAATCTTTAAATATTTCCAAAGTTATGTGAAATTATTTAAATATTATCTAATTGAGATTATTTGGAAAAGGGTGCTATAATTTTCCCTGTCTTTCTGATATTTTATTTGCTAAATTTAGGATTACCTTAATGGAATAACTCTAGACTTTTTTCTATAATTTTATCCTCCATTTCCCATATAGCTTCTTCCAAAGTTAGTCCCTCCTAAATTACCTTGATTAGGGAGATAGTCTTATTTCTTAAGTGTTCCTTATTAGTGTCCACAATCCATATAAGCGATGGCTGGTACAATAGATTTTCTTTGACTTGTACTAAATCTTCTTTATGACCTATGAAAGATCAAGAACATATTTACAAAGTTGAGAAACATGAAACACAAAATGAAGTTTGGACAATCTAAGTGGTAAGGCAATTTGATAAGCAGTCGGTCCAATCTATTTTATGATTTGGAATGAGCCAATATATTTGGGATTCAACATTTTAGATTTTAGAAATCTGCCAATTCTAGTAGTGGGAGTAATTTTCAAAAATATGTGTACCTTTTCCTCAAATTCTAAGGGCTTTATCTTTTTATCTGAACAAGCCTTTTGCCTGTTCTAAGTAGTAGGTATTTTTTTTATCAACTTAATCTGCTTAGAAGTCTCTTGTACTAGCTCTAGTCTTAAAAACTTTTTCTCTCTAATCACAAACCAACATAGGCACGATCTACACTTTCTATTGTAAAGGGCTTCATAAGGAGCCATTCCAACATTAGAATGGAAGTTAATGTTGTAAGTAAACTCTACTAATGGGAGGTATTTATCCCAACATTCCTTTTTGTCTAAGGTATAAGCTTTCAATATATCCTTTAAAGTTTGAATTGTTCATTTTGATTGATTATTCATCTGATGATGATAAGCCATGTTACAATGCAATTTGGTTCCAAAAGCTTCTTACAATGCTTCCCAATCAAACCTAAGGTCTCTATCAGATACTATACTAGATACCACTCCATGTAGTCTTACTATTTCTTGCAAACACAATTGAACCAACTTTTCTAAGTAGTAATTTGAGTAAATGGGTAAGAAATGTGTAGATTAAGTCAATTTATCTATAATTACCCATATAACGTCCTTACGAGGGATTTATAAAGGTTGTAATAAATCTGAGGGATTTTATATGTTCTATCTTAACCCTCTAGCATATTAAACATTTAGCCACATATTCAGCAATTTTCTTTTTCATTCTTGACCACCAATACATCCTTTTTAGATCTTGATATATTTTAGTAGATCTAAGATGAATAGTGTATTGTTTTTATGAGCTTCTTCTAGAATTTTATTCAAAGCTTAACTTTCTAAAACACAAACCCTTCCCTAGAAGAGTATGGTTTTGTTAGGTGCTACAGAAAAATCTTAATGTCCTATGTACTTTTGTAAGGATAGATCTAACTTCTATGCCTCACTTATCTGAGTACTTAAATCATACACAATTCTAAGTTCACTTAGATACAGACTATGAGGTAGGATAGTCATCGAAAGTCTCATATCCTTAAATTATTCTAACATCTTGATTTCCTTAATCATCATTCTTAAAACTTGTAAGGATTTCCTACTGAGGACATTTGTCACCACATTTACTTTGCCTAAATGGTATCTAAATTTAAAGTCATAATTTTTAATTAACTCTATCCATATCCTTTGCGTCATGTTCAACTATTTTTGGTCAAACAAATACCTAAGGCTTTTCTGGTTATTAAAAACCTCAAAGCCTACTGCATACAAATAACATGTTAGATTTTCAAAATAAACATCACTGCTACTAACTCTAAATCATGAGTGTGATAGTTTCCCTTATAAAGTCTATGTTATCTAAAAGCATAGGTTACTACTCTCTTGTTTTTCATGAGCATACATTCTAAACCATTTTTGGAGGTATCACTATACATTTCAAAATTTTCAAGGATTATTAGAATAGGTGTGGTCATTAGTTTTTCCTTTAAGGTTTGAAAACTACTCTAACACTCAAATGTCCATTCAAAGGATTTCCTTTCCTAGTTAACCTACTTAAAAGTAAGGCTATTTGGGAAAACCCTTAGATAAACCTCCTATAATATTTAACTAGTCCTAGAAAGCTCTTGATCTTGGTAACTGGTTAAGGTCTTTTCCATTTCACTATTGCTTTCACCTTACCATGGTTTGTAAATATTCTCTTTTGTGAGATTTCATGGCTTAGGAATTTTACTTTCTTAAGCTAGAATTCACATTTTTCTAATTTAACAAACAATTGCTTGTCTTTTAATACCTTTAACATCATCCTAATATGCTTTTCATGTTCTCTTTTTGTCTTTGAATAGGTCAAGATGTCATCTCTGAATATTACTATAAATTGGTCTAACTATGGCGTAAAGATTCTTCTCATATAGTCTATGAACATTGTTGAGGATTGAGTAATCTTAAAGGCATTACTAGGTATTCATCGTGTCCATATTTAGTCCTAAATGCAACCTTAGGACTATCCTTTAATTTAGTAGTATCCTGATCTTAGATCAATCTTGGAGAATATGGATGCTCGTCTCAATTGATTTAGTAGGTCATCTATTCTAAAGAAGGGTACTTATTCTTAATAGTTACTTTATTTATTTGTCTATAGTCTATGCATAATCTAAGTCTTTTATCTTTCTTCTTCACAAAAAGTATAAAAGCTCTCTAGGGTGACACACTACATTGGATGAACTTCTTGGTCAACAAGTCTTCTATTTGAATCTTGAGTTCCTTTAACTCTAAGGAACACATCCTATTGGATGCCCTTGAAATTGGTCTTATCTCTGGAATTATGTCCATTGTGAATTCTACTTCTTTATTAGGAGGGTGGGTAGAAATCTCAAGAGAAAAACCTTTAGGTACTCTCTCACTACTAGAATGCTATCTAATCTTGATTTCTCTTTTTATTCTAAGGATCTTAAGGTTGCACACTATGCACTTCTTTCATCTATCTCCATACTAATAGGATTGGCAATAAGGTTATCAATTTTTGGTTTAAAAATGGATGAAAAGATTATGGTCTTATGGAGTGAATTTATGGTTACATTGTTTTCAATCAATTAGTCTATGCCAAAGATGATATCAATGTTGCTTAAAGGAAAGCACACAAAATGAGTGATTACAAACCTATTTTCAATTTGAATATGACAATTTAGACAAGTAAATAATGTACAAACTTTTTCTCTCACTAGATTAGAAAAAAGCAGTTTAAATGGTTATTTAGAAATAAGCAAATCTAATTGCTTCACACAGTTAATAGATATAAAAGAATGTGTAGCTCCTAAGTCAAACTATGCTAATAAAGAAACATTATTAACAAAACATGTACCTCGATTAGATTGGCAAACTAACTTGCTTCTTTTTCATTTATTGTAAAGACTCTCCCTTTTGTCAATAGTTTTTAGGTAAATACCTTCCCCTCTGATGTCTTCACCTTGTTTTGCGGGCTTTCTCTTAAAGTGACCTAGTTTATTGTAGGTATAGTAGACATTCTATCCTACAAGGCAAGGCTTGCTTCCATGTGTCTTCCCACATCTAATGCATACGGTGGTTGTTAGGTTTCTCATAATCTATTTCCCTTTTTTTAGGCTTGAATTTGGGTTTGAAAATTTTCTTTTAAACATTTCCCACTCTATTGTTATTCCAAAACAATTTCTTCTACTTTTCTTTCTTGGTCTTTGTCAAATTTTTCTCTTTGGCTTTGCACTTTTTAACCAGTGTGGTAAAATTTCAAATTTCAAAGGCAATTGTTACACCCTTAATTTTTGGCATTGAGCTTACCTCGAATTCCCTTGCCTTCCATTCTTTGTCTAAATTATTCTTCAAATATGGTGAAAATTTTGACAAAGTTTTGAACTTTGCCACATATTGATCAATCATCATACTGCTCTATCTCAATTGTAGAAACTTTATTTCCTTCTTGTTATTAATACTCACAGGGAAGCACTCTTCTAAGAATACCATTTTGAATCTTTTCCAAGTGATTTTTGTACCCTAGGCCCTATATCCTCTCTGTCTCGTTCCACCAAGTGCGAGCATCACTAACTAGCATATAAGTGGCAAATGTTAACTTCTCAACATCAATGCATCCCAAAGTTTTAAAAATCTTTCTAATTCTTTTAACCATTCATATGCTATTGTAAGGTTGTATTCTTCTTAGAATGAAGGGGATTTGGCCTTTTTGAATTTAGATAGATCTTCGAAATTTGCATTCAATCCTTAGTTTGGCTGATTTTTTTCTCTTCCATCCACTAGATTAGCTTATTTGTAAAAGCAACTTGTTCTTTAATAATGGCTACTATCCTCTTAATGGCATTCATCATGGTATTGTTATAACTATTTCCATTAGAGTTACTTTTCCTTCTTGATAACGTGTTTTTGTTGCACAATAAAAGAACTTAGAATCAAGTGATTAGGCTTAATACTTTATTTTTACTTATGAGACAAAATCATAGCATCAAGTATAGATATATAGGCATATAAGTGTTGGTATAACTTTCACCTATAGTTACTTGCATAAAAGTAAAATTAGGTTGCCAAAATTCCCTATTCTATTCTAGACTACTAGAAATTTGTAAGACAAACCACTCTAATACCGTTAATGTGACCCCCTTATTTATCAAATTAATACAATCTGTTATTACTTTTTAATTAATTATGTAACGTGTGTTGCATTATATAATGTATTGTCTAGATAAGATAATTACATATCTATCATGAACTACCAATCATTTTTTTTTTACTTAAAATTTTCTGAAAGCATCCTATATAGGGTTACCGTTTAGAGTAACCAAACTTCAAGTAAGACTTATGACGTCATACATTTAGTCAAAATATTATTTTTAGTCAAATCACAATATTCATATATATACATTAAAATACATCAAAAGGAGAGTCCTATGCTTGCATATTGCAAACTAGTCATAAAACCATCATATATACAACAAAAAGAGGCACTAGTTTTATGACTTTACTTTCTACTAGGCTTCCATTGGTTAATGGCCAACAAACACTTGCTTTTTGTCCTTATTTATCTTGGTCCACTTTATGCTTTATATTGCTTAGACTTGACTTACTATGAGTATATCCATATACATCCATTTCACCTCTACTATAAGCTTAACTATTAGCATTCTCTCTTGGATCTGAACATATTACCACAACTGTGAAAGTTATAAAATTCTTAGTAAGACAATAATAATTTTAAAAACATAGCATTTGAGCATATTTGATAACTATTGCAAATAGTTACAAATAACTTGGTTGTAAAAATAAGTTTGTAGATAGTGATGCAACCAAGATCACCTCCCACGGAAATAGATTTTAATTACTAAAGACAATTTTCTAAATGTCAAAGGCACTCTAAAAACTAATAATTCTAGAGATTTGTTAGGGGGTTTAATGACTAAAATTAAAAATAATTCATGAATTAAAACAAAATTACTAGCTAGAATCAAAGAAAGTGATAATAACCAAACAATTGAGTGAAGCTAGCCATGAGTGAATTCCTTGAACTTTAATTATCATCATTCAAATTATATTTCACTAAGATTTGGACTTAATCCTCTTTAGTGTATCCATAATAAATTTTCTCAAGTTACCACTTAAGAATGCAAGAACCTACCAAGTTAATGATTTTTAAAACCTCAAACCTACACTAGCTTACTAATTCTTGAATTAAGCATCACTGAACACACTAAAAACAGAGATTAATTAATCTTTAACACTTTTGCATTTTCATCCTAAATTTCTAATTAACCAATCAAATATCAAGACTTCTCAAATAAAAAATTAAGCCCAAAAATTCAGCAAATTCCTATAATAACCATTGCATTAATTAAGTTGAAAATTAGGAGAAAAAGAGGATAAAATGGATAGCTATGAAAACAAATAAATATTTAAACAATTAATCCTCTAATTCAATCCCCAAAATGTCTAATTAATAGCTCAACAATATTAAGAATTCATTTAAAAAAATAGAGCACAATTATCAAGTTCATATAAGCTAAACCTAGTCTTGTATAACCCAAAAAAATTGCAACAAAGGAGGAGAACAAAAGGAAAAGAGAATTAACTAAATCCTGGAGCATTTGTCTTGGATTTAAATTTGCACTTCAAAGTCTTCATCCCAAGCTAGCTACATGGAGGAATTAGGTTGCCATTACAAAAAATTAATGGAGAAATTGGATATGAAAAACTTTTGGCCATGAAGCTTCAAGTTGGAGGAGGAATAATGTTGCTCTTGTGCGTTAAAAAAAAAAAAGAGTCCTATAACATGTCATGTGTGAAACTCCATGCAAGAGAGTATGTAATGTATCAATCCTCATGTCCACATGAGAATCCCGTGTTTTAGAGACCTAGTGCATTAGAAAAGCCGTGTAGCCTTTATTCATCCATGTTTTCGTGCGTGAAATCCTATGTGTTAATGTGAATTGTGTAGAGAATGAATTTTTCCTATTGCATGAAAAAGCTGCCACTCCTCATCTTAATTTGTTTCCAATTTTTATTTTCTAAAAATATATTAAAAATCTAGGCAATTATCCACTCCTTGGCATTGTCAACTTGTAGCTTGCATACTTAAATCTTGACCTTTGATTTAATCTTGTAGTATTCAATTCTTCTCTAAATTAATCTTTACCATTTAAATTCCATTTACCCATTAAAAATCTACACAAATAATAAAAAATATTAAGTGAAATTTTTTTTCAAAATTATTAAAAAAGAATTCATAAATTAAAAACCAAGAATTTTACAAATTAATTCGTAAAGTGCAAAAATGACCAATAAAATGAAATCTCATCTAATAAAATCCAATAAGCCATAAGTCATTAGTAAAAAGTACAAATAAAAAGGAATAAAAGATATAAAAATGACATTTATCAATTCCACCACGCTTAAATATTTGCACTCTTAGGCAAAAGAAATCAAAATTCTAAGGAAAAGATAATAAAAAGAAATAAAAAGGAAATGTGTAAGCCACTAAGTACAAGGAAGATCATAGCATATCAACACCTCATTATCTAAGTTACATTACTTGCATCAATGCAATAACTACCATGGCAACATACTTAACAAAAATGAAATGCAATGATGGTCCCTTACGTAGATTAGTGTCATTCACTCTACTCTCTAGTGTTTAGGGTTAGGTGTTTATACTTAAATTTTGATTTGTTCAAATTTACTACCATATATTTGGCTATTATCTATATCTCTACCATTTAAAATCAAACGCCAATACATAAAAATCATAAGGTCTTTAATATAGTTGTAATGTAAGCCAAGGTAAAAAACAAGTGGTAAACAAAAGAAATAAGGACATAATAAGAAACAAAACAGATACTTAAAATCATTAAGTGCATAAAGGAAAAGAATGTAGAATTGAATAAATGTGCATTTCAAGGCCTTATTTACTACAAAGAAACATATATACAAAGAAATCAAAAAGTAACTTTTCTTTCTTTCTTTTCCTTTTCTTTTTCTCATTTCTTTTTTATTCTATTTTCTTTTGCTTTTTCTTCTTCTTTTTTTTTAAACACACACACACACACACACACACACACACACACACACACATTCTCCTTCTATTTTCTTTCTTTAAACTTTTTTCAACTATGTGCATTTCTTAAAAGAACACACTAAATGATCCAAAAATGATATGGAAATGCACATCCATCCACCCTAACAAAATAAAATGTTAGTAACAACTAAAAGTATCCTAAAAACAAGGTGGGAAAGATATTTATTTGTTTTTTATGGCTAAAAGGTTAAAAAGAAAACATATAAAGCTTAAATGGGTAAAACAAAGGGTAAAATGCATGTGGGGTGGCTATTTAGCTCTAGCTACAACAAAAAAAGGAAAAATGAATGCCTTAATCCTTTTCATCCATGGCAAATGTACAAATGTGGCATTGAATAATATTCAAGCCAAGTTCTAGAGTAAAAATAAGATAGGGGATACACACTAAAAATGAACATAAATAGGCACAAAATCTCGCAAGGTAAATTGACCATTATCAAAGTTCATTAAAACTAAACTATTTGTCATTTAACTTGTATTCTCAACACAAGGTCAATTTCTTATCAAGTTAAGACATATCAAGGTTATGGTTATACCTCAAGACTAGCAACTTCTACAAAAAATATAAATTTTTTTAAAGTTTTCAAAATACATAAACAACACAAAAGTAAAACTTCTCACAAAAACTAAAAATCAACTAACAAAACAAAGCAGAACCAAAATTTTTTTGAATGCTCCTCCCCACACTTAAATGTTGCATTGTCCTTAATGCAAGCTTAAGATCTAACCACAAGATAGATAACACAATATAAAAGTGGAAAGGAAAGTACACAACTGGGCAAACTAGGCGACATCTTGAAGCTGAAGCTCCTTCTTTTCATTCTTTGAAACTCCTTCATAAAAATGCTTGAATCTATGGTTACAAAAACTAAAAAGCATTTTTCTGTAGGTAAATGTTCTAAAAGTGAATGTTGTCTTTTCCTGGTCCTCCAAAGCTATACATATATGGAAATACTCTGAAAATCTATCGAGAAAACAATAGTGAGGCTTTCTTACTAAATGCTCAAGCATCTAATCAATAAAAAGGAGGAGGTAGTGGTCTTTTCTAGTGATTGAATTAAGATGCCTATAATCAATGCAAACCCTCCACCTATTTTGCAGATGAGTTGGCACCAACTTGTTCTTTTCATTTCAAACCACTGTAATCCTTGCCTTTTTAGGAATAACTTGCACAGGACTAACCCACTGGCTATTAGAAATCAGATATATAATACTTGTAGGTAAGAGTTTAGATACTTCTTTTTTAACCACATCAAGAATAAGTGGGTTAAGTTGCCTTTGAGTTTGCCTAATTGGTTTAGCTCCATCTTTCAACAAAATCTAATGCGTACAAGTCTCGGGGCTAATTCTTGGTATATCTGCCAAGGTCCATCTTATTGCTTGCCTTTACTTCCTCAAGACCTCCAAAAGTCTCATTTCTTCATACTGGGCAATATCATTCACTACAATGATCGGAAGCTTTTCTCTTTCTTCAAGGTAAGCATACTTTAATGTATTTAGAAGTGTTTTAAGCTTTAAGGTAGGAGCTTGCTCAATGGAGGGTATGAGCTTGTTAATTACTATCTCTTCCATGCCATACACCTGCTCAGATGACTCATAAGAAACAAAAGAATCTTTTTTAGCATGGGAAGTATTAGTAGCATGAGAAGAATCATTAGAATCATTAATCACATGAATGTTAGCACTAGTTACATTATAAAAAATAGTAGAGATTGCATCATAGTTATCAAAACAACCCATATCAACATCATGGTCAGATTAGAACCAGAAAGCTCAATAAGATCAGTGTAATCAATAGAAGGTCTAAATGTAATAGAATCAACTTGTTCAATACATGCAATAGGCTCCTTAAAGTCAATACTATCATCATAACTCAAAAAATCATCAATTTCTCTACATTTAGTACATACATGAGAACCATCACAAGTACATCTTGTAACGCTTGGTACATTGTAAAAACACCAAAACAGGCTGGTTTGAAAAGTAATTTCCCTGAGATGAGTGATTCAAGGCCAAATAAAATTTGAATAAAATTTTAAATAATAGAAAATGAGGATTTGAGCTTTGAGTTGCCCAGAAATTGGGGTCGGAATGATTCGAAAAATTTATCGAAAGGCCAGTGGTATTTTCGTAAATAAGTGTAATTTTAGAAAAGCACCTAGGAAGACTTTTTAAATGAAAATTTTGAGTTGGTCAGGGTTCTTAAAGGCCCCAAAAATTATAGGAAGTCCCGGGGCTAGTAAAGCCCCTTCGGTGTATGTTTTTTAATGTTAGTTGACCCAAATTTTGGCTGATTTGTTCGGTAAAGTTTTAGCTCTAAATTGAGTGATTCCAAAGGCATTTTATTAAATTGGGATCCTAAATTTTTATGATGGAAAAGATGGTTCTAAAAAAGGAGCTAAAACGAAGCCAAAACGAAATTGCTATTACGGAAGGACAAAATTAGAAATAAAAGCTTCTAGAATGTCCTAAACACTTCCACACTTTTCTTCCATCTTCTCCCTTTTATGGAGCACGACTTCTTCTGCCCAATTTACAGAAAAAATAGCAACTCCTTAGGTGCATCAAAAGGGGAAGAAAAAGAGTAAGAAAACCAAGAAAAAATTAGGTAAGTTCATGGAATTTTAAGCTCTTCCTTCTTTCAATCCTCTTCCTCTCCTTCTTGGCTTTCTTTCTATGGTTTTCTTGAGGGATTTGATTCTATTTTTGGTCCAGAACAAGAGGGTAATTTTCGAAAATCAAGAAGGGAAGTGAAACATAGAAAAGGAGTCTTGAAAGGAAGCCAAAATCCAAGGTAAATGCATGGTTTAAATGCTTCTCCTCTTTACTTCTTCTTGACATGTGTTCAGCCAGATGAAGAGGGGGTAGAAGGAGATGAATTTTGGGCAACCAAGGGAGAAACCTAGGAAAATGAGTGCAAGGATTAAGAATATGGCAAGAAATTCAAGTAAAAACTAAAGGAAATCAAGATAGAAAAGTGTAGGCTTTCTTAGGATTTTGTAAAATTTGATTTTGTGTGAGTAATTCCTTGACTATTTGAATATTTCCTTGAGCTCCTAAGACCCCTAGAAACCTTCCCAAGTAGCTCTCCCATCAAGAAAAATTTTGAAACTCCAAGAAACTCCATTATGTGCTTGTCTCGATCAAGGAGGATTTATTAGGCTAGGGAGTGTTTTAATTTGTTCTAGCCTTGGTTTGAGACTCCATATGATGTTAGAAGATGGGAGGAACCATTAGGAAAAATTTAGGAGCCATAGGTTGGGAGATAAGATAATGGTGTCCATAATGGTGCCTTATGAAGCAACTTGGTCTTCCAATGGTGTAATTGAACACGTGATGGCTCCAAGGACCTTAAATGAGTTCAAGAAGTCTAGAAATAGCAAGAGAATGGAGCCTAGAACTTAGATGATATGAGTTGCTTCAATGGACCATTTATGGAACCAATATGCCTATTATGGAACCAAGTGTGTGTTTAAGAGTGAACCTAGTGTCTTGGTTTGCTTCAAATGTGTAATTGTATGATATTTGTGATATCTAGGCCAAGAGAACCCTACTCCACTTAAGTGCTCTTGTGAGACCAAGAAGGGAAAGGAAGTGGCAAAGTAAGCTTGCATAAATTAAAAGATAGCTCTCCTCATTCTCTTTGCATTCTTGTGTGCATATGTATGTCTTAGTGTACTTGTATGCATTCTTGATGCTTGATGAAATGCCACTTGATCCTTGTTGTGCATTGATACCAATGTGTTGTCTTGAATGACTATGGTTGTGGAAAGAGCTCATAAGGGTGAGATGATGCCAAAAGTCCCTTGATAAAGGTGAGACAAGGCCAAAAGTCCCTTAAATGGGTGAGGCAAAGTCAAAAGTCCCTAGACCAAGAGTGAGGCAAATCTAAAAGTCCTAGAAATGGGATCGGGTTAAACCAAAAGTCCCTAGAGTATGAAAGTGATCTTGACATGTGAATGTGTCATGGAATGAAATTTATTGCACACTTTATACTTGTATAGTTATGAAATTAATGTATGTATGCCTTGAATGTGGTGTGAATGGGTGTGTGAACTATTGAGATTCTTGGAATCTCACTCCCCTTTTCCCTTCATCCTTGAATTGTCTAGGTAGTGTTCCAAGTCAAAGAGATGCAAGCCAAGGACATTGAACATCTTTATTTTAGTGTATTATATACTTTAAGTGGTGGTTAAATGTCAAAGTAATGATGTATGTAATATTTTTGTGATGTAAGGCCATGGACAAGTGTAAAATGATGTATGAATATGATGTAGACTTTATATGACACTAAATTAATAGCATTGTGCAAATTGGCTCTTGGATGGCTTAATGTAACTATGCATAAATAGATGTTGAGAGACCACAATAAGATGCAAATAGTTTGGGACCATTTGGGCAGCTCTCACAAGTCTTAAACATGCTTTTAGACTTGCCCAAAAGGTGCCAAGACCCAAGGGAAGCTAAATGGCAATTTTGGTACCCTATGTGGAGCCAAAAGTGAACAAAATGGAACCCTATGTTACTTTTTGGCTAAATGATTTATTCTTGATTTGAGATTTGGCATGCTATTAGAATATTTTGAGAGATTTTTGAGAAGCTAAAGATCATAATTTTCAAAGATCTATAGAATATTTGATGATTTTTCAAAGTTGGCCAAAATTCTTGAAATGGTCTGATGCACTGTTACATTGGGTTCGAAATTATTTTCTATCACATGAGGCTCAAATGAAGTCCAATTTCCATGAAATTTTATAAGAAGAAACTAGAGGTTATAAGTGACTTGTGCCAATTGGAATAACCCCATTTAGATGTCTAGAGAGGGAGATATGATTTTTCAAAGATTCAGTCCAGTGTTAGGGGTCCAACCAGACCTTAGTCACTATTTGATCAAAATTTAGGGCCTGGGAGAGCTTGAACTGATCTAAAGTGATTTTTTATTATATCTAACATCCTTATCTTTCCATATTGGTATCATTCACTCGAATTGGAATTTTTTGGAATTAATTGGACATTTTTGAAGTTCATATCAATAAATTGTAACAGCATCAGTCTAACCTCCAGACTATTTCGCATGTCAAACGCTCTGTGTGTGGGATGTTATGACTTGTACATATTTTTATCATGAATTAGATATCCCAAGCTTTCTAGAATGACTAAGATTACATGATTTTAATTTTTCTAGATTTAGTTATGATTTTTCAAAATTTTGGACAGAATGGGGGCAAATTTGACCGAAATTTAATAAGTTCAATTTATGCTCCATTTCAGTTTCCTTGGCTCATGAGCAAGATTTTGTGATGCAGATGAGTAGTAATGATGTATTTAAATATAAGGATGCATGGTATGAATCCATACAATCCAGGTGATACCAATTGTGAATTTTTAAACATGACGCAACGCGATGTAATCCATTATTGTTGGTTCCTTTTCTATGTGCTCTTATGAACATAATGATATGGAGCTTATGAATGCCAAGAATGGGGTTAGATATATATGGTATTACACATCTCAAAGAATCATCAAACTCAGCAATATCACAAGAATTAGTCAACATGCCATCCTAAACTTAGTACTACATCATCAACTAGCATATCAATCAAAACACACTAAGAATAAAATGATCATCACATTAGTGCTTCATGGCATCAAAGATATTAAAGTGTATCACATTGCCAGCAAACTCCATAGAAAAAGTACCCTGGTGAACATTTATGATTGTCTTAGTAGTTTTTAAGAAAGGTCTATCGAGAATGAGTGGTGTATAACCAGAAAACCTACATCTATCATCCTCTATGTTAAGAACATAAAAATCAACTGAAAATATTAATTCATTTACCAAGACGTCTTCCAGCACTCCCAAAGGATAAGCCATGCTTCGGTTCGTGAGCTACATAACCACTCTAGTTAGTTTCAATTCTCCCACCTTCAAAGATGAATACATTGACTTGGGCATTATATTAATAGTAGCACCAAGATCAATTAAAGCATAAAAAACTCAAAATTGCCAATAGCACAAAGCATTATAAAAGTGCCCAAATTTTGACACTTACTAGGCATTGCAAGCTGTATAAGTGCTAAAACATTCTTGCCAAAATTGATTTTCTCATTCCCTCTTAGCCGCCCCTTGCTAGTGTACATTTCTTTAAAGGACTTGACGTACTTAGGGCTGGTCTTAATGGCTTCTAGTAAAGGTATATTGACTTCAACTTTCTTAAAGGTCTTAAGAATCTCCTTCTCAAGTTTTTCTTTAGCTTGTCTTTTCCCTTGGGTAGGTCAACATAAGAAAGGAAAAATCTTCTTCAGCTCCTTTTCTCCCTCAAGCTTATCCAATGTAATGTGTGTTTTTGCTAATGCTGACTTATTCGTGGTAGTAGTATCTGAGGGCTTATGAACTTCTTTCTCACCTTTAAAGGTGATAGCACTAATGTTACTACTTTTAGGATTAACCATTATCAATGAGGGTAATTTCCTTGATCCTTGACTTCTTATCTTATTCATTGATGTTGCTAACTGACCAATCTATGTCTGAATGTTCTACATTTCTTGTCTATGTTAAAGTTCATTCTATTGAAGCCTTTCCATAAGCTGCTTCATCATATCTTCCAGGCTATTTCCCTTACCAGACTCCTCCTTTATGGAAATAGACTATCTTATAGGCTGTGGAGGCTGTGTGCTTAACCTTGCAGCATTGTACTTTTGTTGTTGTTGTCCTCCTTTATATCTCAAGTTTAGGTGATCTCTCCATCATAGATTATAAGTGTGGGAGTATGGATCATGTTTGTGTTGTCCTTGTTGCATTGGATTTCTTGAAAAGATCCTAGCACAAGTCTCTACTCAGTTGTCTAGCTATAGGCACTGATTAGTAGTATGTGTGGCTAAGGAGTAGATACCACACAAAGGTTCAATCAAAGCTATAGATGTAGAGAACTACTGTAAATGATAGAAAACTTTCTGCCTTTGAACTAAAGCCATTTAAAGCTCTTTAAAAGTGTTATGCATCTTCTACTAGATCCGACCATACTAAGGAGCATACAACTCATTAATACCTCTCATTGGTTACATCATCCTAGTACCAAATTGTTGACCATTTGGAGCCACCTTAAAAATAAGCTCTCGGGCTACCTTTGGAGTTAAATGAACTAAGGCATCACCTGCTACAGCATCAATTATGTTTATGTCCATCTGTAAAGGCCTTTCATAAAAATACTGAATCAATAATTAATCAATAATATGGTGATGGGGACAACTGGCATAAAGCTTCTTGAATCTTTCCCAATACTCATAACGAGCTTTTTTCTAACATTTGATGGATCCCACAGATTTTCATTCAGATAGAAGCTGTACGGGATGCAAGAAAAAAAATTCTCTAAGAAAAGACATTTCAACTGGTCCTAAGAATTAATAGTACCAGGAGGAAGATAATATACCAACTTAAGCTATACCATCTAGAAAGAAAAGAAATGCCTTAAGCTTTATCTGTTCTTTTGAAACTCCTTGTGATTTCATGGTGAAGCAAACAACATGGAATTCCTTTAGGTGCTTATAAGGATTGTCTCTTGCAAGTCTATGAAATTTTGGAAGTAAGTGAATCAATCTAGACGTAAGCTCAATTTTTGCATCTAATTTTAGGTACTAGATATAAAGATTTTAGTCATGCATATTAAGAGCTATAAGTTCCTCAATGGTTCTAGTATGCATATTACCATTCAAATTTCTATCACCATTCAAGTTAGTATGCACATACATGTTCATGTTAGCATTTGCTTGCTTTTGTTCAGCTATATTACAATCAATGAAATGAGGCACACAACCAATTTCTTGCACATAATAAAAAACACAAGACATATTACCACTATTCTCTACACTAACACTGCTTTTCTTGACCTTTACTTGCCTTCGAAAAGTTCTTTCAATCTCAAGGTCTCCATCAACCAATTTTTCACCAAAGGATTATGTCATAAACCAATTAGGCAAGCAAGAACTGAGAAATAGTATAATAACCAGCCAAGAAAAATCAAAGCAATAAATTTAGAAAAATAGAGAAAATGTCATAAAAAAGAAAAAAAATTAAAAAATAGAAAACTCATAGAAAACGAAAGATTTTGGCTAATCTAAGGGTTACCTCATAGCTAAAGCTATGAATTTTGCTCAGCACCAACCTAAATATCAAAATACCAAGTTTTAGAATTTTCTAGATAGATAGTCTAAGAAAAAGTCAAGCACATAGAAAAATTGAGTTAGTAACCGAATTAGCACAATTTCACACACTAAAAAGCAAGATAATTAAAATCAAATTAAACTAACAACTTCCTAACACATAAAGGCACTCAAAAATAGAGAAATATCACACAAAAGGAAGAACCAAAAAATAAAAAAGATTAAATCTAAAAAAATTAGAAGAATCCTTAGAAATTCAAGAAAATACTAAAAAATTCAAAAAAATACCCTAAAGGATAGATTTTGGCTTAAAAATGTAGTACCTTATGGCTAAAGTTATATCTTTTTCTTATCTCACTTAAAAACTTAATGATACCGAGTTTCAGAATTTTTCAAACAAGTTAAACAAAAATTCTAACAAATAGAACAAGTGATACACACAATTGTAAAGGCCAAAAACTGAACATAAAACAGAGCAAAAACACACCAAAAGATAGCACTAACATGTAGTCAACTTTTCAGATAATTAAGAATCCAATATTCTCGACAACGACACTAAATTTGATAACTAGTGTCAAATAGTTACAAATAACTTGGTTGTGAAAATAAGTTTGGAGATAGTGATGCAACCAAAATTCCACAGAAATGGATCTTAATTACTAAAGAGAATTTTCTAAATATCAAGGGCACTTTAAAAACTAATAATTCTAAAGATTTGTTGGGGGTTTAATTACTAAAATTAAAAGTAATTCAAGATTAAAACAAAACTATTAGCTAGAATCAAAGAAAGTGATAATAACTAAACAATTAAGTATAGCTAACCATGAGCAAATGCCTTGAAGTTTAATTATCATCATCCAAATTATATTTCACTAAGGTCTGGATCTAATCCTTTTTAATGTATCCATAATATATTTTCTCAAGTTACCACTTAAGAATGCAAGAACCTAGCAAGTTAATGATTATTAAAATCTCAAGATTACACTGGGTTGCTCATTATTGAATTAAGTATCATTGAACACACTAAAATCTATAAAACTTTTGCACTTTCATCCTAGATGCCTAATTAACCAATCAAACATCAAGATTCCTTAAATCGAAAATTAAGCACAAAAATTTAGCATGTTCATTCAATAACTATTACATTAATCAAGCTAAAAATTAGGAAGAAAAGAGGATGAAATGGATAGCTATAAAAACAGAGAAATATTTGAACAATTAATCATCCAATTCAATTTCCAAAATATCTAATTAATAGCTCAACAATCTTAAGAATTCATTCCAAAAATATAGCCACAATCATCAAATTCATACAAAATAAACCTAGTCTCATATAATAAGAAAATTGCAACAAAAGAGGAGAAGAGAATTAGCCAAATCTTAGAGCATTTATCTTAGATTCAAATTCGCACTTCAAGGTCTTCATCCCAAGCTAGTTACATGGAGGAATTAGGCTACCATTACAAGAAATTAATAAGGAATTGGATATGAAAATTGTCAACCATAAAGCTTCAAGTTGAAGAAGGAATTATGTTGTTCCCATGCGTAAAAAAAAAGTCCTGTAGCATGTCATGCATGAAGCTCCATGCAAGAGAGTATGGAATGTGTCAATCCCTGTGTCTACATGAGAATCCTATGCTTTACAGGCTTGGTGCATTAGAAAAGTCATGTAGCCTTCATTCATCCATGTCTTCATGTGTGAAATCCCATGCGTCAATGTAAATCATGGAGAGAATGAATTGGGTCTCCCTCTTGCATGAAAATGCCACCACTCTTGATCTCAATTCTTTTTCAATTTTTATTTTCTAAAAATCCATTAAAAATTTGGGCAATTATCTACTCCTTGGCATTGATAAGTTGTAACTTCCATATTTAAATCTTGACCCTTGATATAATCTTGTATTTTTCAATTCTTCTCCAAATTAATTTCACTAGTTAAATTCCATTTACCCATTAAAAATTTACACAAATAATAAAAAATATTAAGTGAAAAAAAATTTATAAAATTATTCAAAAAGAATTAATACATTAAAAACTAAGAATTTTGTAAACTAATTCCTAAAGTACAAAAATGGCCAATAAAATCAAATCTCATCTAATAAAATCTAATAAGCCATAATTCATCATTAAAAAGCCAAATAAAGAGGAATCAAAGACATAAAAATGACATTTATCAATATCAAAATCAGCAATAAGCTTTATTCTAGGGAAACATTATAGGGTCATTTTCAAAAAATGTTGTCTAAGGAAAAATGTTCATAAGTACCACGTTCAGTGTCCCATACCACTAACGCAAACCTAAGTTTTTCAAAATGCCAAGCATCCCATACTATATGCAATGCCTAAGTTTTTAGCATAACTAAGAATGAAAATTTATGTTCCTAACTCTTTCATATCTACACAAAAACTTTGTTAGACTCTCTTAGAATGAATCTACAATATATGTATATGTAAAGTTTCATAATCTATCTCTAAAGAGATGCTAAAACATCTCCAAAGAGAAGTTGAATATACTAGCTCAAACAAGAAGTTGTGGAAATCATCCTTGTAAGAATCATTTTTCTTATATATTTATGACATCATGTAATAAGAGTTTTCTTCTATCATTTTTTATTACCCATCTATTATTATAACACTATGGATGCTAAAAGTCATTCTTAAAATAGTATAGAAATCATCCGTTTCAATTAGATATATGAGGCACATATATATTAGCACAAATACCACAAAATGACTTTAACATAATTTCAAACATAGAAATACAAGCAATAAGTATTGAAGATTGCTCATAATAATTTCAATGGAACCCATTTTCTTTTGTTGTGTCTTTTAGTATCCTAAATATTTTAAAAAGTCCATGTCAAGTATCTAAGCATTGGTCATCTACACTCGAGATTTGTCTAAAGTTTAGTGTTCCATGCATAAGAATCAAGGTATGTGAAAGGGTATGATCTTCCATGCATAGGTACAGTTTGGGGTCTAGTCTTCTATACATGGAGTCTAAAAACACCCCCTTATTCAATGATTAAGTAACATTTTATTTGACTTAATTTACATCATTCTAAGAGAATTTACTTAAGCAACTAAAAATCATAATAACTCCTAAATTAGACATATTAGAAATTTAATAATTAATTACTAAATTAAACACATCACATATTATCTTAATACTTTAAAAATTAAATTTCTTAACATTTTAGTGGACCAATATGGCCTATATATGTGCATACATTAGACTTTGTGTAGTTTTGCCCTTTATTTATTCTCTCGAGGGGACCTCATGGCCTTATGTTGAGCTACACTGCTGACTATATAACTCCTTGTCCTTGGCCATATTACTTATCATAGCCAAGGGATGTGACATGGCAACATACCTTATATTGCCCAACATGAAGGGGATTATTGCTGTGCTCTATTTCACACCACCCACTGTAAGTGCTCCCAATCTAAATTTTATCCATTTAAACCCCTTCCAAACAATCAAGGGAGCATACAACAACAAAAAAAGATTATCCCTTCCATCAATTCATAATTTATTCTACTGTGGAAGTTCCTTTAAAATTTACAAAACCACCCTTTCTTACACATTTAGTATCAAGAAATCTAGGCAAAATAATGAAAATGGAAAAAGGTAACCCAGACTATAAAGTCAAACAATTTAACCCCACCCTTCCCTTAAAACAAGCTTACTTTTCAAAGTTTTTATAACTAGCCTAACATAAACTAATACATAAGTCATAAAGCCAAAAATGCTATAAAGTAGAGGAAAAGATGAAGATTGAAGAAAGCGAACACTATAGATTGCAAATTCTTAGTAAGACGTTATCTTACCTTGACACTTGCTTGGAGTTGCTTCCTCTTCACCTTATGTCCTTGATCTTTTGTGGGGTGTGCAAGAGAGAAAGGAGGATGAGATTTATAAAAATGAAAAGCTACATCCTAAAATCATTTGTGTATCTTACCCTCTCTTTCCCCGTTTATTGACTTTTTCAAAAAGTAAAAAATTCTTTTGATAGGTACTGTTATGGATAAAAAAATAACACCTATTTATTTGATATTAGGTATAAAATTGTTTCCAAGAAGGTATATATCAAAATTTTTAGTTTCTTTGACTTATTCATTTTGTAGTGTTTTTTGTCTTCATAAGAATTACATTTTAGCCTAGGTTAAAATTGTATTGTAATTTAGCCCTAGTTGAAATTATACTTTCGTACCTTAAATTTTTAATAATTATATTTTGATTTCAAAATTTTACCTAAATATTTTTGTTATATTTTTAGGTCTTACTAGTATTAGAAATCATCACAAATTCATCTCTTAAGTATTTATTTCTTACTTACTTTCTATTAGAATAAGTTTTAAATAATTCTTAAAATTCTTATTAAATTTCTAATAATGCCAAAAAATTTTCTTGATATTTTATAAATTTATATTCATTAAATTCTCATTATTAAGTCACAAATTAGTCTTTAAATGTTTCTTAAGTTATGAGAAATTGTTTAAGTATTATCTAATTAAGATTGTTTAGAAGACAATGTTACACTTACAGTATAAGTCACATCAAGTCTTGTGCATACCATGGCATACATAAGGCTACTAACTACATTGACATATGGAATGCTTGACATAACCTCTACCTTCTTCTTTATGCTCGGACCTAAACAACCTAAAGTGGCTTGCCCAAAGAGCAACAATTGTTTTGGCCTCATTTAAGCTAAACCTCTTTAACAGTTTCTATATGTAATGCTTTTATAAGAGCCATACCTTCTTATTTTTCCTATCTCTATTAATTTCCATCCCTAGGATCTTATTTATAGCACGAAGATCCTTCATATCAAAATTTTTACTTAATACAGAATTAAATCACACATGTTAAACATCTTCTTAGCAACAATTAGCATACCATCAACATATAATATCAAATAAACATATGATTCATTCTATAGCACTTTATAGTACATGCAATTAAATTCACACCTAGTGAAGTCTACACTCAAAATGAACTAATTAAACCTCTTGTACCATTAATAAGGTGATTTCTTTAAAGCATATAAGGACTTCCTGAGCTCACAAACAAGATTCTCTTACCAGGCTCCTTAAATCCTTTTGAATGCTTTATGAAAATCTATTCTTTTAGTTCACCATCGAGAAGGTAGTTTTGAAATCTAATTTCTCTAACTTCAAATCCTATTAGGTCATCAGACTCAATAGTACCTTAATAGAACTATGTATCAACACTGAAAAGAAAATTTCATTGTACCCCTTCCTCTTGTGAATAACCCTTGATGACTAACCTCGCCTTGTAATGTACACCATCCTTCTCTAATGAACACTTTTTCTTGAGATAAACCCACTTGCACTCAATTGGCTTCTTACTTTTAGGAGGTTGAACAAATTTTTATATTTGATTCTTATGAAGAGACTCCACTTTTCCCACCAATAATCTCTATCCATTTGGCATTTTCTAAACTAGAAATTTCTTCCTAGAATGTATTAGGCTCACTATAACTAGTTAGTAATGCATATGAAGCTAAATCATCATCATATTTAAGCCTTCTAGGTGGCTTGATATTCTATCTAGGTCTATCTTTGACAATGTTATGATGTTATTATTGCTATTTATATGTAACATCACCACATCCGACTTTGTTATGGGATAAAATTTTACTTCAATATTAGAGCCCTTAAATATATTCTCCTAGTAGTTCACCTTTGTCCCCAACATAGCCTACTCATCATGCATCACATCTCTACTATTGAAGACCTTCTACCTTTTAGAATCCCAAAGCTTAAATCCTTTGATTGATTTTTCATAACTCATAAAGATGCATTTTCTAAACTTAGGATCCAATTTGGATCACTCATCACTAAGAACATAAGCATAAGCTATACATCCAAGATACAAAGTATAGATTAGTCTACTTTTTTTTTTTCAAACCACACCTCTTCGGCGCATCTACTTTCTAAACATGGAGTATTTGACCTGTTAATGATGAAACAAGCTATGTTGATAGCTTCTCCTCAAAATTTCTTAGGCAAATTAGCTTGTATCCTTATTGACCTCACACTTTTTAAAAAGTCTTATTCATATGCTTTACAACCCTATTCTGTTGTAGGGTTCTAGCAATAGTGAAATTTCTTTCTATCCCTTCCTTCTAGTAGTATCTATTGAACTTATGCAACACGTACTCATCATTATTGTCAGAGCATAAACACTTAACCTATTTACCTATGTATTTCTCCATCTTGGCTTTGCATTCTTTAAACTTATAAAACACCTTAAATTTGTCTTGCATAAAGTACACCTAGATCTTCTTGGAAAAGTTATTTATGAAGTTAACAAAGTACTTAAGTCCACTTTTTGCTAATACAAGGGTAGACCTTTACATACTCTAATATATCATTACTGCAATGTAAGGATGACTTAAACTGAACTTGATTATGTTTACCAAGAATACAAAACTCACAAAAATCAACCTTGCAAACACCTTCCTATAACTTCCACATATAGAGTTGCCTTAATCCCTCACTAATATGTCTAAGTCACATTTACCACAAACTATTTATATATGTATTTAACTCTGAAGAAATTGTAGATGCCTCACTAACAATCGTATTACCCATAAGTCTATAAAGACTACTCTTCAGTTGACTGCCCTTTATGATTATTAGAGCACTTTTGGTAATCTTAAGGATTCTACTACCTTTAGTTGCTAAGAAGTTAGTAAGATAAGATTTTTCTTTAATTCTGGAACATGTTTCAATTTAAAGTCCATGTTGAGTTGTATTTCCCTTTATCTATCAACAAAACCATGTTCACCAATTGGCTTACACCACAAGTGCACGGGCCGGGACAAAGTACTATAAAAAGATTATCGTTCCCATAAGGATTGGAGTTGAATTTAGTTAATCATTAAACTTATACTTTAAACTAGGTTGAATAGAACAATTGTTTATCGAAGTTGAGTATAAAAAATGACTTTGTAAATTAATTTATAAAGGGAGTTAAGAGATCCTTTTTTACTTTAAGCATACAGGGGATCAAGGATTATTTCTCCCCTTTGTATTTCATAGCACAAGAACAATCTCCTATCACAAAAATGACTAACAACTATATATGCTAGTTTGGGGATCAAACACTACTTGAAAAAGCTTTCTCAAGTTAAAAACAAGTGTTTAATTCTATTAGTTGCTCAATCTTTCTCACAATCAACTAAATCTCAATTTTAAGCTCAGACCCAAATATGACTACACAAGGTTAGTGAGTGTATCTCTACCTCACTAACAAAACCATCCATTCAATACATAAATTTCAAGTTTTTGCATGATTTAACTCAAGTTTAGTACTCAAACTAACTCTCTCAAGCATCACTCAAGCCAACAAATAACTAATTGGTGGCTAATCAACCAGAAGCATTAAGAATGGAGTAAAATCAACACATATATGTCATTAATCAATGGAAGTGGAGGAAAATCAATTGTCAATCAATATAAGGGTTTAAAATAATCTTAGAACAAATGTCTAGCTACTCATAATTAGCCACAAGCTTACAAAACACCAAGAAGTCAAAGCCATAGCAGAATACAAGAGAAGGAGAAGGAGAGGATCAAAAAAATCGATGAAAATAGCTTCAAATCTCTTTAAAACTTCAATCCTTGGCTCTAACCACTTCTCCAAACTCCAAGCCCTAGCACACAAGCTCCCTAAGCTACCCAGAAGATGGAGGATCCCCTCTTTGGTCGAAAATGTAGGATATATGAAGCCCTAGAGTCTGCCAAGCCTCAAAATGCAGTGTTTCAGTAAATCTTGGTTCGCCACGACCAACATATTCTTCGTCGTGGCAAAATGGCCTCGGGTTCTCACCAACGTGTCTGTTCAACAATTGGCCGCGACAAAATGCTCTTTGTTTGCTCTCTCCTCCATGCAGGAATTGGCCATGGCTAATATTTGATTTAGCTGCAACGAATTTGGAAAAACTTCCAGCATATGAATTTCAGTAATTAACTTTGCAGTCCAATAGTATCTACAAAAGTATGAAGCTGTAAATGTACTAAAATATCCTAAATTAAGATTGAAATTTGCATAATTAAACTAAAAGTGAGTCAGTTAAGTTTAGCTATAAAAAATGCACATTTTCATATTTTGAGTATAATTTATATACAAAAATACACCAAAAGGTATGTACAGCTTAAGGAAAATGTGCTAAAATGGCATGAATTTAGAGAGGTTATCAAACTACTAAGAGATCCTCTTCCTCATAAGCCTTTGACACTATACTCATAGAGCTAGGGGAATTGTCTTTCTCCACCTTATTCTTGTGCATAAGATAATCTTTCTTAAAGTGACTTTTTTAATGACATTTAAAGTGTTCTACATTCTCTATATTCCTTTTTCTGGGCTTTGATCTATCCTTTGACTTCTTGTAGGATTACTTTTTTGTCTCTCTCTCTACCTCTTCCTTATTAAGAACTTGTCAAACCTTCCTGAGGACTATCATCCATCCTTTGCATAATATTATAGGATCTGAGTGCAGTACTTACCTTATCATAATTTATTGTCTCCTTCCTGAATGATAACATAATGGTCAAGTTTTTGAACAGTGGGAGTAAAAAGCACAACAACATTAGTACCTTATTTTTATCACTCACCTTAACATGTTCTTATAGTAGATCACTGAACTTCTTATTGAACTTTCCAATATTTAACTTCAAGTCACCCCCTTGCCATCTTGAAGAGATACAGATCTCAATACATTAAAAGTTTCTTGTTGATGTTTTTAAACATGATTAAAGTTTTCAACTTTGTCTATAAACCCCTCACTATCTTCTCTTTCATGACATCATGTATCACCAAATCTACTAAACATATATGGATCATGTTGAATGCAATATAATCTATTTCCTACCATTCATCCTCCTTTAACTTGTCTAACATTTTCCAAGTGAGCACCAACAAATATAACATTCTTATTTGTTAAAGGCTAAAATTTCCTTTGCAATCAAATTTGTCACACTGGGTATAGATACTTATATTGTTCATCTTCTTAGATTCAAACTTTGTCAAAAATTTTCCCTACAAATCACAAAACTAAAACAAACTTGTTTTATAAGAATTGGCTATAATTTAAATCTTCCTTATCAATTTAACTTGATGGATCTAAAACTAAAGTTTTAATAGCATTTGATAGAATTTGGGTATGAACAAACTTGCCACACATGCATAAAATAAACCAATCAAGAAAAATAAATGAGAGACGGAAGAGAGAGAATAGACACAAGGGGTTATTGTGGTTCGACCACTTATGCCTATGTCTACATTGAAGACAACTTGTCAATTTGCTATTGCTTTCTTGTAAACAATGTATTGGAAGAACCTTTCAAACCACTCTTAGATCTAAAAGAAAAATCTCACCTACTGAATTATGCCTAAGGTTTTCTCTTTTATAGAAACCCTTTAAAATGCATTTTTGCACACTCTAAACTAATGAGAAACTTTTTGAAACCTTCATCAATCAAAAAATCCAACTAAAATAGGAAAGTCAGGGGGAGAAAAAGCTTTCCTTTTTTTGTTTTTGAGCCATTCGCAACATTTATTTTGGTTGAAAATGTATTGATGGAGTCTTAAGTCTTGGTGAAATCACAATGGAAGAAAAATTAAGAAAAGGAAAGTAGCAAAAAATGCTATCTTCCTTAACAATCTCATTCTCCATGTATGTAATAATTTAGATTGCATTCACATATGAAGTTTATATGTAAAGAAACAATCTAAATCATTATATGTATGTTTTGTGTGGTTTTTGTTAGACTTAACTTTTTCTAATTCATTCATACCATTCATAAAACATTAATAACAAAATCCACAACCATTATTATGTTTTCAATGGCAAAAATTGATTTGTTTACATGCCAATCAGAGTTATAGGGGTTAATTTTTGAAATTTTCTTTTCCTTTATTCATATTCATCATAAACAAACTTGGTTTTATCCCTTAGGTCAAAAAATATACATCAATAGCCCAAAGAGTATGCATAACCTGAAATTGACCATATGACATATTCTGCTTCAAATTAAAAAAAAAATTATAACGCAGGCTACGTAACTCTGATTTACATAAATTCAATGGCTACAGAATGCTTATAATGAGACTTTATGTCTATAAAATTTCATGAGCAAGCAACTGATGTAACAAATGTAATTTTCGTAAAATGATAAAATGAGCCATATAAAAGTAAGTCCTTTGAAATGAGTTAGATAATATCTCAAAAAATTTGGGTAAAGCCCTAGACTCTTGAAAATGATAATTCTAGGCTTAAACAAAAAGAAAAATAGAGCTAGGATAGTGAAACAATTTGTAACAAAAACTGACAAAACGTAATGGCATTTTCATAAATAAGTATAACTTTTGAAAAAATATATAGAAAGGCTTTTTAAATGGGAAATTTGAGTTGTCTAGGGTTCTCAGAGGTCCCAAAAACTATGGAAAGTCCCGAGACTGGTAAAGCCCCTCCGGTGTACATTTTTCAATAACAGTGAGTACGAACTTTGAAGGATTCGTTCGGGAAGGTTTTAGTTCTAATTTGAGTAATTTCAAAGGCATTTTATTGAATTGGGAATCTAAATTTTATAATAGAAAAGATGGTTATAAAAAAGGAGCTAAAATGAAGCTAAATGAAATTGCCATTACAGAAGGACGAAATTGAAATTTTTGAAAAAGTGTGCTTCTAGAAGCTCCCACACACTTCTCCCTTCTTCTCCCACCTTCTTAAGCACAAATTCCTCTGCCCAAATTATAGAAAAATAGTAGCTCCTTGAGTCACACCAAGAGAGGAAGAAAAGGGAGAAGAAAAAGGCAAGAAAGGTAATGAAACTTAGAGAATTTCATGCTTTTCCTTCTTTCAACTTTGCTCCTCTCTTTCTAGGCTTTCTTTCTAGTTTATTTGAGCTATTTGGCTCTATTTTAATTCAGAATATTGAGGGGGGAGTTCAAAATTTTTGAAAGGAAGCAAACCAAGGAGAAAGACTCTTGAAACTAAGTTGAAATCCAAAGTAATTCATGCTTTGAATTGCTTCTTCCCTTTGCTTTCCTTTACCTTGAGTATCAGCCCTGAAATAGAACCATATGAGGGGGATATTTTTTGTTCAAAAATAAGAGAGGAACAAGGGTTCTAGGACATGGAGAGATGAAATATGGCAAGAAATCCCAAGAAAAACCTATGGAAAATAAGATAGCAAAGTGTAGGCTTCTTAAGGGTTTTGTAAAATTTGATTTGTGTGAGTATTTTCTTTGCTATTTGAATGTTTTTTTGAGCTCCTAAGACCTCTAGAAACTCTCCTAAGTGGCTCTCCCATCAAGAAAAAATCAAGAACTCCATGAATCTTCCCTGGTGTGCTTGTCTCAGCTTAGACTAGTTCACAAAGTTGGGGAGTGTTTTAATTTGTTCTAGCCTTGGTTTGGGACCTTATATGATGTTAGAAGATGGGAGAAACCATTGGCAAAAATTTAAGAGCCATGGATTGGAAGATGGAGCAATGGTGTCCATAATGGTGCCTTATGAAGCAACTTAGGTTTCTAATTGTGCAAGTGAATGTATGAGGGTTCCAAGGACCTTAAATGAGTCCAAGAAGTCTAGAAATAACAAAAGAATTGAGCCTAGAATTTGAAATATAAGAGTTACTTTAATAGGCCAATTATGGAATCATTATGCCACTTATGGAACTAAGTGTGTGTTCAAGAGTGTCTTTAGTGTCTTGGCTTGCTTCAATTGTGTGATTATGTGTTATTTATGGTGTTTAGGCCAAAAGAATACTAACTCACCTAGGTGCACTTGTGAGGCCGAAAAGAGGGAAGAATAAGACAAAGGAAGGCTTGCAAAATTCAAGGTAGCTATTTACCTCATTCTCTTGCATTCTTGTGTGTATATGTATGTCTTTATGTGCTAGTGTATGCTCTTGTGATTTTAGAATATGCCACTTGATGTCTTAAGGTTGCATTGGTACCAATGTATTGTCTTGAATACCATTGATTGTGAGAATGGCTCCCAAGGGTGAGGTGATGCCAAAAGTCCCTTAATGTAGGTGAGGAAGTGCCAAAAGTTTCAAAGCATGGTGAGACTAGGCCAAAAGTCTCTTCGATAGGTGAATCCAAGTCAAAATCGTCTAACCCAAGGGTGAGGCATATCCAAAAGTCCTAGAATTGGGGTGAGGCAAAACCAAAAGTCCCTAGAGCTCCTTGATGGCTTGATTGTGGAAATGTGGCATGAAAATTTTAGAAATAAGCATTTATAATCTTGGTAGCTTGTTTACTTATGCACTTAATGTATGTATGCCTTGAATGTGTGTGTGAATAGGTGTGTAAGCTATTGGGATTCTTAGAATCTTACTCCCATTTCCCCCTCACTCTTGACTTGTCTAGGTGGTGCTCAAAGGAAAGAAAATGCAAACCAAGAACAATAGAAAGCCTTACTTTACCTATTATGTAATATAAATTGTAGTTAAATGTCAAAGTGGCTTTGTACATATTATTTTTGTTATGTAAGACCTTTAGCAAATGTAATATAATGTATGGATACTATATATACTTTATGTAGCATAAAAGCAATAGAAATATGAATTTTGAATCATGGATGGCATGTATGTATTAGTGTACTATTGGGTGTGAGATGGTCAAAATAAAATACATAGGGTTTGGGACTACTTGGGCAGTGTCTACAAGTCATATTTGTACTTTTAAACTTGCCCCCAAGTGGAGCCAAACCATTGGAGAGACCATTTGGGCAAAGTGAACACCTTACATGGAGGAAAATTGACTATTTAAGTGAGCTATATCACTTTTTATCCAAATGAGCTCCTCTTAATTTGAAATTTGGCATGCATTTAGAGCTTACTAAGAGATTTTTAGGAAGCTAAAGTGAAAATTTTTTGGAGGTCTCTGGAATATTTGGTGAATATTTAAAGTTAGAAATTTTTCTGATTTTGGTTCAATGCACTGTTCATTTTGGTTCTAAATGAAACTCTGTCACTCATGGGGCAAATGATGTCCAATTTCTACAAAGTTTTACAAAAAGAAACTAGACCTTCCTAGTGACTTGTACCAATTATAAGCACCTCATTTGGATGTCTAGAGAGGGAGATATTAATTTTTGAACTTGTTGTCCAATGTCAAGCATCTAATCAAACCTGTGTCATTGTTTGATTGGCTTTAGAGCCCTGGATGTGCCTGGACTAGTCTAGAATTATTTTTTTCCTCTAGCTAACAGTTGTAGTTTTCTATATTGGTATCATTGGTATGGATTAGAATTTTGTGGAATTAATTGGATATTTTTTAAGTTTATAATAGGGATAGCCAGACTTTTGTGACTATTTTGTTGTCAAAGGTGGTCCAAAAGCTATGCTCATGTCATGGAATTATTTTTATGTGAATTTAACATCAAGAATTTTTTAGAAAACCATGGTTTGTTTGGTTTCAATTTTTCTACATTTAGTTATGATTGTTCAAAGTTACCCCTAAAACCTGCCACTGTACATTCGCGGGAAAGGAATGAAATTTTAGGGTTTTTGATCATTGATCCGTGGTTTGTGCCAATTTTTAAGAATGTTATGATTTGTATGTATGGAGAATAATTAGAGAATGTTGTTGATGAGTTCATAGGGTTTTGGTGACACGAAATGAAAAATTTATCTGCTATGCAACACAATTTAATTCATTATTTTAATGCATTTTCTTGAGATTTTTTTGATAAAGTGCATAATCCCACTTGTAAAAGAGGGATTAATGTTAAAAATAATATGGTATTACAACTGACTTCATTTAGCCCCTAAAAAACATGAAAAACAAAAACTACTATAGTATGAATAATGACAAACCAATATGCATGATTTAGGCAATTTTAAAAATTCATAAAATATTCTATAGATCTCCAAAAATTCTTATTCTTAGCTTGTTAGAAATATCTCAATATATCCTAATTGCATGCCAAATTTTAGCTCCAAAATAAGTTAATTGGATTATTTAGGGTAGAAGTATAATTTAGGTTCTAAAGTGGTCTAATTGGTTTCCAAATTACACTGTCCCACTTTAAGCAAATTTCAATAATCTTGAACATCAATTCTATATCAATCTCATCACATACAAGAGGGCTTAGATCAAAATATGACCCTCTTACACCCAAGATTGTATGTATACAACATGGCTTAGTACATGCAAACATACACTAATGGCCATATTCTACCACAAAGTGACATACATTCCTACTCTCATGCTCATACATATGATTTCATCATAAAATATGGTTATATACATTATGTTACATCATAAGTCATCATAAATACAAAAGGTGTGCTATCTATACAAATCTAATATATTGATCAAATTTAAGTACATAACATATTCTTAATACTTCAATTCTAATGTTTAACTTTTCTTAACTTCCTTGCCTTTGCTTAGAAAGCTAGAAATTCTTAGTGAGAATACATAAGTGAGATTCCGAAAAGAATCTCAATAGCTAATCTCAACCAAATCCATGCATACATGAACACTATGAGAAAATGTAATACATGTGGTGCAAGAATGCCATTCATATGCCTCATAACACTCAAACGCAATTTTTAACATAAAAACTCATTTCTCATCAAGTATGGCATAAAAAAACTAAATAGACTCAACTAAACTTAACTTGAGGCTAAGGAAGAGTTATTGCACTCAATTCCATGCCATAGGGAACTAAGTGCTGAAACATAACCATTTTATATGCATAAAACTAATCATAGAAAACATATTAAGACATAGCTCATGAATACATCAAGAAACTACACACATAAGCATTTCAACTCATTCAAGCTAAGGAAAGATAAAAGAAAAACTAAGAGCAAGTGAGCACTTTGCTGAGTTTGGATTAACTTGGCCTACATATAGCAATTACGAGGCAAATCCACTCATTAGGATCCATTTTAGGTCTTATTAACTTCATTTAATTCCATTAGAGTCTAATATGGAAATTAAAGCTAGTTTAGGTGCATTAAGAGGCAACTCTTGTTTTTTCTTTTTCTAGGCTCCAAATTTTCACTTGCTATAAGCCATGTAACCTTAATGAAACTCATTTGAATCATCATATGCTTGATTAAAGAAGTTTAAGGCCAACTTACTTCTTTAACCCTATTTAGGCTTTAAAATTTTAACTTTTAATTTAGGGCTTCTAAATTTAATCCAATGGTTCTATAATTATTTATTTATCATATCTAAGTCTCTTAAATTATTGGAACCTAAGAAAACACTCCCTAGGTGTGCTAAACTCCTTTTGGCCAAATCCAATACATAGGAAGAGCAACATGGAGTTTTGTTTGTTTCTTCTAAGATTTTGGTGCATGTGAACATTCCTTGGCTTCTCTCTAGTTTAATTATAATCTCAGATAGCTTAAAATGTCCTCCTAAGATTCCATAACTCTTAAGGTGCAATTGAAACTATAATGGGCATAAGTTGCATTCTATAAGCTTTTAATGAATTCCATTGGTTCGATCTTATTCTCCTCACTCCCAAACCTCTAGTTCTACTATGCTTTAGTCCAAAACATATTTCCTTTATAAAGCTCTAGGTCTAGCTAAACATAGGGAGGAAGGAAAAGACAAAGAGAAGCAAGTATTCCACCATAATACATACCTTATTTCAATGCTTATCAAAAGGAGAATTTGAGGCTACAATTGGTTTCCTTAATTCCTTTACTTCTTCCAAGAAACTAACCACTAAAATGTTTTTTTCAAGAAGCTAAAACCACCAAGGGAGAGAGCTTAGAGAGGAGAAGAAGATTAGTAAATGAAAGACCATGAAAAAGAACATGATTTCTTACCTAGAATGGCTTTCTTCCTCCTCCTTCTCCCTTCTTTTATGCATGCTTGAGCTTCTAGTTCAAAAGCCAAATAGGTCGATTTTGGTCTTAGAGAGGGTGGCATGAACTAAATAGGAAGAAAGGAAGAGTTTTAAAACAATTTCCATAATTCTCATTATGCCTCTCATACTCAATTCCTCCATTTAGGCCCGTTTTAGCTTCATTTTAAGAACTGTCTTTTTATATGAAAAGTTAAATCCTCTAGTTTATTAAAAACATTTACTTCCAAATTTATAGGGTATAGAATTATTTTGAATTATTTGGTCAAAATTTGAGGCCAATGGCCTAAAATGTACATAGGGAGGGTTTTGGTCATTCTAACGGTTCTTATGATTTTTAGGGCTTATGAGAACCCTACTAAACTTAATTTTATTATTTAAAGCTTTCTTTTTTGAGTTCCTTAAAATTTACTTAGAATTATGATTTTGCCACTATCTTTTTAGTATAAACTATTTAGCCATTTTAGTTTTGGTTTTGAGTCATCTTTAGCTTTAGAATCTCATTTCTAGATGCTCAAGTTATCATTCTATCTTTACTTGGTCCTATTTCATTTTATTATGAGATTCTTTGTCATTATCTCACTAGTTTTGGTTTAATTTTAGAAGGACCAAGTATTACAGTTTTGTTGTTGGATTCTTTTTCGAAAAAAAAGGAACTACTAGTTAATCAAGATGATGTATAGAATTGATATTTATCCTAATTGAGAAATTTTTGTATGTATATTTTTGTAAACAATTTTGCAAGTACATAGGTCACATAAGGAATAAATTGGTAAATACAGTATCATTTCCACAAAGAAGGAATTTACTTACCAATCACTAAAATTAATCTTATTATCTAAATTAACCAATTGAAAATAAAATTGATAAAAATAAATTAAAAGCAGCAAATTCGCTTAACAAACACAAAGTATTTATAGATGTAAAGGCTTTGGAATTTAAAATTCCTTATTTACTTTCCTAAGCATCATTTATAATAAACTCTTATAATTTAATTCAATTAAATTAACAGCAATTCTATTAATATGAATGAAATTCCCTATCGAGATAAGTTATTGTGCTTATACTAAGTTTATGCTCTTATGATTATAAACTTAGTATGCGTTTGGAAACACGTCCAGTTACCCGCGTTTCAACCCAAACCAAGGTTTACACAAGAAAAGCCCGTTTGGTTCATGTTTGGAAATGCGTTGGACTTGCCGCACCATAGCTCGGGAGAGTCTGGAAACCACGTTGGTGTAAAGCGTTTTGAACCTGCTTTTTGCCAACATTGGTTTGCATTGCATTAAAGCTCCGTTGGTTTGCATTGATGACTCCACCGACCAATTCATCTGTCATTGTAACAAATGTCCTTTATGCCCAAACCAGTCCCAGGATACAGCAAATGCACCTGTCCTTGTTGATGCGTTCTCTGTTCCACTCTGTTTTGCTGCTTCGGAGAGTTGAAGAGAGTTGCTTTGGGTGAGCCATTTCAGAATCAACTTTGATTCAGCTCTTCGGTTACTAGCAGAGAAAAACTTTGATTCCCAAGCTCCCACATTTCTTCAGGTCCGTCGCTCTACTGCAGCTTCCTTTTTTTTGGTGAAAATAAAATATAACATCTTTATATTCTCTTGCAGCTTCCTCAGACGTGCGAGGGCCAAGTGAAGAGAAAAGCAACGTGGGTAACTGGAGGTGTTGTAAGTAGTGAGAGTGCTGACAAGTGAAGACCAAGAGCAGCTTCCTCTCCCTGCTTGGATCTCTTGTCTCGTGATTGCTTTGGTAAGACTACTGGTTGATTACTACTGTTACGCCATGTTACTTTCTGTTTTGTCGAGCCCTGCTTTTTGGTCTCTGGTTCGATGGTTGCACTTGCTAAAAATCCAATACAGTGGTTCATATAGGAGCTATTGTCGTTTCATTCCTCTTCGCTATGATCTTCCCAGTAATGTACTGATCCTTTGGTGGGAAATGTTCTTAATTTTTTTCTGCAAAAAACGAACACATCTATCATTTTCATTTCATATTTACCTTAGACTGCTGTGGATATTTACCTTACACTCGATAAATGAGAGTCCACAATAAAACATTACCAGCATAGGTTTATAAATTTTTCAAGGAGTTATAACGATTGTAGAGAGCTTACTTGGAGAGTGTCACCTGAAGGATCAATTATGCAACGAGCTTCATTAATTAATTCCCAGCCTAATATGGTGGGATCATTTCTATATTCAATTCCAGTGATAGTATTCTTCCTTGTCAAAACAGTCTACAAAAAAATTTAGAGGAAGCTATTGGTATCTAAGAATGGTCTTAAGGGATGCAAACATTCATCAAAATTAATATGTCCAGCAATATAAAAAGCACAGAGAAACAGTCATGCAGTTATCACGTAAAGGAAAGGGGATAAGGAGAATTATATTTTGATGTAGGAGATAGTGAGACTACAAGCTTTGTATATCAAAAAATAGACATGATGAAAGGCAACCAAGCAAGTTATTAAAAAATAAAAAAGGCAATTGTGTATGCACACCACTTACAGCCAAAAACATCACCATACAGCCATTTGATAATTTTCATTATTTGTTCTTACCTAAAGATTTTTAAAATTGTAAGGTCATGCATCTTGGTCAAGAAAAGTTTAAATAATTCTAGAACCTGTTATTTCATCAAGATAGGTTAACATATACGAATTTAAAAGCAAAGAAGGTATGAATAGATAATGAAAACAATTTAAAAGCAGTGGTGTATTTAAATTGTGCAATAAAGGTTATGAAGTTCAAATACCAATATACCATGGGAATCAATGATTTATGCTAAACTATTTTATGCATAATATATATTACTTATATATGATATTAGAATGTGGTTTGAGAATTCATGATGTTCTATGGAAGAATTTTTGTGTCTTTTAATTATGAAATCCTGGAATTTATGTCCGCTGCGTGAAATGTGTTAAGGCATCACTCTTTAAGGCTTTATAACCTATTATGAATTAGATTTAGGTATAATTCTCTATATTTTTATTATTAGTTTTTTTAACTAAAATATAATAAATAAATAAATTTTTAATTAAAATATAATAAATATATAATTTAATTAAAGAGCTATATACTTGTTTCTAAAAACGATATACTTGTTATATTATTATTAAAAAATTATAGATTTATTATTATAGAATCTAATAGCAAGATATAAGAAATTATATATATATATATTATTTATTATTTATATTGCTCCTTTTGGTTATTACAAAGAGAACCAAAAACAAAAAACTTATGTGGCTCTAAATTATGAATGTAGTAACAAGGTTTGAACAAGTATTTTAATGTGATATTATTTTTTTTATATTGCAAAAGAGTGGGAAACCCACTGAAAAAGGAGAATAAAGGATCGAACCTCCAACCCTCTACTTACAGGCTGAGGGTAGTGCTATTTGTTGCAGTTTTAGAAGTATAAAAATTGACACAGTAACACCATAAAATTAAATAGGGTTTGACAATCTTGATTTTTGATTTGTTCTCTTAAATTGTAATGACTTAATAGTTTTATTAACAATATTAATAATTTTGCTACTTATTACTTAGCATTTTGTATGTTGGCCTTAGTCCTTTATAATTTTTTTAGCTACATAGAAAAATGAGTTCTCAGAAAAAGGCTATGTGGGATCCAAGAACAACTGAGCATTTTGTTAAAGCATACTTGGATTAAGTCTAAAAGGGAGAACGCAATGAAACAACTCTGACGAAGAAAGGGTGGAAGGCTGCCATTGAGCAATTCAATGGATTAACTGGATGAAATTATGATAAAACTCAGCTGAAAAATAAATAGGATAGCTTAAAAAAAGAATGGTCAGTATGGCATAAATTGTTTGCCAAAGAAACAAGCCTAGGGTGGGATAGTACGAAGATGATTGTTGATGCACCTGATGAGTGGTGGTAGAAGAAGGAATTGGTAGGTTATGCTTCAACCTGTACTTGTGCATTAACTGCAATATTTTTGTTTGATTATTTATAAAACTGATGAATTGTCTTATACATGCAGGAAAATCTAATTTATGAAAAATTTAGGTATAAAGGACTTCCATTTGCTCAAGAGTTAACTATACTTTTTAAAGATGTAGTTGCAACTGGACAATTTGCATGGGCACCGTCATCAATGACATTCTCTAATGGTTTGCTTGAAAGTGAGGACGGGTACCGCCCAACCTAGACAATATTGGGCTAGATATAGAGGAAGGATCTGGAGATAGTGAAGATAACAGTGTTGGGGCAACTGAAGGAGTTGCAAATATCAACATATGCCCATCCCAGGGAACTAGTGGCCAGATAAGTGGTGGGAAGAGAAAGAGAGCTGACCCTGATGAACGGACAAGTAAAGCTAAAGTCCCTGCAGCATCAAAAATAGCTGACGCTATAAGTATCATTGCAAATACATGTCGCTCCGGTCCTATAGAACCACCTGGAACATCAATAAAGAAAGTGATGGCTGAGTTGAACTTAATTGATGAAATTGTCAGTGATCCAGTGTGGTATGCAAAATGCTGTCAGATGATGATATATAAAAAAAATCGGGAGATGTTTGCCACCTTCCATGGTTATGAAGATCGAAGGTTGATTTGGCTTCGACATGCAGTAGATAATCCATTTGCATTCATGAAATCTCCACCATGAGTTTGTATTCCAGTTATGTTTTATGGGGTTATGATCTTATTATACTTTATATTCATATGTTTTGTATTTTGTGATGGTATTTGGACTATGGTTTTGTCTTCGAACTATGGTTTATGGGTTTCTGATGGTATTATGCTTTTGTATGGACTTGTGATTGTAATGTGCTGTTATATTTAAACTATACTTTATTGGTTTATATTCATATCATAATGCTTTTTTTTAGGTCTAAATGGAATTTAATGAAATACAAGATGGAGAAATGGAAACTGAAATGACACAAGTTCTTTCTCGTGAGCAACAAGCTCATGTGGCTGCACTAATTGGTGGCTACACAATAACATATTTGTGTAAACAATCATGTAGAACAAGTGAACAAACTGGTCATTCTTGGGTTCAAGAAATATTGCAAGGACATCCTACTCGTTGTTATGAGATGTTTCGCATGGAAAAACACGTGTTTCATAAATTTTGCATTGAATTAGTTGAATGTAGGTTGAACCACACTACACGCATGGGAATTGAAGAGATGGTTGCGATGTTTTTAAACATGGTTGGGCATGGACAGTGTAATAGAATGCTACAGAAAGGTTTCAACACTCAGGGGAGACTGTAAGTAGGCATTTGCATGCAGTATTAATTGCTTGCATGAAATTGGCCTTCAAATACATTAAGCCGCAAGATCAAGCATTTCGTTCAACCCAATCAAAGATTCGAAATGACTCACGATACTGGCCATTTTTCAAGAATGCCATTGGAGCAATTGATGGAACTCATGTACCATGTGTGGTTAGCCCTAGTGAACAACCAAGATTTATTGGTAGAAAAGGGCACCCGACATAAAATGTTATGGCTGTATGTGATTGGGACTTGTGTTTCACGTTTGCCTTGGTTGGTTGGGAAGGCACTGCCCATTATGCTCGTGTATTTTCTCACGCTCTCACAACTCCGAGCATGAACTTCCCCCATCTTCCTTAAGGTATATTTATGCCCTCATTGTTATGGTTATAATTTTTTTTTACAACATTTAATATGTAATACTTTAATTATTTATTAGGTAAATTTTATTTGGTGGATGCTGGCTATCCAACCCCAATTGGATACATTGGTCCGTATAAATGTGAGCGTTATCATCTCCCTGACTTCAGACGTTCTTCCAGATTTTAAAATGATAATAAGGCATTCAACTATTACCATTCAAGTTTGAGGTGTATTATAGAAAGAACTTTTAGGGTATGGAAGAATAGGTTTAAAATCTTGCGGTGTATGACAAAGTTCAAATTTGAAACACAAGTGCAAATTGTTAGTGTGACAATGGCTATACATAATTTTATTAAACGGAATTCTACAACAGATATTGAGTTAGCCATCTTGAAGACGAAAGCCAATTTGAAGGAGAAACTGATGAGCACGGTGGCCTAGATCCATTGCCAAGTCTAAACATTACCTTTGCATCTGAAATGGATCAACTTCGAGATATCATTTGGGATCAAATTGTACTATATGCACGTAATAACTAGTAGTTTCCATCAATTATAATACTCTATTTCTATGCTATGCACATTTATAATATAACTAAAATATTCATTTTTAATTTATATTTTAATTCTAATATCAACAAAAATAAAAAGATATATTATGCTATATCATTTGTTAAATGCTATTTAAAAAAGAGTAATGTTATAGGAATAAATCAAATAAAGTAATATGACTACCCTTTCTGGTAATTTTACACTTAAAAGTGATTATGGTATACAATATCCAAACAAAATCAATTCTACCAGAATCATTTCTCACCTAAACTTTCCAAACATAAATCACGTTCATGTTAACTCACTTTTACACAAAATCAATTCTACAAAACCAAGGTTTGGAAAATCAATTTTACTCACCATCAATCCAAACACACACTCAGTATAAATCCATCACATATAAAGGATTTAAAGAAAATATTCACAAGCCACTCAAGTGTAATTCATATCTTTATAAAATTACTATATGAGTATATTATTCTAATAATCTACACTATAATCAACTTTTTGATTTTTTCACAATGCATCAAATGAACAATAAGAGTAATATGAAAGAGTAATAGATTAATTCAATAAAAATTATTACAAAATTAATCTGAAATCAACTTAATTAGAAAATAGGTTCATCTAAACTCTAGATAGAAGAATCTAGCTACTTATAATGAAAATCAACAAAGCAACAATGGAAGGAAACAAATCTATGTTCTAAGCTAAAAAAGAAAATGAAAAGAAAACAAATCGACTGAAGTGACAATTCATTAACAAGACCTTCAAATCTCTTCTGGTATTTAATGGATATCCAAAACACTCATTTAGAGTGTTCCTGAACCTCAATCTACGTCTCTAGATCTCTTGTTGGCTTCTTCTTTCAAAAATTCAACCTATCTCACAAAAAGCTCCAATTTTAATCAAACATAGACAACTTATATCGAAATCACCCATTTACACAGCTTACCCATTTAGGTTTATACAATTATGTAAATTTACACAGCCAACACGTGTAGGCCTCTAGTTTGCTCAACATCTTTTTTTACATGCCCGTGCTCACCAATATAGTTAGCCCATGTTCCTTGCTAAATATGTTTGATTTCTCACTAATTCTCTTATGCTTTTCACTTTCCCTTGTACCTAATTAGATCATATAAAAAAGTACATAAAAATCATATAATCAGGATTTAATTACTCAATTTTATCTTAGAAAAAGCATCCAAATTTAAGTCTCATCAAACTCCCCTAAACTTGTTTCTTGTCCTTAAGCAAACCATATAATATGCTAACTATGCTCCTAATCTACTTATGATACTTGGAAAAATTGTGAGGTTATTAAATGCAAATCTTAATCAATCACACTAACTAAATTCAAAAACAAAAATGGTATTAAGTAAATATAAAATTAAGCATATTCCTTTCCTTTTATTTCTCTTCACAGATACTTTTGCATAATCACCTAAAATAAATAGCTGACATAATTAATTAAATAATGCACAAATCATTAAAAAAATTCCTCTTCTTTTTAAGGTCAATAGAAAACATAAGAATTCTTTAAAATATCAATACCCTTTTTTTCTCTCAATGAGTGCATTTTACGCTTCATCTTATTTCATTTTTCTTTTTCTTTTATTGTAACTGAGTGCATTCTACACTCCATCTCAACTCATCACAAGTTTTTGCAAATTAGTGTGTTTTACACTCTTTTTCATTTGTCACATGTGATTATATATACATTTTTTTAACATGAATTAAATTTAATTCAAAAGGAAAAAATTGAAAATTTTTCATGCAACTTAGCTATACTTTTACTACTAAATTCTTATGAAAAACCAAAAAAAAAAATATTGTTTTGACCTAGTTTATAGCATACTACATCTCTTTAATTCTAACATTGAGAACAATCGCAAACTATTTTTGATAACCTAGATATTCCTCAAGCATCATTTATAGAAAATTTAACATAGTTAGTCTCAATATGAAAACAATAATTTCTCAATTTAGGGACAATAGAATCTATTCAAATCAATCCTCCTACCTCAAAATTAAACTTTGCATTGTCCTTAATGTAAACAAATAATACAATTAATAATCAAAGGGTTAGAATACTCCCTTAGTG
>JAIUCV010000013.1:19381793-19811476 GCA_026724425.1 Erythrophleum ivorense | reverse complement strand
ATGCTTTTAATAAAGTAAAGAGCCTAAATTTTCATATGGAAAAGACAGTTTTTGAAAAGAATAGGAAGCATGCTCAAACAAAGAGGTCAAAGTGCAAGGACGTACATGAAATTTTGAAATTGTTTAAAATATCCATCCTCCTTCTTATTATAGCCATGCCACCTCATCCTCTTCTTCAAAATTGACTTAGAGGCTTCTAAACTAGTAGCCATGGTGTCCACATATAGGAAGGGAGAGAGAGAAAAAAGAAGCCAATAAGGTAAGGAAATTTGCACAATTTCAAAGGCCAATAAGCTTTTGTTTGATGAAAACTTGATAGAAACAAGTGTTTTGAAGAATGAAGATCAAGATTATGCAAATGGAATTAACAAAGAAGCTAAAAAATGACTTATGTCTCACTTAAGGTTTAGAGTGGCCTTGAGAGATAAACTCTAGGAGAGTTAATTAAGCTCTATAATATCATAATTGAATGAGATATGAATCATGAATATCCTAAATCTTTGAAACTCCCTAAGAATTGAACGAAACTCAAAGGAACCCATGTATAGGGTGTGGTTTGACTAAGGCTTGGTTTGAATGCCTAGGGAGTTGTTTCAATGATTATAAGGTTATAAGTGGTTTAAATATGAATTATAAACACTAAAAGAACCATTAGAATGAATTTAAAAGCCTTATTTTAAAAGATGCAAATTTTTAGAGTTTAATTAGGCCCTAATTATACATATGATAGCTCTAATGAGTTCTATTAAGGTCATATAACTCATATTAAATAAGATTTTAAAGCCAAGAAGTTGAATTATAAGAATTGTTCTTAAAGCACAGTAGTGTGACCATAAAGCATACCTAACACCCTAAATTGTGTATGTAAAGCTAGTATGAGTGTAAATATGGTTCCATTGATTGTTTTGTACTATATTTGATGTCTAGGCCAAACAAGTGAGAGCATATCCAAGTGTGACTATAAGGCCATGGAACCAAGACAAGAGACAAAGGAGAATTAATTGGAATTTAGGTGATAAGGTAGCTTCTCCTTCATTCTTTATATATATATATATATATGAATGGTTTACTTGAGTTTCTTGGTTGCACATATGTATGGTTTGTCATTTACATGATTTGTTGATTGTTTGAACATATTATGTAATTGCATGATATTCAATGACATGTGAGATTGGATTGGCTCTTGAATGGGTGAGGCTATGTTAAAAATCCTTTGAAATGGGTGAGGTGAGGCCAAAAATCTCCAAATATAGATAAGACAAAATCAAAAGCCCCAATTATTGGTCAAGCTAAGTCAAAAGTTTCTGAAAGTAGGTGAGGCTAAACCAAAAATCCCTAAATGTTGGGTAAGGCTAGGTTAAAAGCTTATAGAGCTTAGTTTTGCTATTAAATGAGTCATGGGATCCCTAAAACATGATTTATGGTTTTGTTATGGTTGTATAATGTAACACCATAATTTTTAGTGCATTTCATGCCACTCATAAGCTTCATATTATCAATTCCACAAAGGCATACGAATACGGGGGTGAAAATAATGAAGTTTTTCACGTTGTGCTATAGTTAAAAATTTGCAAATCACGTGGACTGTGTGAGCTCATGTTATGTGTTCTTATAGTTAATTCCATCATTTCAACTCATTTACATCACAAAAATATGCCTACAATTCATGGAAACCGAAATGGGGCATGAAAAGCTGAAGATCATCCTCAACCAGAATTGGCCTCTTTTCTGGGAAAACTTTAAAAAATCATAACTAAATCTAGAAAAATTGAAATCATGTAATCTCAGTCATTCTGTAAAGCTTAGGATGTCTACTTTATGTTAAAAATATGTACAAGTCATAACATCCTACACACAGAGCATTTGACATGTGAAATAGTTTGGAGGTCGGACTGGGTCCTGATGTTGTCTCAATTTACTGATATGAACTTCAAAAATGTCCAATTAATTCTAAAAAAAATTAGATATGAACTTCAAAAATGTTAGAAATAGGCTAGATAGTCCCTAAAATAAAAGAAATTGGAGCCAAATAAAATTATGATAAAATTTTAAATAATAAAACATAAAGATTTAAGCCTTGAGTTGCCCAGAAATTATGGCCGGAGTGATTCGAAAAATTTATCGAAAGGCCAGTTGCATTTTCGTAAATATGGGCATTTTTTGAAAAACTCTAGGAGGGCTTTTTAAATGAAATTTTTGAGTTCTCCGAGGTTCTCAGAGACCCTGAAAACTATGGGAAGCTCCGAGATAGTTAAAGCCCCTCCGGTGAGTGATTTCAGCTATTAGTTGACCAAAACTTTGATTGAATTGTTTGGAAAAGTTTTAGCTCTAAATTGAATGATTCCAAAGGCATTTTATAAGATTGAGGACTTAAATTTTATAATGAAAAAAATAGTTCTAAAAAATGAGCTAAAATGAGCCCAAACGAAGCTATGGAAGTGGAAGGACATAATCGGTATTTCGGGAATTGTTATAAAAATCATCCTCCAATGACTAGGTAGCTTCTCCACCCTTCCAAGAATGTCTCTTGAGCTTAGAACCAGACAAAAAATGGCGTGAAAATTGGGAGAAGAGAGAGAAAGAAAACTAAGGCAAAAAGATATGAAAATACATGAAATTTTGCAACAAGTTAGTTATAAAATTTTCTCCTCTCTTCATTCTCCTTCTCTTGATGGTTTTAGATTCTTAAAAGGAGGAATTTGATGGCTGACCTCATGAGAAAAAGTAGAGGTTTTGAGCAACCAAATAGAGTAAGAGAATCACCATTTAGCAAGCTCTCAAATGAGGTATGATGTGCACTAGAAAAACTTGTTTTTCTTTGAATTCCAATGGCTTCCATATTAGGTCTAGAGAGAGAAACTAGAGAGGGAAGGGAATTCAAGTCAAAACAAGGTAGAGAAAAAAATATTCAAGCCTAAGAAACAAGAATATGCAAAGGAAACTAAATAAAAGCCATTGAATTTCAAGTTAGCAAAGTGTAGGATTCTTGAAAAGTTTGTAAAATCTGTTTTGATTCATGAATTTCTTAGGCTATGTAAGTGTTTAATTAAGCTTCTAAGACCTCTAAGAAGCCTCCCAAGTGACTCTCTCATTAAGGAAAAATTGGAAACCCCTTAAACCCTAAATGCTTCCATAATGTCAGCTTAGGCTAGAAAAAGTACTAAGGGGAAGTTTTAATTTATTTCAAACTTATTTTTGAGTCATGTAGAATGGAAGAGGATGAGAGGAAGCCTTGGAAAAGTTTTAGAAGCCATAGATAGTGAGATGGAAGTGTAGGCTCTATAATGTAGCATAATGAAGCAACTCCTCGCTAGGCGCTTTAAAATAATTGTGTGATGACTCCAAGGAGTCTAAATAGAGTCAGAATCATAGATTAAAGGAGAGAAGGGAGCCAAGATCATAAATTCATGAAGTTACTTCATTAAGTGCCTTATGGAACCATAATGGAGCCATAAACTAAAGTAGCATCATATAAAGTGTGTATAATGTCAAGGCTTGTTCCCATGAGTAATTCATGTTTCTTTTGGTGTGTCTAGGCCAAAAGAAATGGTCTCCACCTTCTTGGGTGTGTGAGGTCAAGAGAGAGGAGTCAAGACTTAAGGAAAAAGTGTGTGAATGCAAGCAAGGTAGCTCTCTCCATCTTTTCTCATGCATGGATGTGTGTTTAGCTTGTTTTAAAATGTGTGTATGTGTATTTTCAAACCATGAAAAGTATGCTAGCATGATCTTGTTTGCCATGATTTCATGATGTCATGTTATTTTTTCAAGTGAATGTATGATGTTTCTTGAGTTTGCTTGAGTGTGGAGAGGCCAAGAACTCTTCACTATGATGAGGATGAGCCAAGAATCTTTGAACTTGGTTGAGACAAAGTAAAGAGTCTCCCAAAAGCAAAGTGGGCTCCCAAGAGTATGGTTGAGTCCAAAGTGCTCAAAAAATGGGTGAGGCAAGTCCAAAATCTATGAGAAGAAGTGTGAGGCCAATCCAAACACTTTGTGAGCTCTTAATGTCTTGTATGACTTGTTCACATGCTAATCTTGCTTCTTGAATGCTCATGAATTGTATTATGTCTATGCATGTATTTTTAAGGCTTGCTTTACATATATTATGTATGATTGAATGAGAGATGAGCTATTGGGATTCTTTGAATCTCATCCCCTCCTTTCCAATGATTTAACATGCTAGGTGGACCAAGTAACTATGGTGAAGGGAGCCAACATCAATGAAGAAGGAAGAATGACAAATTTATGTCTAGCTTTAGCCATTTTGAAACCATAATTATGTTTCTTGATGTATATGTTATTGTAAATGTACCATGACCCTTGAGACATGTATAAATATGATATCATATGATGTTTAAATGTATGAATATGTTGTATGGCTTCTAGCCTACATTTTGAGCATGAGATGCCAAATTATGCAATGTGAAAGTATGATAGAAATGTGCATAAATGTGGGTTGAATGGCCAAAATAAGATGCATGAGGTTTGGGACCATTTGGGCAGCTTACACAAGTCTCAAATGTACTTTTAGACTTGCCCAAAAGGTGCCACGACTAAGGGAATGCCATTTGGCAAATTTGGTACCTCATATGGAGCCAAATTTGATCATAACGGAATTCTATGTCACTTTTTAGCCAAATGAGTTATTCTTGATCTAAGATTTGGCATGCAATTAGTTCTTATTGAGAGATTTCTAGGAAGCTAAAGATCATAATTTTCAGAGGTCTACAGAATATTTGATGATTTTTCAAAATTGGCAAAATTTATGAAAGGGGTCTGATGCACTGTTACAATGGTCTGAAATTGTTTTCTATCACATGAGACTCAAATGATATCCAATTGCCATGAAATTTTATACAGAGAAACTAGGTAGTCACAGTCACTCGTGCCAACTAGAAGCACCTCATTTGGAAGTATAGAGAGGGAGATATAAATTTTTGAAGTTTCTATCCAGTATCAGTAACCTTGCCCGACTAAAAGTACTATTCTATCGAATTATGAGGTCTAGGCTTGATGAACTGATCTAGAGATATTTTTTCTCTCTATTTGACATCTACAAATTTCCATATTGTATCATTTACATAGATTGGATTTGTTTAGAATTAATTGAAAATTTTTGAAATTCATATTAGTAAACTGAGACAGCATCAGGACCTAGTCCGACCTCTAGACTATTTCGTCAAACCATCTGTGTAGAGGATTTTATGACTTGTACATATTTTTAACATAAATTAGACATCCCAAGCTTTATAGAATGATTAAGATTACATTATTTCAATTTTTCTAGATTTAGTTATAATTTTCCAAAATTTGCCCAAAAAAAAGGCCAATTCTGGCCAAGGATGATCTTCAATTTTTCATGCCCCATTTCGGTTTCCATGAATTGTAGGTATATTTTTGTGATGTAAATGAGTTGAAATGATGGAATTATATATGAGAACGCATAACATGAGCTCACACGGTCCATGTGACACCGTTTGCAAATTTTTAACTATAACGCAACGCGAAAAACTTCATTATTTTCATCCCCGTATTCGCATGCCTTGGTGGAATTGATAATATGAAGCTTATGAGTGGCATGAAATGCACTAGAAATTATGGTATTACATTTATTGGTATTAGAGCAAAGTTCTAGGCTCTTTTGGATTGGATTTGGCTTGAGAATGTAGTAATAGAGCTATGTAAAAGGCTTGAATAGATAGGTAGAACCTTGTGTGAGACATGTTAGGTGTATGAGTGTAGTTTGTGGCTTTATTCACGATGAGTAAGCTAAGCCCAGAAAGGTAAACAAATAAGGGTCTGATAACTAATGAGATGAGATCCCTAATTTGAAAATAATTTAGGGTTAAGGCACGTGAGATATTAAAACATCAAGTAGAGTATAAGTTCTCAGTGAGTTAGAATCCGGACATTGAAACTATGTGTCGGATTGGGTTAACAGACCCCTAAAAATAGTATATTGTGCTCCTGGGAATGAGGCTAAAAAGGCTGAACAGAGAGAAAGCCTAGCTCTGATCTGAATATAAAAGCAAGCTGAGACTGATAGATAGTGCCTTGGTACTCCCAGGGAAGCTCGAGGGAGCTAGAGACCGCCTAAAAAGGCGAGCCTCATATCATGTAGAAAAAGAGTATAAGCCGAGATCACCATAGAATGAAACTAATTGAACATCACATTTTTCATATTTACGAAGGGACCAGATGTTACAATGGACATGCACACTTGTTCCCACGTACTTAGGTGAACCATATATGTGGTTAAAAGTTGGACTAGTTACTACGATTCTTTAAATCTTATTCTTTCCTTATTTCCACTAACCATAGCCAGGTGAATCTCAAGGAAGAAGAAATGATGATAAAAAAGCCTAGAAGAGCACTCTTAAAATTGGATTTAGTTTGGGAAATTTTATTGCATACATGAATTTATACTCTTATATTTTAATATATAGATATGTAAATATATTTAAAAATACTAGTTTATGCTTTAGAGACCATTTATAGGTTGTAACATGTGATATAATATAATTTGGTACCTTAAGTTCTTGTATGTATGTATGTATTCTTACATGTGGAAAGGTGATTTTGAGTTGTATGGCAATTATTACATGTTGGACCAGCCAAACATGATGTATTTATGGATTGAAAGATACAATGCAAAACTTCTAGATGATGATTTTTAAGGTCTTGTGCGATTGATCAAGTGCAATATTTTTCAAACAATTCTAGAACATAAAGGAATTCAGGAAACTATGGGGGACTTAAAATCCTATTTGACGCAATTCTAGATGAATTTTTCAAACAATTCTAGATCTAAAGCTAGGTTAGGATGATTGTGCCAAATAGGATTATAAGGTTAGGATGACGCAATTCTAGATGATTTTAAGGTCTTGTGCGATTTATTCAGCTACTTATAATCTTATTTGACGTAATCATCCTAACCTAGCTTTAGGAAATCAAAATCAAGGAATTCAGGAAATCATCCTAACCTTATAATCCTTTCAAATTTGTCAAAAGATACAATGCAAAACTTCTAGATGATGATTTTTATGGTTTAGAATTGTTTGAAAAATACTACACTTGATCAATCACACAAGATCTTAAAAAGTGATTATAGCAGTCATTATATGGATGATTAGTACCACAAAGCTCAGAGCTAGAGTATGATGGAGAGTTTGAAATTGCATTGACACTTATCTGATCAAACCTTTTTATAAGTGTATCAAACTTAGAATCAATTTTATTGTTCAATGTATGAATGATCTCCATTTTTATCACACTGGCTATTCTTTTGTGTTTTTCACTCAACTAGTTAAAATGGTCTATAGCCATCTCTTTAATAATATCAACTACTTCTTTAGCATCTAAGGCAAGTAAGGATCGACGAATAGCCACATCAAAGTTAATTTTAAGGGATTGCTTAAGCCTATTATAGAAAATCTACACAAGCATCCAATATTGAATATCATGATGTGAGCAATATCTTTACAAATCCTTGAATATCTTCTAATCATCATATAGAGATTTCTTATCATGCTGAACAAAACCTTAAATGTCACTCCTTAATTTTGTAGTTTTGCTCAATAGGAAATATTTTGCTAAAAATGCCTATGAAACTTTATCCTATGTTGAGAATGATTGAGTAGGCATGGAATCTAACCATAAAGTAACTTTATCTTTGGGTGAAAATGGGACCAATCTAAGCCTGACTGCATTTACAGAAACTTAATTCATCTTAATGGTATCACAAATCTTAAAGAAGTGAGTCAAATGAGCATTGGGATCTTTTAAAACTCTGCCTCCAAATTCATTCTGCTACATCATTTGGATCATCCCTAATTTAATCTTAAAGTTATTAGCTACAACTACTAAGTTAACAATATTATTATTCAATCCATATGCATCTAGAATGGCATAGTTATATACTAGTAGGTGGCAGTGATTAGGAGCAGCTCTAATTAGTTCAAGTACATCTTTTACTAGATCTTTCTATTGATTTACTAGTTGAGGTTCTTATGAAACCTCTGCTTTCCTATGTCTAGCATGAAGAATGAGTTCAAGTTTAGACTCTAAAAGAGTAACAATATACGAGTGACTCATTCTACTAGAATACATGAAGAGAGGAGACTACAGATTAACCAATTTACAAATTAAGAAAGCAAAAGGAATTAAGGAGAAATAAAATATCTAGATTAATTGAAAAATTATTTCAATTGATATTAAATTGCCTTCCCCAATAATGCCAAAAACTTGTTTAAATAATTCTGCAAGTATACAAGTTGCATAAGTAATAAACTGGTACAGTATCATTCCCACAAGAAAAGAATTCAATTAGCAATCACCAAAATTAATCTTTTTATCTAAATTATCGAATTGAAATTAAGACTGATAAAAATAAATTGAAAGTAATAGAATCACTTAACAAACATTGACTATATACAAATATAAAGTTTTTGAAATCTAGAATCCCCTATTTACTTTTCTAAGTATCATTCAAAATAAACTTTTATAATTTAATTCAATTGAAGTAATGGCAATCCTATTAATATGTGTGAAATTTTCTTTTAAGATAAGTCACCATGCTCATACCAAGCTCACATTTATTCTCGTGATCATAGACTTATTATAAACTTATTACGTATAAAGGATTCAAAGCAAATATTTACAAGCCACTCAAATATAACTCATAAGCATATGAAATTACTATTTGAATATATTATTCTAGTGGTTTACACCATAATTGACCTCTCCATTCTCTCATAATGTATTAAATGAACAATAGACATCCATTCATGAACAATATAAAAGAGTAATAAATTAATTCAATAAAAATTGTCACAAGAGTAATATGAAATCTGCTTAATTGGTAAATAGGTTTATCTAAATTTTAGATAAAAGAATCTGGCTACATATAATGAAAATCAACAAAGTAACGATGAAAGTAAACAAATCAATGGTCAAAAGCAAAAGAAGAAAATAAATTGGCTAAAGTGACAATCCGTTAGCAAGAATTTTAGATCTCTTCTTATACCTAGTGGATTTCCAAAGCACTCATTTAGGGTGTTCCTGAACTTTAATCTATGTCTCTAGGTCTCTTCCAAGCTTCCTCCTTCAAAATTTTGAAACTATCTTACAAAAGGCCCTAATTTTAGTTGAACTCAGGCAACCTTAGTTGAAATCATCCATTTACACGGCCTGCCCAATGTAACTTTACATGGCCATGTAAATTTACATAGCCAACCTATGTAGGCCTATAGTTTGCTCAAAGCCTCCTTTTTCCACATGCCCATGCCCACCAACACAATTAGCCTGTGTTTCACGCTAAATATACTTGATTTCTCATGAATTCTCTCCTGCTTTTTAGTTTCCCTTGTACTTGATTAAATCATATAAAAATTACATAATTTGGACTTAAATTACTCAATTTTATCTTTAAAAAAACATACAATTTAACATTCAACACACACACACACACACACTCTTTAGTCTATTAATAGTTGGTAGGCTAATTTAGGAATCAATGTAAGGAAAAATTATTTATTGAAAGAGTTTAGTTAAAACACTTTGTAATATATTTGCATCTAGGGCAATTATAAAAATAATACCTCTCTTTTACTATTAGCCATTAACTAACTTGTGTGGTAGGCTCACCCAAGGGAGCCCATGTTATAAGGTAAATCTTCAATTGTTGAGGTCTTTCATCATTGGACTTTGAAAAGGAATCCATATAAGTGGGCTTGGCATCATATCTCAATCTAAACCTTAAGGCATTAAGTTTATGGCTATGTACTTCTTTTAAAGTCTAATTTTGTCTAGTGTGGGACTTTCCTTTTCACACTTGAGCCTAACATTGATTTGTTCAAGCATCAATGGTTTAAAATTTTTTTTCTTTTAATATTTACTTTTGGTGCCTAAAATTTCATTCCATTTTGTTTTTATCCTAAAAATTATTTTAGTTCAGTAATGTCAATTCACTCTTATTTAAACTAATGCAATTTTTGCTTTCAATCAATGATAGGATTCAAGTGAATCAAACCTAATCACACCAACTAAATAAATCTTTTCCTCTTCCCAAGAAAGCATAGATGAAATTGATGCAAAGATTGAATTTTATATATTAGAATACTTAAAAGAAGTAAACTAATGTAGTTCAAGTTTAAGTTGGATATGAATTAGACATTTTTATTAGTAAAGTAGCATTAGGGAAATGAACATACCTGTTTTGAAACTTTAAAGATTACATTAAATCAAAATAATTTTTTATGACTAAAACAAAATTTGAGTGAAACTTCAAGAGCAAGAAGTGAACACTTGCCTATCATTTCTAATTATATGGGTAGTTCCTAATTCACAAAACAAAGTACAAAAAATGGCAAAAAATAAAGATGCATAAGTTGCTATTTTATTTTCTAAAATATGTTGCTTTAAGCACTTTAGTTTTTAACATATTAATATCATGAAATTAATGTAAGCTTTTTATATATAAAAAAAAAACATAACTTTAATCATGCCATGAGTTTTGTTAATTTCATATTAATAAAGTTCTTTGCATGAACTAATGTTGTGCAAAATATGTAAGTATAAAGGTTGAACAAGTAATATAAAGATATTCAGGTATTGTCCCACATAGAAGAGTTGCAACTACCGAAAATGTAATTGTCCTTATTAATTAGAGAAACTAATGAAATTGAATTAAATTAACTATCAACAAAGAGTTAATTGCAAACATATAAAATCAAAATAACTTTACCAAATCAATTATTGAAACCTTTGAAGTTTTGATTTCATCAATTACTCCTATGATTAACCAATAATGAACATGTAAATTAACTCTTACCAATATTAATGACCCAATACCCTAGTGTATATGTTATTCGTTTTCAAGACATAACGTGTGTGCTTATATTAATCTTACGTCTACTTTCATGATCACAAGCATTAACATAAATCCATTAAGATCTTCAGAATTCAGTGTAAATCATTATGTAGTGACTTGGCATGCATGAGTTGTACAAGTTACATATGAGTGCCTATATCTCTATGAAACACATACACTAAGTTTATTGCCTTAATTATTATAGTTCACCTTTTAGTACTTCATACAAAATCTCAAACCTGTAAATAATGACTAGTCATTCATAACATAAATAAATAAATAAATAGGTGATAAGACAATAGATTAATATAATAAGAGTCAAATCACAATCATCCCTAAATAATTATAATAGTTAATTGAATCCATCCAAACCCCAAATAAGGGTACATGTGATTAAAGTAAAAATCCTAATGATTACCCCAAGAGAAATTATGTAGAAAAAGAAGAGAAAAATAGAAAACTAAACAAAAAAATCACAACAACTCTAGGGAATAACCCTTTGGGTCTCCAATGGCATGGTGGCTCCAAAATTGCTCTCCAAAATTATTGAATGCTTCTCCTTGATGCCCTTTTTGTCCCTTTTATATTCCTCTAGCTAGGGTTTCTTATTTTTGCCTTAAATGCTTTCTACAAGCTAAAGGAAAAAGGATTTACACTTGATGAAAGTTTCTTGATTGCACATATGACCAGCCATGTGTTTTTTCCCAGTCACATGGTCAGGTCATGTGAACACTGCTTGAAGCTTTATAAGCAGCTGTAAAACACATGATTGTATGTAATCACACAGAGGGACCGTGTGATGAACAGTTTTTTTGCTTTTCTGCACGGTTTCTTCTTCCCACAACATTCCATCGTATTCCTAATAAAAATACACAAGATTAGCACAATATACATCATAATATTGATTAGAAGCAAAGGTTTTAAGGCTAAATAAGCTTATGAAGATATCACACATCAAGTAACCTTCTCCAATATGATATATTAATGACTCATGTGAATGGTTAACATGTATTTTGTCAATTTAAATGTGTTTCCACCTTTTTTTTTTTGTTTCAAAACCTACAACGTTTGTTTTTGCCTATTATTTAAATGTATTATTAACCATTCACATTAGTTAATGACGTTTCATATTGGAGAAAATTATGTGAGCAACTCTGCTGACATGGGATTTGCATAAAATTGAAACAATATAGAAAAGATTAGCATGACCCTATGCAAGGATGACATGTACAAATCGAGTAATAGTCTAAATTTTTTTCAGGCTTTGCTAGTTACAACAATATCTTATAGGGTTTGTGAGGTCATTGGCTTCGAGGCCTTTTCAAGACAATTGGTTGATGTTCCTCCATGTAAGCTAAAGTGTGGAATGCTCTCATTGGTCTTGAATTGGCTTGGAGGATGGGGTATCGTAAGACTACCTTGAACTTGACTGTAGCCATCTTGTTATGGTCATTAATGATGCAAATATAAGGTCTTTCTCTTTGAACTCTCTGGTCAAGTGCATTCATGCTGTGATGGCTAGATAGGCAATGGTCCTTTATAATAACTCACGCTTTTGTGAAGCAAATAGGTGCCCTAACCTTTAAACTAACTATAGCTTGAAGCTTCTCCTTCGGTACTATCTTTAGGACTCTATCCCTCCTTTCTTTAGTTTCATGTTATTTGTTGATTGGTTGGGGACTTCCTTTCTTTGTGGTACCATGTAGTTTTTTTCCCCCTTTGGGCTTTGTGCCCTTTCTTGTTACCCGAAGGAAAAATTCATAACATTTTGAATTGGAGGTTTTTTTTTTGTAAGTTTTGAATTAATTTAATACTAGTTATATTTCTAAAATGAATTTAATAGAACAAACATGTTTCAAAAATTATAATGGTCGTTTACTCAAGAAAGATCGAAATTAAAATATCAAATTTACTTTAATTTTTCAAAATTGAAACTAGTATTACTACGACGAAAATGATTTCACATTGAAGAATGATACTATGGACTTTTCCTTGAATATTAATTGCAATGTAATAATTATATAATTATATATAGAATAATATTTTAAATATTCTATTAAATTTATAATTATAAATATATTTATTTATTATATAAAATTCAATTTAATTTTATAAATATGATTATAATAATAAATTTAATAAAATGGAAACTTATTATTTTATTTTTAATAGTGTATTGCGCCATAATCAAAGTTGAGACAAGTTCATATTAAATAAATCGGTGGCTGTGGCAACCGGAAGAAGCACTTGGACCCTTGAGGCATTGTGCCCCCAGTATATGCTTAAATTATACTCAAAGGGATAAGCACTAAATAAAAATTAAATAATTATAACCTTTTGAGTATAAAAGGATAAAATGACAAATAATGAAAGGTTGTGATGCAATGAAAGTCAGCATTCTATCAACACCATCATATTAAATATTTTAAATTATCCATCATAATTAAAGTTAAAATTTAAATTACTCTAATAAATAAACCAGAGTGCATCAATATTTTATTAACTTTAAAATGATTAACTTATTTTTAATGAAATAAAGAGATTAAAAGTACAATTTTTTTTTTCAAATTAGATTTAATCGTTGAAGAAGTTTTGAAGTTTATCTTGTCTAAAAATTTATTGAGTTGCAGGTTTGAACCCTCAAAAAATTAACAAAATTATTACCAAACCAACTCATAAGTGGGGTCTGATTCTAACTTGAAATGACGAGTACAATGCATAACAAAAATTAATGTATCCAATTTCCAACCCCCGAAGCACTAATAAGTGAAAATGAACGCATTTTAAATTTTTACCTCTTGTATTACACAACTTCCAAAGTGTTTGGTACCAGGCTTAATTATGGGTTAAAAAACTCATCCAGCCAATAAACCTAGCCCTAAAAAATTAAATATTAATTAAAAAATTCAATAAAAAAGAACTAAGATAGGACTTTTCTAAAACTCAGTGCTAACACATATGATTATTATGTTTATAATTCAAAAAAAATAAATTATTATTAAAAAATTAATATTTTAAAATATTTTATTATCACATATATGTTTCAAATAATTTAACTTTCTTGCACTATCTCATTTGGGCCATTTGACATTTAAAATTAAAAAAAAAACTGAATTTAGCAAATATTAAAGTAGAAATATTTAAAATTTAAAATTTAAAACAATAAAACAAAAATAATTATTTCTTTTTAAATGGGCTAGGCCTAGCTAGGGTCTGAGTCCAAATTTTTTTTATAAATTTTTTATGAACCTAGTGATCAAGCCTATTTGGTACCTTACCATTTTATATTATATGGTGTGTTAGATATTTAAAGTACATGATATATATATATATAACATATTATGATATTTAAGATGTTCATATTTAATATAGCAATTTAAAATTATCATAAAAGAGATACAAGTTTGTAATGAAAAATCTGACTCATCACACATGTGACCATACTGACCTAATGTCTTACCCAACTTCATGAACCGACTCCTCGAAGCAACGGCATTTTCATCGCCTTCTTCTTCTTAGGAAACCACAAATGAAGCTCTCTCGCCTGTGCTAATTTCATTTGGCTAATTTCATCTCCCCGTTTACATCTTTAATTATCATCTGGCCACGTGTTTGATAATTCAGTTAATTCTGCTTATAATTTGGATAACATTAACAATCAGAAAGATAGTAAGAATTTTTGTGAACACATAGGATGAAATTAACGAAGAATTAACATTAGAACTAAATTTAAACTAACGACAAATTTAAAGAATGAAAAAGATACTTTTGCATTAATATACTAAATATCAACATGTTAAATATATATTAAACCGACATTCAACGAGTTCGAGTAAACATGACAGTGAACTAAACGCTGTCTACTTCATAAACAAATTTTAATGGCCACAAATGCATTATAAAGTTGAGTGACTAAATTAAATAAGATCAGTCTGCAACAAATATTACTTTAAAGTACAATTAAATGAGTAAATGTACATTTCGATCACCGAAATATATATCTTAATAATCTAGTCTTTAAACTTATCTTTTTTATAATTTATAATTCGTTATCAAAACAGATTGATGTGACATATTAATATGTGTTTAACTGACCCATTATTAGATGACGTGGGAATCTATGCCATATCTACTTAGCATTTTATATTTAATTAAATTGTACAAAATTTTCTTAAATTTTGATTAAATTATATATATTTTTTACTTTTAAATAATATAATTTTTAAAATTTTATTAAAATTATATAAATCTATTTTCTATTTTTAAAAAATATATAAAATTTCTCTAAAATAAAAAATAAATTACACAAACTTTCTCTGAATTTTATTAAAATATATCAATTTCTTATTTATTTTTAAAATATACAAAAAAAATTTTGAAAATAAAAGGGATGTCTCTTTAATTTATTCTTTATCTCAAAAGAAGTTTGTGTGTTTCTTGAAAATAGCCGATAAAAAATGTACGATATTAAAATTCCATTTCCATTCTTCAATCTCCTGTGAAAAAGGAGGCATAACAAAGCAACTGTCTCTCTCTCTCTCTCTCTCTCATTTTTATTCGCATATGAAATTTCACCAAATCCACAGCTGTCTCTCTTTCTCTCGTTTTTATTCGCATATGAAATTTCACCAAATTCCCTTCTTTCACTGTCGAACTTTTGGTTGTAATTCCACCAAACTAAGAAAATTTCAAAAAAATAGAGTTATGTGTTCTCAAAAGCAATCAACCTTCCGTCCATTAACTGCGAGCGAACAGTAGTTTTTTTTCTTTTGGGGCAACGAAAACAGTAGTAATTAAAGAATGCAAAAAACTATTACCAAAAGTCACCAATGCAAGCGTGGTATCATTAACAGTTAAAAATGACATTGATTCATTATGCTTTCATAATAAAAGTACGGTGCAAGTATTATAAAATCCCGTCCTCTGATAGTGCATTTCAGAGAGAGACAACAGAAGCTAATGATGGCAGTATGGAATTTGAATAAAATGAAGAGGAATTAAACGTTCTGAGAATATTTTTATGCCTTTTGAAACGCAAAATGGACCACAAATTATTTTGTTAAAAAAAAAAAGGTTTCCAATTCAATGAAGGGCCCTTTGTCTTATTCTACTACATACACTAATCCCATTAAAGTTTAGAACACTTTTTTTTTTCTTTCAATAAGAAAGAGAGAGGCTATTTTTTAGATTTGGACAAATAAATTAATTAATATGAATATATAAATGATTGAATTTGTAGTTTAAGTAATCTTGCGAACTTGTAGAGGGTTATTGCTTCTGGAGTTCTCTAAGCGTATGGTAAATATAAAGATATTTCTTCTCAAAAATTGGGATTTTGTGTGTGTGTGTGTGTGTTTTATAAAAGCACCCTCAAAATAGAGATATTTTCAATGGGAATTATCCCCAAATCACTAACCGCAATTTCGCAATATTGAAAATAAAAGAATTCATGTCATTTATAGATATATTAATTAAGAATCTTGTTTGGAATGATATTAGTTTAAGAATTCAATTTATTTATATATTTACTGCACAAATCTTATCAATTTTGATGAGATTTTTAAATCATGCCATTTCAAATGAATTCTTTTCAATTCTAAAGTTAATTAAAGTGTTCCAAATACAACCTAGAGGTGCTAAAGATGATCAAAATAAGCTAACCCATTTGTCTCCACACATTCACACCGGAATCTGATGCCACTTTGCAACCCAATATGCCACAAAATATAAATTATCAATTCCTAAGAAAGTATGTGCTTGTGGTTATAAGGGCAATCATAAAAATTATATGCACTGCATAATAATATATACTTGTATTTTCCATATGTTTATTATTCTGAAATACTAGCCAGATTTCAGTGCATCTTATGGGAATTTAATCAAGTACAGGATACCATCAACATGACTTAATTATTTAAGAATCACATTCATATGTTCCATCAACATCTTCTATATTACAGTAGCATTTTTTACTTCTTCTTGAGAGCTATCTTGGGAACAAGTGAAAAAGTGAAGTCTTATGGAGCAGAAAAGATGTGCTCATTTGGGTGTATGCAAAAGGTTCAAGCCACACCTGCTTATGGTTTTAGCCCAGATGGGCTATACCTTCTTGTATTTCATCACTGAGGCTTCCTTCAATCATGGGATGAACCCTCATGTTTATGTAACCTATAGGCATATTGTGGCTGGGCTTGTAATGTTCCCTTTTGCTTACTTTCTGGAGAGGTACATTTCCATTTCTCTTGCGGCAAGACATTTCACATCCATATGCATATATATATATATATATATAAACTTTGAAGGGGAATTTTCTGTTCATTCACTATTCACGAGCTACCAAGCCATGACTCTGCTTTACACTTCGTGCTCCCTTTTTTTTTTTAGGGTGTTTTCTCTCTTTTTCCTTGATTTCCGTGAAAAACACGGGCCCCACCTAGTTTATCATATGTTTTGACAGTAGATTTTTTGTTTTCTTTTGCAGAAAAATGAGACCAAAGCTGACATTAACTCTTCTCTTGGAAATTTTTGTGCTTTCTCTGATGGGGTAAGAATAACGAAAATGAATGTTTCTGCATAATAAGGAAAAGTATAGACATTTAATCTGTGCATTTTTTCAACAATTTCAGGGTTGGTTTGACTCTTAACATGTACTTTGCAAGCCTGAGATACACCTCTCCAACCTTTGTTGCTTCCATGGTCAACACCATAGCTTCCATCACCTTCATCATTGCTGTGGCACTCAGGTTTGCTTAATTCTTTTTTTTTGTTGGTATGAAAATGATGGTAAAGATATGCTACTCCAAGACTATTAGTTAGGGAACCAATAACATCTTAAGGATTACCTCCGAAGAGAAGATACTTAATTTATTTTTTTGGCGAGAAATAACCCTCAAACGAGATTACCAATCTAAGGAGAAATAACATTTTTTGTCAACATAATCTTGAGAATTTTTTAGTACAAAGAATAATAAGTACTTGCATTTTCATTTTAGCCTTTGAGTTGAATGCAGGTTTGAAGATCTTGATATTCTACATCCTCACGGTCTAGCAAAAATTCTTGGCACCTTGGTGTCATTAGCTGGTGTAATGACCATGACACTCTATAAAGGACCAACTACGAGGAATATGTGGCATCCTCTAGTCCAAATTCATGGAAATAGTGCTCCCATCCACGAGAACTGGTTAAAAGGTTCAATTCTTACAGTTGCAAGCTGCATAACATGGTCTGTGTGGTACAATATGCAGGTTTTGATCTCCACCTTACTCAACTTATGACGACTCAAGTACCTTAAAAAATCTCATAATTTTTTAAGGTCACCATTAGAATTGAACTAACATTAAGGAATAGTACACTTAATCTCAACATTAGTTTTAAAACAGCAAAGATATCTTTAAAATATAAGTGAAATAGACTTTTGTAAATAAAACTGTAAATTTTTTTTCTTTTACATATTAGTCATACAATGGGGAACATACTGAATTTGCATCAAACCACTGTTATTTGCGTATGGAATAGTCATGTCAGCCATAAAGGGGTAAATATGGACAAATAAGTAGAAATTTGTTTAAAAGTTGTACACTGATGCAATGCATTTGGAGAATTTCAGGCCGTGACTTTGAGAAGATACCCTGCCCAACTATCACTCACAACTTGGATGTGTTTTGTTGGAGCTGCACAATCAGCTGTTTTTACAGTGATAATAGAACATAACCGATCACCCTGGGCCATAGGGTTCAATATTGACCTCTGGTCCACCATATATGGTGTAAGTATAACAATCACAAGGGAAAAGTTCTTCAGTTGATAGGTCTATGAAAGACTAGTAAATTAAGTGAATTGTGAAAAGACATATAAATATGCTATAAACATACTATATTGGCAAAAGGTTCCCTGCAGTACTATGTGGGGTGTAGTTGGTGAAAGAAAGACTAAACATCTTCTAACGTTGAAAGCTTTTTTTCTCTAACTTCCAATGTTGGAAGCTGCTTGACCTCACACTCTTCATTTTATTTTTTTCCAATTACATACCGTGTATTTATCTCATAAATACAAGGGATCTAGATTGGTTTTATTGAAAAATATGCTTGACATACTTACATATCTCTTCATTATTAGTTCGGTTTGGTCTGCCAAAAAATATCTCGATGGAAGGGAACAAAATCTAATGTTCTAATAATATGAATTAATGGCAGGGAATTGTCGTCTCTGGGTTGATAAACTTCATTCAACTATGGTGCACAGAGCAAAAAGGGCCAGTTTTTGTCACTATGTTTAACCCACTCTCTACAATACTAGTGGCAATTTTAGCATACATTGTCCTCGGTGAGAAACTTCATTTGGGCAGGTAATAACCCATGTCTCATCGTTTTGACATTTTGGTGGGAAACAAAGCAATGAATTGCAGCTGATACTTCATGTCTCTATGCTTGCTAGTAACAACTGCTATTCTATGTTAATAACTTGACTATGATTGCAGCATAGCTTTTAAACCGTCATAGTTGCTTTTAAAATTTGAAGTAAATTACATTTCACTTCCTCTAAGGTTTTAAAATATACATTCACACCTCTTCCAATTTCAATTTATGCATAACTCACTCCTACATTGACGAAATTGTTTCTTCCCAGAAATCCCAATAGCCTAATTCAATGCATCAAAGCTGACTAGAATATCAAGTTAATGTAATGAAAATAAGGGAGGTCAGTGTTGTTCTTTTTTTTTTTTTTCCAGCTAGAGGGGGGCATAAGTGTAAAATTTATAAAAATCATAGGAGGTTCTAACATAAATTGAGACAAGAGGGTTTGTAAGTGAAAGTTTGAAAATGGTAATGTAGTTTGCTCTAAAACTTAGCCATCTTGGATTACAAATGGGCATGTGTCTTGCATAGAGGTTTATAAAAGGTATGGCATTGTCCATGAATTACAGTATCTAATATCCTTTTTTTAAAAGGAAAAAAAAACTTAGCACTAGAATAGTAATGCAATCCATAATTAATATAAAATTTTTAAAAAGTAAATATAAGGCGTATAATTAAAAAAAGATAAACTAACAGGTATAAAATTAAATAATTTTTAACGTTAAAAGCTCTTTAGTATTTCTCTTTTTAAATATACTATATGTAATATTCCAAATGTTCATTTGGGAAATATTCCTAAAATGAGAATTATAAACAAATTAGTTTTCCAAAATTTGTATACTCACAAAATCCCCTTCTTCAGAATCATAGGCGCAGTTATTGTCATCGTTGGTTTGTACTTGCTGGTGTGGGGCAAGGAAGGTGACAAAGGGGCTCATATTAACAAGACTAGACAGCAATTGCAGAGCACTTGTGAAGATTCTGAATGCAGAATATAGCCAACCGATTCAGCTGCAGAGGAAGGATTCCTGATTGACCATAAAAGCTTGAAAATGATATCAAACAAGAATGAAGCATAGGAAGTCGAATTTCAATCTTGAATCACTACTCTCATGAAGTGAAACGCAAACAGATACAATTGATTACGGATGAAATATATTGAAAAGGTTGCTAATAAAATGCTTTAGCCCTTCTGAATTACATGTATAACATTGTTAAATGAAACCCAGTCTTCACTAGAAATTTGCACAAGAGATGCTCCTATGCTGACATATATAAATTTTATTATTCTTTTTGGGCGAAAATGTATGCATTTAATTACTTTGATACACTATCACAAATATCTTATCAATGTTAACCTTATACTTTTCAAGTTTTATATGAAAATTCAAATGACATAACCAGAACAGAACATAAAAACTCGGATCCTCTCCAATATTGCAGGTCGTCCAATTGCAAGAGAAATAGAGTGAAGGATAGAGCCAACTAGATCACACCCACTGCTGGTCAGGATCCATTTCCAGAAAACTTACCAGGAACTATTACAGATATGTGACCAATAGGGTAATTTAAAATGGACACCAATCAAATTTTCATTTTTATTGCCATCAAACAATATTGCTGGCCTATTTCAGCAACTGTTACTAGCTGAAGTACATTAACCAGAAAACAAGAATCATTGACAATACTTACGTCTCAATACTTGTTAAAAACTGTCAGACGACAAAATGATCCATTTTAGTAAAATTATTCAAAGAGCAGTTATGTGAGCAATTATGCAGAAGGAGGCCTGACCTCTTGATCTTGGGATGTATCACGCGCAGATGAAGGCAGATATTGCCACATTGGGATGTAGCCATAACCTGGAAAAACTGTCATCTTGTTGATGCCTGCTTGATAAGTTACAAAAGTTAGAGACTTACTAGCAATGCAATACCGAAAAGGGGCTGCTTTCGAATGACAAGATCCATCCAATTAAAGACTTAGGTATGCCAATCAGAGAAACTGTACATACCAAGTAATGCAAACATCAGAAGATACATATTGCATACCAGAAATAGACATTCCCTTGGAAACAAAGAGAAGTCCTATATACAATTCTATCCCATAACATACGTAAGGGCAAAAATATGCCCTTGAAAACACGGTATTCATTTCTCACCAGCCAAGCCACAGAATCCCATGAAGCGCGCATTGCCACAAATTGTTGTTCTCCTTCCTTATACCAAACCCTTTGAACCGAATTAAGAGAAACTATTCCAAAGTGCTAGGAGTACAGGACACACCCAGTTCACATCAAAAATACTAAAAAGTTTGTAGAAAAGCATATCTGGTTTCAAATGTTTTTTATTTTAGAATTTTAATCCTATGGTGCCATTTATAAAATTAATATTCAATTTTCATTATCTGTTACGAAGCTTTATTTCCTCCAACAACTTTCTCAATTGTTTCTTTGAGTTCCAGAGATTCAGATTTAAGTTAATTCAAGACTTTGATAGTCTCATCAAGTATATCTGGTTTATCTGTTTTCGCAGGTCTCTCAGGTTCCAAAACTGAGCTCTAGTCACAAAACGTGCAACAATCACAGCCAATGTTATTCCTTTACACCTAGAAATAGCCCAAAAAAATTAAAAAAATAATAAAAATAAAAAATAGAAGTTTTTATAGTCACGAGGAAGCTTAGATGCCTCAACTTATCCTTGTGCAGAGTAAAATGTTTTTTATGCGACATTAGTAAAATATTATTAACCAATCCATTTTTTATGCACAAACTAAGGTGGGGCTGTACACAGTTGCACGAACCTTGTGCCCCATTTGAATTTGAATAAAAGGAAAAAAAAAAAGAAACTATAAGTAAAAAAAAAAACAATGCAAAATATATGAATCATATTTCTTGCCAAATGAATATGTTATGAATAGTAAAATAATCAATGCAAGCAAGACCTTCTTTTTGTTATATGTATTGATTGCAACTGAATACGTATAGAAAGATAGAAATCGTAAGAATCATCGTACTCAATTGAACTTCAGACTAATCTCCTTGATATTTGAGTCACAAATATTTTAACTAGAAGATAGATCATACAGAACCAAAACTACGCCCATCTTACAGAGCAGTAATTCTGTCCTCAAGCGCAAGAAAGTATCAGCATAACTTACATACTAGCAGCAGATAGTCACACCACAAGCAGTACGCAGTACGCGGTTAATACTTGTTCTCGGAATGCACACTGCCCATAAAAATACGATTTCACATGATTAAGACATGAACAATGATTGATTTAAAGAATTTCAAGTTGAATGGTATTGTTAGGTACATGGATATCTTAATTTTTCACATATTTAAAAATTTATATTAAAATATTTGAGCTTGAAATACATAAAAATATTAATATTCTTATATTATTTAAAATTTTTAGATTTCTTTTGCTCAAAAATATTATAAATAAGTTTTAAAACATTTAGAAATCAGAATTTCTATGTGCCAAACACTAAAAAGACAGCAAAAATTAAAGGAGTAAAATGCTCAGCTAATATTCAACAGAGAATATACCTTTTCTTGGTGTTCTCTTAATCAACAGCACCGCCTGAAAAGTCAATTTCTGTATTCAAGTTGGCAATTGCCAACCAAAAAAAATTATGTCAAGATTCAAGAACGCACGAAAAACATATATTTTAGAGTACAATCATATTCACAGTATAAAAAAAAACAAATAATCAACTTTACCTCTTACAATACAATCATATTAACAATAGGATAAAAATTGTTAATTTTGATATGATTTTAAATTATTTTAATAATAATAAATTTTTAAAATTAAATTTATAAAAGTATTAAGCTAAAAATAATTAAATATTATTTATTATTTATTGAATTGATTTATGTCATTAAATTTATTTTTATAGTTAATAACAATTATTCAAGAGAAATAAAATACGTTGAATTGAAGCCTTTTATTGAAAGCTTAATAAAAGCAAATAGGAAGTGTAGCATTTGTTTTATAGGAAAGCTTGAAAATTTATGCCCACATTCCTACCATTGCACCTCATTGTTGCAAAAATATTATAATATGCATTTGGAATTTTGCAAAAAGGTTGTAGAATAATTCTTTAAATAAGAAATAATGTGGGTTATACCAAAAACCAAAAGCAAATTGTCCCTTAAATAAATATATATATAATATCTTATTCTAATGCTTTCTCTTTTACAAAAGCCAACTTGATAAGGTCTTTTTGTATATTGTAGTGCATCAAATGCAATTGATTAAATTAACTTTATTGTAATAAAGAAGAAAAATTAAAATAGAAAAAGAAGCATTTATTATGAAAGAAAGTGAAAAGTTGTTTGCTAGATAAAAAGAGATTATGAAATTACTCGAGAGATAGAGAAGAGAGAATTTAGAGAAAATATAAGACAAGAAAAATGCTTATAAAATTTTATTCATACCTCTGAATGCAAATGAGATACCTATTTATAAGCATAAGTTTGTAACTTCGAAAGGTCATATCCTAAATGTAAAATAATATACCATAAAAGAGGATATAAAGGTGAGAAATGAATATTCAAAGAGTTACAATTCTTAAAGGAGATGATCATTCACATAAAGAATGGAATCATAATATATTTTCAACGAATTTTGGGGATTAAAAAACTAAATGGATATCCACAATAATAGGTAAATTTATAACACTTCGCTTTGGATATCTATTGTACAAGAAATATGCCTCATTAAAATTTTACTAGAGAAAAATCCAATGAAAAAAAACTCTAGTGAAGGAAAAAGGATATACTGTTCCTTGTACACTCCCCCTATTCACAATATTAGTATAATTTTTTAAACCAATGCATTCCAATTTTATATACTAATCTTTCAAATGTTGAGGTAAATAGTGCCTTGGTGAATAAGTCAACTAAATTATCACTTGAACGAATTTGTCGAACATAAATATCATCATTCTTTTAAAGATCATGAGTGAAATTTTTTTTTTTTTGTGAAATATGCTTTATTCTATCTCATTTGATAAATCTTTCATTCAACTAAGTTATACATGTCACATTGTCTTCATACAATATAGTTGGAGTTTTCTTGTAAGAAGATAACCCACATGTTTTTTTGATATATTGAATCATATATCTCAACCAAACACATTCTCGACTTAATTAATAAACTATTATAATTTTTGCATGATTTGAGTAAGTAGCTGCAAATGTTTATTTGGTGGAACACCATAATACAATTGTATTTCCGCTTGTAAATATATAGCCTATTTGATATCTAACTTTGTATGGGTTAAATAAGTATCTACATATTTTAGGAGTTTTGATTTAGATCCATTTGCATATAACAAGCCCATATCAATAGTACTTTGAAGATATAAAAAAACATGTTTAACTCCAGCCCAATATTTTTGTGTTAGAACTAAACTAAACCTGGCTAACAAGCTTACAGTAAAAACTATATCAATTCTTATATTATTAGCAAGATACATTAATGCACCAATTGCACTAGAATATGGTACTTCAAAGCTAAGAAATTTTTCATTATCATCTCGAGGTCAAAAAATATTATTTTTCACATCAAATGATCGAATAACCATTGGGGCATTCAATGGATGTGTTTTATCCATTTAAAATCTTTTAAAAACTTTTTATGTATAATTTAATTTATGTATAAAAATTTTGTCTTTCAAATACTCAATTTGTAGGCCAAGACAAAACTTCATCTTTTCAAAATCTTTCATTTCAAATTCCTTTTTCAAACAATCTACTACTTTTAGAATTTTTGTAGGAGTTTCAATAATATTCAAATCATCAACATATACAACAATGATTGCAAATCCTAAATTTACTTGTTTGATGAAAACACATGAACATATATATGGTTATTCTTATATTCTTTCTTTAATAAATATTCACTAAGACGATTATATTATATTCATACAGATTGTTTTAGTCTATATAAAAATATTTACAATTTAATTGAATAAAGTTCTTAAGACTTTGAATTATATACTTCAGGCATCTAAAATCCTCCTAGGATTTTCATATAGATGTCATAATCAAGTAAACTATATAAATATATTGTAACAACATCCATAAAACGCATACTAAGTTTTTCATGCACTGTTAGATTAATAAGATAACAAAATATGATTATATCTATCACAGGAGAATAAGTGAATTCATAATCAAATCTAAGTCTTTGTGAGAACCCTTATGGGACAAGTCGTGCTTTATATCTTTCAATTTTATTTTTCTAATTTCGTTTGTGCACAAATACCCATTTGTACTTAATAGGTATTACACCTTTAGTTGTTCATACTATAGGTCTAAAAACCTCACATTTTTTAAGTGAGTTCAATTTTGCTTGAATTGTGTCTTCCTATTTTGGCTAATCACATCTATATCAACACTCATTAATGGATGTAAATTTATGATCCTCATTATTATTTATAACATTAAGCACTACAAAGTATGCAAAGCTGTTATCGACGACTATTTCCTTACGGTTGAATCTTTTTTTTGTGAAAATATAACTTATTGAGATATCTTCATTTTTATCAATTTCAAGTACCTAAACTTCTTCTAAAGTTATGTTACTTATTATGTCTCTAGACCTTTTAAGAGTATTTATTTTTTTAATGAGCTCATTATAAATAATTGTTCCTTTCCTTTTGCAAGGATTTTTATTTTTTGAATTGATTAGTCTGCCACGCTTCTGGCGTGCTTTGGACTCATTAGTTATTTCAGTCATGGATTGTTCTTCAAGGACTTCAATTCTTACATGAGTATTTGCAGCTAGTATATGTAACTTTGTCACTCTTTTTAGATCAATAAATGCATCTAGCAATTGATTTGCTATATTTTGTAGGTGAATTATCTTTTAAACTTCAAGTTCACATTTTTTTGTATGAGGATTAAGATATATTAAAGTATTCCATGTAATTTTTTTGACTAGTTACTTATCTTTTTTTCCCTTTAATATTGGGAAAACTAACTCATCAAAATAATAATCAACAAAATGTGTTGTAATTATATCTCTTGTTATTGGCTCAAGATATCTTATAATAGAAGGAAAATCATACCCAACATATATTCCTAACCTCCTTTGAGGCCTTATTTTAATATGTTGTGGTAAAGTTATTGGAACATATATTACACATCTAAAAATTTTAAGATAAGAAATATTTGGCTCCTGACCATAAGCCAATTGTAAGGGAGAATATTTATAATAATTTGTTGGTCTTATGTGTATAAGTGTTACTGCATGCAAAATTACGTGTCCCTAAATAACAACAAGGAGATTCATTCTCATTAGTAAAGGTCTAGCAATTAATTGAAATCATTTAATATATGATTCAGTTAAATGATTTTGTGTATGAACATGAGCTATAGGATGTTCAATATTTATTCCAATTGACATACAATAGTCATTAAAAGCATGTAAAAAAAACTCTCCAACATTACCAAATCAAATAGATTTAATGATATAATATGAAAATTGTGCTCTTAATCAAATAATTTGAGCATGCAATCTTGTAAACGCCAAGTTGCAAATTGATAACAAACATACATGAGACCATTTGCTAGATGCATCTATTAATACCATAAAATATTTAAATGGTTCAGACGATGGGTAAATAGGTCCACAAATTTCACCATGTATACGTTCTAGAAAAGTTAGAGATTTAGTTTCAACTTTAATTAGTGATGACTTAATAATTAATTTACCTTACGAACAAACAGCACATGATAATTCCTAAGATTGAGAAGTTTTCAAGTTTTTCAATGGGTACCCATGTGAATTTTCAATAATTTTTCGCATCATTATTGTTTCAAGATGCCTCAATCGTTCATGCCAAATGGTAAACAATTTTGAATCTATAAACTTTTGATTTATAATTGCATGTATCTCAATTATACTAATTTTTATATAGTACAAACCAGAAAAGAAAGTTGGTAATTTTTCTAGTATCTTTTTTTTTTTTACTAAGAATAATACTTGTGATATAGAGGTTTTTATTATTTCCTTCACACACAATCTTTATTTGTTATCCATTACATCGAATATCTTTAAAACTCAACAAATTTCTTTGAGACTTGGAAGAAATAGAGCATTATTTATAATACATCTCGTTGCTTCCGATAATATGATAATAACTATTCCAGATCCTTTAATTAATCTTATACTACCAGAGATTATGCTAGCTTAAGCTTCACCATGTTTATTTGAGAAAAATATTTTTTATCTTTTAAGATCATATGGGTCTTGCACTATCAATAAGACATATATCTTCATTTATATTTTCTAAAATTAAACCAAAAAAAAGTATAAGAAACATCATAAAAACTCATACTTAAAATTTTATATAAACTTATAATTATAAAAATAATTCCAAACATGTAAGATTATTTTAAGCATCACTATTTTCTTGTGGGTTGATAAAAAAAATCTAATACATCTAAATGTGTAGTATTTATGAGATTATTGGCAGCATATAGATTAGCAAAATTGGTCTCAACACCTTTCTCCTTTTTCTTCATTGATTTTTGATAGAGATCAACAAGGTGTTTTGTTATATGACAGGTATGTGACCAATTCCATTCATACTACAATGATAGTATAAATTTTCTAAATTCTTCACATGCTTCTTTTGTTCACTTGTGCTTCCTTGTTTTTCTTCTCTCTTATTCCACTTCTAGTGATAAGCAACATTCTTATAATAAGGAGCATTATTTCTTCCTCAGCTGCATCCATGCCCTTGACCATGACCATGTCCTCATCCATTATTGTTAATCATAGTCACATTCACTTCAAGAAATGGAGTAAAACCAGTTGGACAGGTTTCATGATTTTTTATTAGTAGTTCATTATTTTGCTCAATCATATGAATGTATGAAATTAATTAAGTATTTTTCAAACCCTTTTTCTCTATATTGCTGCTGCAAGAGCATATTAGAGACATAAAAAATAAAGAAAGTTTTCTCTAACATATCTTTTTAAGTAATTACTTCTCTGCACAATTTTAATTGAGAGCTAATATGAAATATTGCGGAATTATACTAATTGACTAATTTAAAATCTTGCAGTCATAGATACATCCAATCATAACGAACTTTTGGAAGAATAATAATTTTCTAGTGATCATACCTATCTTTCAAACTATTCCAGAGTACAAGTGGCTTTTTCACCGTAAGATATTCAGATTTCAATTCCTCATGAAAGCGATGATGAAGAAAAATCATCGTCTTAGTGTGCTTTTACATTGACTCATTATTTCCTTCTTTGATGGTGTTTCCAAGACCCATTATATCAAGATGAATTTTAGCATCAAAAATCCAAAACAAATAATTCTTACCTAAAAGATCAAGAGCCACAAATTTAAGTTTTGTAAGATTTGACATAATAATTCAAATAAGATAAAACTAATAGAAAAATTAACAAATAAGATGGAACTATCTTATTTTTCTTGTTTAAATGATCAAGAACAAATTTGTGCTGATAACTTATTATGAAATAACTCAAGAGATAAAGAAAAGAGAATTTAGAGAAGATATAAGATAAGAGAAATGGTTATCAAATTTTATTTATACCTCTCAATGCAAATGAGGTGCCTATTTATAGGTATAAGTTTGTAACTTCAAAAGGTCGCATCCTAAATGTAAAATAATATACCATAAAATATAAAGGTAAAAAATAAATATCCAAAGAGTTACAATTCTTGAAGGAGATGGTCATTCACATAAAGAATAAAATCATAACATATTTTCAATGAATTTAAGGGTTAAGAAACTAAATGGACATTCACAATAATAAGTAAAATCATAACAAGAAAACATTTATAAAGATGAGAAGGCTTGGAGCTTTTTGACGCAACCTTTTTGATGCAACCTTTTGACAAAAAAGTCAAAAAAATTTCTTTCATCAAGTAAGGTGCAAAAGCTTTATGTTTATCCTTTCACAAAGAAATAAAAAAAAAATTGGTTGCTTGGGAAAGGAAAAGCTAGATTTATCAAGTATCTCTCTCTTCTCCATACTCTATGTTTAAAAAAGTTGCAATAACAAAAGAGAAGCAAGTATTCATTCTCTTTCTCTATATCTAGGGCAGAACAAAAAAGGAAGCAGAAAGAAAAATTTTCTTTGTTGAGAAAGTAGAGGAAATGGGTAAGAAAGAGCATATAATAAGATAAAAAACTTTGAGGAAAAGTTCTCTTTCTCAAGCTCCACAAATGTGAAGCAAAAGAAGAATGCGATGATGATCTAAAGAAAAAGGTGGTAATGAAAAAGAGCAAGAAAGCAAAAAAGAATACAAGGAAATGGGTCCAAAGTATTATTATTTCATCTCTTCTTCTCTCACAAAGTTTAGAGCATTTAATGCTTGAATTAAAGATGAGAGGTTAGAAGAAGAAACTCTCTCTCTCTCTCTCTCTCTGCACCTATTGAGAGAAAATCAATAAAGAGGAAGAGGCATGGTTTGCAAGCCAAAAGTGTGACTCTATAGCTATCTTTGCAACCATGTCTCATGATGATAAAATTTTCTTTCTTTTAATGGCCATTTTTGAAGTTGCTCTTAAAAAAAATATTTTGAGGTGTCTATAAAATAGGAAGAAGAAGAACATAATAAGATATAATAGAAGCAAAGAAAGAACATTTATAGTATATTGTAATTCTAGTTCTCTTTATTTGATTTCTCTATGCTTAATTTCTAGTTAAATCTAGCTTGTGAAAACTTAAAAATTGAGCCTATTGTATCCCTTCTTAATATGGGTTTCATATCTTCTCTCATATAATTTTGTAAATCTTTTTTAAGTGTGAGAAAATTGAGTTTATAATGAGTTTAATGAAAAATCCTTATATAATAAAATTTTTGGGTAAACTTTTATAAAACTAAAGTGTTATAAAGTTTGAAATGAGTTTAAACCATGTGTTGGTAATGAGCACATGTAAAATCATCCCTATTGTAATCTAAGTTTAGATTGAGTTGAAGAAAATCTCTTAAGATTTAAAGGGGACTAGATGGAGGATAAGGAAGTTTAAACCAAGATAACATTTGGTGTATCTCTTTTCCTTATCAAACTTTATGTTTCGTATTTTGCATATTACAAGAAAATCCCTTCGACTTGATCTTGGTTTAGTCAACAAGATCTTCAAATACTCCCTACTTCATTATTACATCTTGTCAATGGTATCTTTTATCAATTGCATTTCTTACACAACATTCTTGCTTAATATTTATGAATCCATTTCATCTAAACTAATTGATTAACCATCTTATTTGTGATATCATTTAAGTTAATCATCCTAATATTGTAATATCGTTTTAGTTTTAAGTTTGAATTAAAATTTTATATTTTTGCACAAGTATTTATTCACCTCTCTAGATGCTTTCTTAAAAATAAGTTTTTCCTAATAGTATGAAAACAAAGCCTTATAAATTAGTATCATCTTATTATTGGGCCTTCAAAAAGTCCAAATTCTAAGAGCTTAAGAAGCACAAGATAAAGTTTAGATATGGGAGTTCATGAAACCATGAATCTAACTATGCAAACCCATATACGAAAATATTTTCTTTTATCAAATTACCTAATCAATAAGATAAGCCTTGTAAACCACTTTTAACAAGTCTAACAAAAATAAAATTAAAGAAAATCGTAAATATGAGGGTAAGAACAAATAAATCAATAGATTTTTTTTAAATGAAAAAAAAACCTCTAATCAAAGAAAATCCTACCAATTGCTATCATTGAACCTAGAGCCCATTTGTACATAGAATGGAAAAGGGAATAAAAAGAAAAAAGATAATCTTGTCAATGGAAAAAGACTTTTGCACCCTTACTTTTAATTTGAATATAAAAAAAGATATATATTATTGAGTAATGATTATAATAGCGTAATAGATATTGTACACAATTTTGTAAATGGCAAATAAGCATGTGGATGCTCACCTCTCTCCATCTTTTTTTTTCCCCATTTAGTTGTCTAGTATTTTTATTTGGAAAAAAGTAAAATGTAGGATTTTTTAGGTAGACTATTTATTTTATAAAGTTGAAAGATTATTTTCATCTTTTGTTTTATTTCTTTTAAAATAAAAAATCAAAATAAAAAATTTGTTGGAATTAAAAAGACAAAGGGATGGAAGATCTAAATTTGTTGCTCAAGGAGGGAATAGAGGATTTTCATGTAATGAATACATTTGTGACTTTTCAATTATGCAAATAGGATTGAGATGGGGTGAAAGTAAGTTAGGCTATTGTTTGGAAGTTTTTTTTTTTTTTTAAGAATAGTAAAAGGATGACCTTTGAGATCACTCTTTGCTATCTAAAATTCTAATTTTTATATACCTTTAAATCGTAAATCAAGAATAGAATGGAATGGATAAGTGAAACAATTAAACTTATATTTTCCTTATTTAAAAACTTACTAGAATCATATTCTAATTATAGAAATAATATTAAAAAAAATTATAACCCATTCTATTATATTAATGACTCTTATCATTTCCTTGTTCAACTTTCAAATAATAAAATCACACATAATTTACCATTTTATTCTTTACCATTTTGTTCTATTCTATAATTTATCATTTCATATCATTCCGTTGTAAACTCACACATAACCTCCAAACATGGCAGCTGCCAAAAATACATACCCTATTGAAGAATGTCAATTTATTTTCCATTTTTTTGGGGTTGAAATGTTGATAACTTTTTTTTTTTTATTAAAACAAAAGTGCATTTGCTACCTTATACGGGGTATAAATTACTACAATTTCACGGTCAGAATTATATTTGTAAATAAATAGGCAATAATGCTAAATATTATGTAATATATATTGGATATAGCAAATAGGCTAATGATAAATAACCTCTCTTATGAACATAAATAACTGTTCTAAATATGAACTTTCATCAAATGATTTCGTTTAGTTTTAATTTTGGTAATTTATTATGGGAAAAAATGTTTTTTCTCTCTAGAGATTCTTCTAATGCAACGAATGATTTAGAAAGTGTGAGCAATTTGGGTGTTGAAATGACTTTTAAATTGTAAAAGGAAAGCATATACAATACCTTACGTAACAAAGTGTATAGAAATTCTTGTTGACAAAATTTCTTAAATAGCAAATACTCGGGCAAAAAAATATCACCAGAAAATTGCGATGCTGTTTCTCTATGAAAATATTTGCACGTTTTCCCCTATAAAATCCGCAGGAGTTTTGATTGCATAATTAGGCATGCCATGATGATAAATATTCGAAAGAAAAATGAATAGTATGTAAATCACATTCACCTGATCACTTTGCGCATATCAAGTGAATAACCTTGGTAGAGTTATAGCTAAGAAATACGGACAAAGAATATTCTGACACAACAAAATCTAATACATTCATACATAATTTCAAGTGTTACGTTGTATTTAATACAAATATTCCACATATGTCAAATAAGAACACAATTTTGTTTTTTAAGTGTCAATGCTTGATAGATTAATAATTATTCTTTGGTGAGTTGTAGCTGAGCTTGAGCTAACAAGCAGAGAATAATCAGATAACATTAGCTTCATTTTTGAGCTTGTCAATCAGCTCGTCCACAGATGAAACCATTATCCCTGCTTTTCTCTTGGGGGGTTCTGTGACTTGAAAAATCTCCAAATCAGATTTGATTTCCACATTCAACTCCTGCGGAGTGAACTTCTTTATAGGCTTTGATTTCGCTTTCATTATATTGGGAAGTGTTGCGTACCTCGGCTGGTTCAGTCTCAGATCAGTGCTGCATGAAGAAAAAGGCAAAGAATTCACACGTCGAGAAAGACAGACAAAGCATACTTGTTGACCTCAGTTGCTCTATTATCATATCCATTTATCCTATGACAGTAATAGCCTACAAGGCACGGACACTAAGCAACATGGAAACAGAATAGATGCATATACAAACACCACGAGACAACAAACATTGAAGAGACTATGTGCAATTTAAAGTATAGTGTCGCATCTAATACACAGGTGATAACTAGCTGGCCTTTACTGTAACTTTGTCTTTTGTTGATCTTGAAAACATGGTCCAATCAGATAAATTTACTTTGGTACAACCTTCCATTATCTTACTTGGGATGCAAAAGGAATAATAGTATATATTGCAAATTTTGTTTAATAAAAAATTCCTCCTCTGAAGAATGCAGGAAGCAGTTAAAAGCCCTAAAATTCAGAAAAGGTTTAGAATTCTTGTATCTTCAGCAAGGCCACTCCAAAAAAGATATAATATATATGATGCTATTAAGATTTGCAAACCAGTGCCAATTTCCTGAAATTACATATGGACACTAGATTTTGTCACGTCACCATGTCCACGTTCATTTTCCTGTTTCCTAGTTATAATACAACTTACAGTTTGAAAATGTCAATGTTAATTTACAATGTTAAACATGAAATGCATCATGTTGTGATAAATTTGCATAAACCAGGAAAAAGGATAACTGTGAAACCAAAAACACAAAAAAGGAAAAAAGTAGGAAATATAAAATTAAAACATAGATTCAACCACACCCACGAATTAAGGTCTCAATGCAAATTGATACCCAAAAAAAAAAACACACACACACACACACACTCTCTCTCGCTCTACTGTCCAGTAACTACATCTCACTTGAAATTTACCTTTTTTTCCATTGTTCCATACCTAGAGAAATGAATGACCAAAAAAAGTTTAGGTTTAGAAGCCCTTCAGGATTTCAGTTCCGTTGAGGATTGAATAAGTAAATTTGAATTTTATTCAACAAAGAAATTAAAAACAAGTGGAAAATAAAAATAAATGCATCTTAGGTCACCAACATCCATAAAATATGCCGGAGAGAGGGAAAGTGAAAAGGGCAAAGCATTTCAAGAACCTACTTTATTATGATATAACATGCTTAAAACTTACAACAACAACAACAATAACAACAAGACCTTTCTTAAATCACATGCTTAAAACTTAAAAGTGAAAAAATTCAACACTTACGTGATTACTGCTGGTAAATTCAAAGAGAGAGTCTCAATACCATCATCTACCTCTCTGTCCACCGTAGCTACCTGTTTCTCCTTATCAAGGATAACCTACTGGAAAGCAGCAGTTAGTAATAAAATAGTTCAATCAAACTTAATAAATCATTACAAACGGTGCAGAAAAACAATCTGAATGAAAGGCACACTAAATTCCTTCCAACACAAGACATCTCGGAAATCAATATTTTAGCATAAATTAATCAATTGAATATGCGTTTGAACTAAATATTTTGTTGGGTATCTTCTCTAACAAAATTGCTGCTGCATGTCACAACTTAATGAAGATCAAACCAAAAAATAATTTTAATAGTAATTCCATATAAAAGACCTAATAACTCTGATTCAAAGTGAAACTTCCATCTTGCAATCCCAAGCCTAGCAGATTAACATATATTTTACTGGAGAAGCAAAATGATTAACAAACAGAATTCACTCCAAGAGCTCATGCTAAGCTCATTAATTGGTCGATAACATGTCATTAGATAATGTTGGACTAAAAAGATGCAACAATGTCAAAAGTACTCTAAAGTACTTTTGAGTTTTGAGATATAAATGAGGTGAAAATCAATGGCAAGAGAGTGGATCTAATGCAAATAAGCATCATGAGCAATATTGCAGAGATAAAAAGCAAGAAAACCATCTAGTCAGATGAAGATCACAGGAAACAGACTACAGATTCTAGTCCTTCACAAGAGCAGCGATTTTTCAAGCTATCAGTATTCACCTAAGCCATTGCAACCAATGCCTTATGGAAGAAATTGCTCGTACACAGATATTTTCATAATTATCAATTATTTTTGGTCCAACTTAGTAGTTTTGTATCTAACTTATCGCTTGCTCTACCTGGTCTAGGGTGACATGAACAAAAGATGCATGTTTAATGATTTTCCAGAGGCTTCAGAAGTGCTATCCTGATAAGATAAAGGGTACACACATGCAGTAGTAAGCAAATATAGAGCCTTGGAAAACATTCGCCAACTCAATTGATTGCATTGGAGGTTTGGAAAAATCCATTGCTCCAATTGGTGTTCAAATAAAATACTTATCGTGGATTAAACATTGGGATGAGGAATAAAAGGATAAATAATACGAAGGGAAATAGATTGTTCTATACAATTATGTAACTTAAGCATATCATAATCATATATAAGTGTTAAGGTAATGAACAAGGAACTTCTTTACCAAAAACTGGGAAAGATGGACTAACCTTTGAAGCAAAAGTCCCTTGAGGCCAGTTGAGGAGTCCTGCTATCATCTGCCCTGTTTGATTGCAATCATCATCAATGGCCTGTAAGCAGTACCAGAAAAAGAAAAAAGGATGTCATATAACAATAATCGTCCAAATGTTTTCAATAGAACCAAATATCAAACACCATCCATTTAAAATTTTTCTAGTATATATTGAGAGCACAGGAGGTATCAGTATATATTTAGACCATAGGAGACATAGTTGTCTGATTGAGCTGAGATTCATGTTTCTATAAGTATATGTCAGCAACAAGAATTTTTTTTTCTTTTAATTCTGAGTTTCTTCACATTATAAAGTTTGGAAAAGAACAGAAAACTACATTAATGGTGATGTTTGGTACGTGGGAATTTGAAATTCCCACGCACTTAGAAATATACTTAAAGATGTTTGAATATCAGAAATATGAAAAATTTAAAATTTATGTGTTGTATGTCTTAAATAACGCAGGACTACTATTTTTTTTTCCAATACTCAATTTTTTTTTAATGAATAAATTTCCAAACACTTGGGAAATTAGATTGTTTTTATACGATACGCCACCTAATTTTTACAATTTCCCAACCACAAAGCCAAAGATAAAAGTAAAGAAAATGAGAAGAAGTACCCATAAAAAGTTGAGTCATGAAAGATTAAGCAACTAGATAACGACTTAAATATGTTAATTGATCAAAAACAAAAGTGTCCTCCAGCCTTTCAAAAGCAAACACAAGCACACAAGCACACAAAACAGATAAAGGAACAATGGGAGTGTAAAACACCAGTATACCAAATGCACAGAGAATAATTTATCCAAATGTTTAGCCGCATAGAATTATTTTTTGTCAAATCAGATTTTTCGTTTAATAATTTACACAGTTGGCCATTAGGATAATATTAAAACTTTTTAGAAAATTGTAGGATGAAATTTAGTCAAATAAAACATTTTAGAAGAAAAGATACTTTTCCCTTCATCTTGTACCCTTAAGACAGTATCAAATCCACTATAATTTGTCATCCCTGTAACTACAGTTCATCTCACGAACACAAATATAGTACCTGTTTACCAAGAATTAGAAGTCCAGGTTTCTCAACCTCCACAAGCGCCTTTAAAATCTTGGCCACAGAAAGTGGGTAAAGAGTGTTATTGAACTCCACATGAATACCTCTATCTGCACCCATGGCAAGACCCGTTCTCAGAGTGTCCACGCACTGAGAGGGACCCATACTTACCGCCACGACCTCCGAGGCCAATTTAGCCTCCTTGATCCGAAGAGCCTCTTCGAGCGCGATCTCGCAGAAAGGGTTCATCGACATTTTCACGTTCTGGGTCTCCACGCCTGTCTGCAAAATTAATTCATTTTACAACTAAAAAATTGTGAAATTTTGAAATGTAAACAGATAGTGGGTCATTGGGATTGTGCTATGTCTTACCTTATCGGGTTTGACTCTGATTTTGACGGCATAATCTACTACTCGCTTAATTGCCACCATTATCTTCATCGTCGATTTGTGTTTTGTTGATAATATTGTGTTTGGTGAATCACTCTATTTTCCAGTGATGCCGTGGTGTCTGGAGCTGGAAATGTCACGATGTTGCAGAATGTCGGAGAACGAAAAATCGCTGAGAGAATTTGAATCGAATTGGGCTCTTGAAAGACTGCGTCGAGTCAGGTTTTTGTTGTAGCATCAGTTCATGTTGTGCTCCGAAAGCACAATAAGATATCTCAATTTTCGAGTTCGACCCAATTTGAGCCATTTCGGAAATATTATAAAATTTTAATTTTATCCTTCAAAATATAAACTTCTCTATTTCATTTACCAATAACTCAATAACTCATTTGGAATCAATTTTATTTATTTATTTATTTGTCAAACTAAGAAGATGCAACAATTCAAAGAGGATACTCAATAATTTACAATTCGTGCTGGCTCCATGCCTCTGATCGATTGTTTTGTTTCTATCTTGATCTTATCCTCGGTGCTTATCTAACACGGCACGTCATTTCATCCGAGGCTTGAAAGTGGATCATTATCAGACATTCACATGCATACAAGGCCTCCTTCGTCTTTATCCCATAGTTTAAACGGTGAGTGTCTGAAGCAACTTCGTCTCTCACTTGTCGCCTTCCAATAACATAAACGTGATGAATAAAGTTTAATTTACAACACATTTTAAATTCAGTTCTTTATATACTAAATTAGTGATATATTTAAAAATCAATAAATTATACTAATATTTCTCAATGTTTGGTTAAATTACTTTTGATATTATTCCTTCTCTTATTTCAAAGTCTTATTCGGCTCTTCTAAGACTTTATATACACGGTAAAAATCTCGTATTTTAATTGTTTTCTGTTAATAAAATTAATCTTTCTTAGAGCATAAAAGCAATCTTCTCTCTCCTTTTGCAAAATATTATTACCTTTCACCCTTATTATTTGCTATATTTATGTCTCTATGATGCATATACTTGTTTATTAAAATGGCTAGCTCAAGAGGTGCATAATTGGGCATACAATTAATTTTATTGACAAAAAATAAATAATAAAAAAATTTTGTGAAATATATCAAATGTTAGAGAGGCAAATAATATTCTTAAAATAAAAAAATATTAAATATAATTCAACTAATCCTAAGTGACAAGAATTGTGTTCATTCATCCAAATCATAATATTCCCTTTTTTCTATTTCAATTTTATTTTTTGGCCTGAAAAATTAAAATTTCAATGCTCTAGTGCGAGGGGCACAACATGGTATTCTATCCTCCAAATAGGAAGCCCAGTCTCTTTTTTTTTGAAACGACTGTGCCAACAAAGGATTAATTCTCAAAAATTCATTAGTAACATCCAAAACAAATAGGACACCGGCACGACCAAAAAGATTAACAATACAGCAATAAAACATCCCACCAAAACCAGAAAAAGAAAAAAAAAAAACTTGCTCGGCAAAGTTAACCAACACCAGCTCTTGCAGCAGTCAAAAAGGAATCAGAAGAAAGAGAGAATCTCAGTGCAGAAACCAACCCACTTGGGCACATCTCCAAAGCTCTATTTCCTTATCTAGAGATCAGGGGAATATGAGATACTAGAGAGAGAATCCTTGAGGCTCAAAATATCGTCAACCACTGCTAAACTAAGCCATTCACAACCCAACGAACTACCCTTCATGAGATGAGAATATAGCTCTTCACATTCCATCTTCAAGCAAACACTTAGATTTTGACACAAAAGCAGATGCAGCGAAAACCTGGCCACAAAAATCATCCACCATTAAGCCATTATGATCCCTGCAAATAATTCCAATTCCTGCTCTATTCAAACTTAAAAGAGCCATCAGTGTTAATCTTAATTTGGCCAATATAAACTAGGCAACTGTCAGTTCAAGAATCTCTTCTTACCTTCCTCACAGCTATTCACATCACCCTTTCTCTTTATAGAGCCCCAAAACTCGTTCACCATAGCTACAGCATTAGAAATCACACTCCAAAAATTCACTTGATAACATTGAAATACCACTCATTACACCTGCCTTTACGTATTCTCTAGCAGATGCATGCTAACATTGCCTTACCAAACTCATCCAACTCATTCGAATTTGCTAACATATTAGTGCACCATATATCAAACCTTGAAACCTGCTCAAACTAAATTCTCAGAGCCAAAGGAGAACCAAACCATACATTTCTTGTCCAGCGGCACAAAAGAAAGAGATGCTCCATAGTTTAAGGTTCTGCCAGACAGGTTGGACAAAGAGGATTTTCACCACATTTCCTTTTGAATAAAGCATCCCTAGCTGCTAATGCATTATGCGCTTCTCTCCACAAGAAGTGTTTAATTTTTGAGGGAACAATCAACTTCCAGATAGAGGTCCATAATTCTCTGGGAGGAGAGTATGAGAGATGACTGACAGCAAAACACTCTCTTGCCACATAATAACCAGATTTTACATTGTGCAGCCATTATTTCATTCAGTTCAGTAAAGTTTATGCTCTTTGAACACACTGCTTTAGGTATCTTCAAAATCCCCTTCTTCTCATCTTGTGAAATGCAGTTGTCCAGTGAAGATAAATTCCATCTATCATTAACCAGTACTTCGGCCACTTTTCGGTTACTGTCATTTTCAGAAGGCATAGGAGACAAAATCTTATTGCCTTTAATGCTAGGTATCCATCTATCATCCCAGATCTTAACTGATTCACCGTTGCCAATATTCCAACACAATTCCTTTTTGAGCAAGTCCCTTCCCTCCAATAAGCTAGATCCCGCCTAAGAAGCCTTATGACCTTTCTTAGCAGATAAGAAATCAGAATTAGGAAAATACAGGCCTTTCAAAACTCTAACCCATAGATCCTCTGGTTTTTGAATCATCCTCCAAGCATTCTTGACCAACAAAGCAAGAGCTTGAACTCTTGACCTACCCCACGAAACAGGCATTCCAAGATACAAACCAGGATCATCCGTATCATCAATTCCCAGACTTAAGCAGACCCTCTCCTCCACTTCCTTAGGCGAATTACTTGAGAAAAAAATACATGATTTATCTAGATTAGCAAACTGGCCAGATGATTCATGATTCACAGTAAACCTTCACAATTTCACTTAAAAACAGTACAATCTTCCTCTCTAGCATTCATGAAAAACAAAGCATCATCAGCAAAAAAATACTATGCGACAGAACTGGATAATTTCTTGCAAGTGTAACACTTTTCAGATTACCACTTTCAACAAGTTTGGAAATCATAGAAGACAAATCTGTTTCAACTTTATTGAGATAAGCTTGACACTGTGAGTAAGGGTTGGCTAACCCTTAAATTGTTTATAAGATTGTACGATTATGATTAAAAATCAAAACATCCAATCCAATCTCCAACCAAAATAGATCTTATCTCTTTTAAGGTAATTTCACTTTAAATCAGCTTTCAGATATTCAAGTGAAGAGGGAAACGTATGAATTTTTTAAAATCTTCAGGTATTCAATTGTTTATGTTATATGTCATGGACCTGGGTTTTTCAAATGGCCGTGTGACACCTAGATACTTCCAACTAATACTTAAGTCAACCTTTCTCTAATCCTAAAACCTAACTTGAGGCTAAGAACATAAGAGATAGCTAGCAAAGAAGTTCTAAAGAAAGAGGTTAAAGAAGAGAACAAATGACTTACATATTACGAGAATGAAATATGATTCAAGTGTTTTACTTTTTTTTTTCACTTAGGAGTATTTATAACCTTCCATCTTTATAATAGGCGGGGGTGATTCATATAATCTAACGATCTATATTCAACATTTACAAAATGTCTTAAATATTTACGAGGACACCTAAATATTTAAATTTTTACATTGATATTTATATGGATATTTACATGAAGGTTTCCAAAAACACTCTGCTTCATCATGCCTGTGTCATATATCACCATTACAAGCATATGATTTGTACGTCTTGTAGCACTAAAAAGAAGAAAGTCCATGACATGCTGCATATCACTAAGCTGTTAGAATATTTTCCTATTTCCAGTGATGCCCTTTCTACCTCCTAAAAGAAGAGGATAGAATTTAATCCCAAGATGCTAGAAGCTGGATAAGCATTCTTGCTCTTCGCTTATGATAGGAATTCATAAGAAGTTTTTTTTTTTTTTTCCTTTTTGGACCTTCATTCATCTCAACATGATGAAACATATTATAATTAAGGCACATATGCCAATATTAACAGAATATTAAGACAGACACACAAATAAGGAATACAAGTTTTGGTAAGTTGCCAACCTAGAGCAAAAATAACAAAAAATAAAATAAAATAAAATTTCAGAAGACAGCTCTCTATGATCCATGCAACAAGACCGAGCTTTTAACAGTGGCCCCATCTCTGAAGCGAATCAACTTGCTTGCATACATTTCTATCATTGTAATGTCTTTCGGAATCTATAATTAATGAACTGATCAAAATCACAGATTGTTAATTTGCATGACTCAACCTCAAGATCATATATCCTCGTATGATGCCAAGTAACATAACTAAGTAATAGCTATCACATCCTTGTGACATGTTTCCACTATACTCAAATTCTGGACCTTCATGGCTTGAACTTTTATATAAGTTTTTCCATTATCCAAGAAAAGAAGTAAAATTAGTCCACAACGAACATCAAAGTAATTTTATGGCGAGAAAAGTATGAGCGTCTCACTGTTTTAGTTGTTTGTGCACGTATATTGGCATACCCTTTAATTAAAATTTCTTTTCTCTTGCCTCTATCCCCCTTGTATAAAGCGTGAGTAACAGGCTCATTACTGGCAATTACTTTCTCAATGAAAACAGATCCTCTGCAGTCAAATATATATATGGAGCCGATTTTCTCTTTGACACTCACTCTCTCTTTTCCCTCTATTTCTCTGGTGCATGTTATGTATTCAGTTGTTAACTGCAGAAGATGAATACACTTTCTCAACAAATACATACCAGAATTTCTCATTATTCTTGTCATCCCATTTAGTCTTCTCTGTCCCTTCATTTTCACCATCACCAAGGTTCTGAACTTCAATTTCAAAAATGTAGATGGTCAAGGTATAGATAAGGCAAAATGTGAAAATAAATTTTAAGGTACATGTTGAGTAAGTATGTGCTAACAATAGGCCTCACTCATACTTACAAATCACGTTAATGTTCACAAATAATTTAAAAGAAAAAAAAAAAGGGTTGCAATGAAAAGTTACTTATCTTTGTGAACGAAGCTTTTTAAGAAAGAGACCAAACCTGAATGATACTTAAAAATTTTTTTTAAAAAATTGAATGTACTTTTCCATACTATAAGCAAAAACAAAATAGTTCCGTGCTTCTCATAAAAGCTCTATTGCAGAATAATATTCAAAGCCATTCCAAACGCTCTCAAAAAATGAAAAAAGAAAAAAGAAAAAAGAAAAACAATTCAAAAAATGAAAGGTAACCCCAACAGGCTGTTAACCACAAATTCTGCTCATAGAAAAAGCCAATTAATTCAATTCATTAACCAGGAAAAAAAAAAGATTTCAGATAATGATCAACTGATGGGAGGGAACCTTTTAGGATTTCAATGACCCAGTAGATAATTATATTATTCTATCAACAGAAGAACAGGAAGCTCAAAATAGGTAGATCTTTGTTTCTTTCTTTTGTTTTTTCTCATTGATTTCGTCAAGCATGACTATTTTTAGCCTTAGAATTAGTTTTCTTATCACTGCCTTTGCTTTATACTAGATATTATTGCGAAATATTTCTTGGCATTTCGTATTAAATATTGAGTGATGATGTTATGTTTTAAGGAGTATCATGTTTTTTAAATATGACACAATTAATTGTTAAACAATATTAAATATAGAATGATATTTTGTTTATGTTAACAGATTTATTACTACAATTTTATTTATTAATTACATAAAAATTGAATTAATTCTTTTAAGAACAAATAATTATTTAATAAATTTTTTTTTATGTATTTATAAATAATTATGTCATAATTAAAATACACTTAAATATATTCTCCTTCAAACTGTTTAACGAGGATATGCTCAAAGGGCTCACAAAACACCAACTTGGATCGAAGCAACTACCCAAACAAGAGGCAGTTCGTTTTTCAAAATTCCAAATTTGAAGAGAAGGAACTTAATGACCAGCAACTTCAATTCTTGTTGCTTCTTTGCAGTTGTCCTATCTGATTCATTGCAATGATTAACAATCTTTTCAAAGAACGGAAGTCTATCCAATGTCTCTTTTTTTTTTTTTAAAGTTACAAACAAAGTTTTCTAAAATTGTTTTGTTATTGAATATTAGCTTATGGTTGAACAATTTAAATATATTGAAATAATTAATAATTAAATATATATTTTTAATTTATATATTAAAAATTTAATATAATAAGTAAGAACAAACAAATATTAATAAATTTTAAACATTTTATTACTTATAAAAATTCAACTTACAATATATATATATATATATAACAAAATAACAATAGTGCAAATGAAAAGATATAAAAAAAAAATTCAAATTCAACCCACAATATATGTGTAAAGTAATTAAAATAATATTTGATATTATATATATATATTCTTTTTCAAAAACTACTTTCTTCTTATGCCTTTTTTGTTTTATTCCTTAACAAACTAGTATATGAATTTTGTCTTTAATATTTTTTTTGGGTATTACATTAAAACTTTGCAACTATCACATATACAGTATCTTATGGCTCATTGAAAAAATGTGTAGCTTTGTATTCCCGAAAGTATCAGGTTTGATTTTTGTTGAATTTATGCCTTTCTATTTTGCTAATTTTTTATTATACGAGACGTGGGCTCTTGACTAATGATGAATATTCACTTCATTAAAGAAAATTCAGGTAACACCTAATTATTCATTGGTACAAAAAAATTTGTGAAATAGATTCTTTAAAGTGGACTTTTTGTAAAATATCCTACATTTTTTTAATATACATATATATATATATATAAATTTATAAAATTTTGTTCTGTTTGTATCTCACGTCACAAAATTGTATAAAAGTTTCATTTCAAAGGATCATGATCCAAAAATTTGAGCAATCTATAAAGATAGAATGAAATAAAAAATAAAATAAAAAAAATCTTAAGTACTCCTAGACTACTTAGAGTATGATGTCATTTATTCTCTTTCTAATAATAAAAATTTAAATCAGCAAAATGGGATCCACAAACTTAATTTTGTTACATTTTTTTAATAATTTCCACAGACTTTTTGGCCCTTCTATTCCATCCTCTCTCTCTTCATTAAAGATTGTGAATCTTATTTTATCTATTTAAATTTTTATTAGTAGAAAGAATATAAATAATATGATATTGTAAGAATATCTAAAATTTTTTTAAAATAAACAAGAGTTTAAACAGAGAGGGCACAAAAGAAAATCACTCAATTGATTTTCTAAATCAAATCCGCCGCTACCTCTTTCTTTGAGAATCACTCAATTTCTAAGCATCTTTTGGAAAAAGCTTTTTATCATCTTGTGATGGTCTTAATTACTAAAGGCATTTTGGCCAAACAAGAAGTTACTATAGGCATTCACTGCAAGTTAATAATGATGATTAATTCATTTAGTAATCAATTCTAATTCCGTTGCTAATTTATTGAACTTTCAATATGAAATTTGTGAGGGTAAAATAACAATTTAATCAAATCCGGTGACATATTTCTCAACAGAATACCATATATAGATTATTATTCTTTTTTATTAATAAAATATCAATAAAAATTTGATGCTAATTAATTTAGAAAAATAATATATGGTATCACCAAAATTTCATCCCTATATTATTTATTTCAATTTAACATTTAATTAGTTTATGTTATTTTGATAATTTTGGCATTACCAAAAAAAAGTTATAGCATATATTTAATATTGTCATTTTATACATTCACAACAAAATTTTAATATTATTATCAAACATTATTTTTACCGTATCTAACAAGCAACTTTTCTGTATTACCTACAACACAAGAGTATCTAAAAAGCCACAACACTCATAAGCGCACCATAATATTCTAAAGAGGAAAAAACAACTTCATAATTTAGAAAAAAAAAAAAAAGAATGACGATCGTCTTATTAAAAAATCCATTTAACCGAAAAATATTTTTTTTTTCTTTCTCTTCACTTTCTGGGTAATTTAATGGATCGAAGTGGCATATCTAGCTTGACCCCAAAAAAAAAAATTTTTCTTAAAGAAGAAAGTGGCTTATTTAGCCCTTTTTTTTTTGTCAGAATAATATTCTCAATTTCAAACCCACAAGGACTGGGGCATAAAGGCCATAATTACTGGAGTCTCAATAAGATTCATAAATCAACGAGAAAACAAAAGGGCCTATTTGCTTAGCAAAATACAAGACTAGGCAACACTCTTCTTCAACAAAAACTGAACAAAGAACTAGTATTACAACTAAACAATAGTTTCAATAATAAAACTAGAAGATTTTCAAGGAGAAGGGGAGATTTCTTTAACATCGACTTTATTATTTTGTTAAGAATAAAATTATTGTATCATGTTATGCACAAAATTAACTTTTTGTTTAAAAATAAATTTAAATTTTTTTTATAATATATATTAGAATGTCAGGAGACTCAAATCTGATTTTTAAATAAAAAAGTTTTAAATGTAATTTAGTCAAACTTTATAGATGATTAATATAATTTTCCTAAAAAAATTGAATTAATGTGACTTAGTTGGTCAATTCAAAAAAAAAATAGAAAGAAAAAAAAAATTTCTCATACTCAGGGAGTGGTCCCAAACCATTCATTTTTAGCACAATTAAATATATCAAAAGGGAGAATCAGAATATTGCTGACATGCAATTGTAGGAAATGACTCAGCGGACGACAGGAAGAAAGTGACAAGAGGATAAGCGTAACGTTAGTTTCGTGTAATGATGTTTTCCAACTGTGTGCCTTCTTGCTTTTTCGTGTAACACGGTCCACCATTTTCAACTTTGGAATCCATATTAACCAATTTCCTTCAAATGGTCACACCTTAATACAAATTACTTTTTCTTTACTTAATTAATTAAAGAGAAAAATGAGAAAATAATTGACCTTAATTTGTTGGCTGTAGAAGGAGAATCATAAGCGCACATCGTATATAGACCCCAAAAAAAAAAAAAAAACAGTTATGTTGTGAATCATTCAAATAATTGATATTACACACAAGAATGTTGTGGAGGTTAGTAATTTTTATATTTATGTATGTTTTGAATAAAAAAGTCTTTATTTTTTATTACAAAATATAATGAATACAAGTGTAATATCTTCACTCTAAATAATTATCCCTTGTTTTCCTTTAAGGCTTCAGAGTGCAAAAGTATATATCTGCATTTCTTGAGGGAAAAAAAGGTTACATCCATATGTTTAGAGGAAAGGAAAAAATCAGTTAAGTCCCTTTTATTTTCTAGGTATGGTTTCACTGTTCCTGTCAATGAGTAGTATTCATTGAGTTTATGAAATAATCTTCTAAAAAATAACACACTAGTTGATGCATGTCTTTTCTTTTAATCACCGCACGACTCCTCTCTAGCGAAATTGATCTTGATGCTTTCTTCCAAAGGAAAATGAAGAGACAAATGGATTTTGGACCCCATATAAAAGCTCTCCAGTCAACTTTATGTTTTTTGATGTGTTTATATACTTTTTTTCAAGAGATTAAAAATTTTAATTGTGAGATTAAACGTTTTTATTATGAGAAAAATTTTCAACTGTTAATACAAAAAATTTTAACAGTAAGAACACAGAATTTTTTATTAAAATTCAACAATATTTTTTATTTATTGTCATATAATACTGAAGTGTAATTTTTTCAAAAATTTTAACTGTAAAAAGATTTAATTACAAAAAAATTTATAGATTTTAAGACTACTTTATTTGGAGCATAATCACTCAGCTTTTTCTACAAGAAAATTCCGTGACATGAAATGTAGTTTGCTTTTCCAGTAATTAAATCCAATTATTGGATTTTGAAGAATGCCCATCAGTTTCTAAGGCGTTTGACATCTACGGTACTTGGTTCTTCCTTCGAATCTATAAATTCAATAATTTCAAAGTTAAGGGTATGTACTTATAAACCACATTAACTTTGTTATATCATCTCATAACTCAGTTGCAACTTGCAAGTTGCCAAACTCTATCTCCTAGTTATAAGATTTGTCTCTAAATTAGTTTTGCAAGCATATCATGAATACAAATGCCTTGACATTTATTATTTTACGATTTTCACATATTTGTTGAAGTTCAAATAAATATTCTCTAATGTAAAATTTTTAGGGAAATGCTTGTTTAAACTATTTTTTTATCTTTCACAGAGGTTACTTTAAATTCTATAGATTTCAGGCACAGTGCTTGCTTTGTATTTTCAATGATTTTGTCTAAAATATAACACCTGTACCCTTTTTTGACGTTCTTTTTCCACTTACTAAATTATTCATTCCATTGAACTATAGTAACTTGGCCAGGAGCTTCAAACCAACACCTATACTAGAAAGGTTATATTTTCACTAACACTAGCCATTTTTTGGCTTATCCTCTTCACCTCCTGATTGGTAGCATGCAGGTATACTTAAAAAAATAATTTAGATTAGTATATTGTATAGGTCACTAGAAGTCTAGAATTATTATAATGTTTGCGGACATACTGGATTACTCATAGACTCTGGGCACATAAATTATCATTACAAAAAAAATAAACTTTTAGTAATGACTTTTAGTGATGACTTAAAAAAGTAGTTGTTGAAAAAATATTTTTAGCAACGAATTTATTAAGTTGTCACTAAAAGTTGTTACTAAAAAACTATTATTTATAACTATTCTTGATTCCGAAAATATTTTTAATGGCAACAAAAAAAAAATAATCACAAAAACTATTTATTAGCAACAAAAACATCGCCGTTAAATATTTTTTGCGGCAACATCGACATAGTTGCCACAAAAAAAATATATTTCATGATAACTTTTTAGTAACGATATTTTTGTCGTCACTAAATACTCTAGTGCATAATTTTTGTTAAATAAAAAATATAACTTTGTGTGACGATTAATTCTCGTTGTCACTAAAATATAACTTTTAGTGGTGACAAGTTTTAATCGTTACTAAAATATAATATTTAACAGTGACATAACTAGTCATCACTAAAAGTCTAAACGTCAAATTTTTATCCATTAAAAATATTAATGGCAAAACTTTTAGCGCCCACCAGTTTTAGTATCACTAAAATATAACTTTTAGCAACTACTAACTTTAGTCGTCACTAAAATACAACTTTTAACGGCGACAAATTTTGGCCATCACTAAAACATAATATTTAGTGATGACATAACTAGTCGTCACCAAAAGTTTAAATGCCAAATTTTTATTCATTAAAAATATTAATGGCAAAACTTTTAGCGGCCACTAACTTTAGTCGTCACTAAAATACAATTTTTAGAGACGATTAATTCTAGTTATCACTAAAAAATAACTTTTAGCGGTGACAGATTTTAGTTGTCACTAAAAGTCCAAATGCCAAATTTTTATCAATTAATGCCAAAACTTTTAGTAGCCAATAACTTTAATCGTCATTAAAATATACATTTTATTGACGACAACATTTTCTTCATTAAAAGGCTAGTGCCAAAATTTTGTTCAAATATTAAAAATTTATGCACCAAAACTTTTAGTGGCAATTGGTTTTAGTTGTCATTGAAAGATATCTTATAGCGACGACCATTTTAGTCACCACTAAAAGTTTTGGTGCCGAATTTTTGGTCAAGTAAAAATATTTGTGCCAAATCTTTTAGTAACGACTAATTGTATTCGTCACTAAAAATTAACTTTTAGCGATAGCTAAAATAGTCACTACTAAAAGTTTTGATGCAAAATTTCTTACTTATTAAAAATTTTTGCATGAAATATTTTTGTAACTTATTTTTAAATAAAAATATTTGAAATTATAATATTTTTAAGTTAAAAAAATAAATTATACATATCAATTAATATATGCAAATATACAGGACAAAAAATAAATTAGAATATTTTTAAGTTAAAAAAATATTTTTAAAGTTAATAATTAATATATGCAAATATATAAGACTAGAAAATATTTTAGTTGTAATCATTAATTATGATCATTAATTAAAAAAAATAAAACTTGAATTTTTATTAAGTTTAAAAAACTTAATAAATTTAAGAAGTTAAAATTTCAATTTTTAGAATTCTTGAAATTAATATGTCTAACATTTCATATGTCGAAAAATCCATATATCTAAATTTTCAATTTCTATTTCTATGATTTATTTTATTAATGTGTCCTTTTCAACTTTTGAAGCAACGTAAACAACAAAGAGGTAGAAAGAAAGAAAAAAATGAAAGAAAAGAAAAAGGAATGGATAAAAGATTGAACTCCACCTTAATCTCTTATCATTGTAACATTAATTTTAGTTGGGTAACCCTTTTAAATTCCTATTATGTCTTCTTCTTCATCCATTAATATCTTCTTCTTCCTCATGTTCCATGGTTTTAAACTTGATACTTTTTAATGAAAGCAAAAATATGATAATTTCTATGGATTTTTTGGTGAGAGAGCAGCCATAGATATGAATTTAGAACTTCAATCTTGATACTTTAAACTTGGAGAGACTTTAAATGCTTTTTTTTTATGAAGATGATCCCCAATGTAATGTAATAAGCTCTAGTGTAATGATTTAACATGCATTTTCTGTTGAGATAGCTACATATACAAATTCTAGAGAGATAAGCTGGAGGATGACTTATATTTAGGATTAAGAATTTCAAATGTTTTAGTTGGAACAAAAATATAATGGGTAGATTATAGAAAAAGATACATTAGGCTATTGAAGAATACCCAAAATGAAGAAAAAATCACTTTAAACAGAGTATGGTACACAAAGTTATGGCATTTTGAAGTTTTATCCCACTAATTTTATATTTTATTCATAATTTCTGTTCTAAATTGATTTTTTATTTTTTATCACTCAAACTATTTTTTTTATTTATATATCAAATATCAATTATTTAATTATCAATATATTTAGAATGATATTATATCATTACAATTAAAAACCTAAAATGGAGCTTTATTGAAATAATAAAACAAAGGCACTTCAACAGTAAAACCTAGATTCGGTTTTCATTCCCTGCCTCATTTTTTCCCCCATCTTTCCCCTTTCCCCCTTTCCCATTTTCAAACCTTCTTCGTATCCGCTGGCAAAGGCTATTGCAAATCCTTCTCAATCTTTGTTTGAATACATCCCTCTGGTCGATTTCATTGTGAGTGAAGCTATTCTAACAAAAACATTTTGCGCTTGAAAAACAAAGTATCCCTAGGAGCTGATTTTGCTGTGGAAAAGGAGAACACAGAAATTGAAGAGGAAGGAAGCTATATAAGTGGTAATCTAGTTCATTGTTTGCTCTTTCTCTAATCTATTGTTTGCTTTTTCTCTGGTCCATTGTTTGCTCTTTCTTTATGTAATTAATTTTGTGTTGAGTCCTGTGGCTGTGGCTAGTAGAACTGAATAATGCCCACTAGGTTTTTGTGAATAATGCCAATTTTGAATCAAATTTACTTTCTTTTTTTTTAGAATTTCTTTTTTTTTTTGTGTTGGTTTCTTCTTCTTTGATGGCTACTTATAACCTTTGTGAATTTGTTGAATTTCTTATTTCTGATATGTAAATTTATAGTAGATTTTGATAAACATTTAAAAATAATTTCTTATATTTCAAACTTACTTCATACAACATAGATTCTTAAGTGCTAGCTCCTCAAACAATATCAACTGTGGCTTCTTGAATCTTTACTGTAGCTCCTATAGCATAAAGCTATTATTTTTCTTTTTAATGAATTATCAAGCTTGGTATTGTGATATTTTGCTATGACATTTAACATCAATTCTACAGTTTTCTTGATAGTTTGTTGTGATACTAATGAAATAGTTTTAAGTTCTGATATGTGCCTAAGCCTTTTAAGGGTGGAATGGTTCTGTTAAGTGCTGTAAATTCCGTGTCTAAATAAGATTTGGTCTAATAATTCTACCTGTGTGTGTACCTACATAAGTTCTTATATGTGCCTAAGTCTTTTGAGGGTGGAATGATTGTTTTTAAGTGCTATAAATTTGGTGCCTAAACCAAATTTGGTCTAATTCTTTTCAAATTCTGATATATGCCTATAATTGCTGCAAATTTGGTGCCTAAGCTCTGATATATGCTCATAAGTTCTGTAGGTTGGGTGCTTATAAGTGCTGTAGGTTTGGTGCCTATAAGTGCTATAAATTTAGTGCTTATAAGTTTTGAAATGTGCCTTTAAGTTTTGATATGTGTTTTAGAGATTTGGTCCAATTCTGTTACCTTGATAGTTTGCTGTGATACTACTGAAGTCTGGTGTTAATTTTGATATATGCCTATAAGTTCTAATATGTGCATAAGCTCTAATATATGCCTTTAAGTTTTGATATGTGCTTTAGAGATTTGGTCTAATTTTGTTACCTTGATAGTTTGCTATGATATTGCTAAGGATTGCTGTTACTTTTGATATATGCCTAAAAGTTATGATATGTGCCTAAGCTCTGATATATGCCTTTAAGTTCTAATATGTGCTTTAGAGATTTGGTCTAATTCTGTTGCCTTGATAATTTGCTGTGATATTGCTTAAGACTATTGTTTTTTTTTTAAGGATGAAATATGGTGCTTAAGTATTTTAAGTGCTGTAAACTTAGTGTTCAAATTACATTTGATCCTATTTTCATACCTGTGTGTGTCATACCATCATACATTATGTATTCTAGCTTTCTATAGTTAAGACCTTATTGAGAAGATTCTAAAGGAGTTGCCCAACTTTGAGTTTTTTCAAAGCTTCTCAATTATAGATTATTTTGTCATAAGGTAGAAGATCCTATTGAGAAGGTTTTATTCTATCAACAAGGTCTTCAATTTTCCTTTGCTAAATTTGAAATCCTGTTGATAAGGTCTTATCTAGTCAACAAGGCCTTCAATTTTCCTTTGTAAAATTTGAGATCCTGTTGATAAGGTCTTATTTTGTCGACAAGATCTGTAACCCTATCAACAACATCTTATAACTTGTCAATAATATTGTTTGCCTTGTTAATAACATCTTATTACTACCTTTAGAAAAAGGATAACTTATTCTCCATATTTATTCCAACCTTTCCATATTCATTCCAACCTTTCCATCATCAAAATGCAATCATATTCAATGTTTAGCCTTGGTCTCACAACCTTTCCATAGGTGAAATGGAACTATAGGGACCCAAAACTGAAATTAAGATATGTTCCAACTCCTAATACTTTTACACTTGTGAGAATGTTTTCATTATAAATATATCATGTACAACCTGAGCAACATATTACATCAAAGTCTATACTATTATCAATGTTAATGTCATGCTCTTAGAAGTAATATAAAGGAGAGTGTGACATTATGAATCCCTCCTTATGTTTTGTACTAAAACAAAGTTTGGTTTTAGTTCAGATTTAAAACTTAGAGATTTGAACCAAAACATAAGTATATAACTCTTTACATGTAACTAGAACAAAGTTAAGCAGTAACGACATGGACTTAACATAAGTATATAATTCTTTACATGTAAAAAGATTTGACTTATCCACAGCTTAACTTGCAATGATATTGATTAAAATGTATGAAGTAACAGAGATGGATAAAAGTTAGATAAAGATCAATAATAGAGTTAATTCAACATATAGACGAGGAGTTGATGAGTTTTTACAATGGACCTTTAATCAGCCAAGGGTGATAGATATGATTCGATGCCCATGCAAGGAGTGTAGAAATATAGAATGGAAGAGTTGCATTGACATAAGGGTAGATCTATTAAGGAAGGGTTAGCCTAAGTTATGAAGTGTGGGACTTACATGGAGAAGTTTGTTTTCGTGCTTATAGTTCATTGCATCAAGATAATGGTGGTGAGATAGCTGATGATATAGTTAATGAAACTAATGAAGAAGATGATATTATTGGGATGCTTCATGATGCATATGGTCACACAGATTTAAATGAAAGGAACTGTGAGTCAGAGAACTATGATCCACCTAATGGGCAAGCAAAATAGTTCTTTGACTTGTTGCAGGCTGCTCAAACTGACCTCTATCCTGGTTGTAACAAAGTTTCAAAACTCTCTTTTATAGTTAGGCTACTCCACCTTAAGTGTCTTAACCATTGGAGCAACAAATCCATGGATTCATTATTAATTTTATTTAAGGATGTTCTTCCAGAGGGGGCATTAATAACTAACTCCTATTATGAAGCAAAGAAAGTTATTCAAAAGTTAGGAATGGATTACACTAAGATTGACGCATATGAGAATGACTGCATCTTGTATTGGCAAGAGCACACCACTACTCAGTTATGTCCTAAGTGCAATATGCCTCGATGGAGGTCAAACAATCATATAGGAAAGAAAATTCCTCATAAAGTGCTACGATATTTCCCTATAAAGCCTAGGCTATAAAGGCTATACATGTCTCACCATACAGCTAAAGAGATGAGATGGCATAATGAAGAATGCATTGATAATGGTGTTTTGCGGCATCCAGCTGATTTTATTGCATGAAAATCGTTTAACCAGCAGCATCTAGAATTTTTTAATGATCCAAGAAATGTTCGGTTGGGCCTAGCAAGTGATGGGTTTCAACCTTGGGGAAATATAGTACTAATCATAGTATTTGGCTAGTTGTATTAGTTCCATATAATTTGCCACCATGGCAATGCATGAAGCACCCATATTTTATGATGACTCTTTTAATTCCAGGCCTCAGAAAGTCCAGGTAATGACATAGATATGTACCTTCAACCAATGATTAAGGAGTTACTTAAATTATGGGGGCAAGGAGTAGAGACATATGATGCCCATAAGAAGTCTAATTTCAAGTTGCGTGCAGTATTATTATGGACAATTAATGACTTCCTAGCATGTGGGAACCTATCAGAATGGTCTACAAAAGGAAAGTTTCCATGCCCCTGTTGCCACAAAGACACATATTCTATTTCGTTATGAAATAAATTGTGCTACTTGGGCCATCATCGCTTCCTACCAACCCATCATCCATAGCAATAAAATTGAAGGGCATTTGATGGGAAAGTTAAGCATAGACTTCCACCCTCTCTTTTAACTGGTAATGAGGCACTTTGTCAATTACGAGCACTAGGTAATGTAACTCTGGGGAAAGGTTAAAAGCGAAAGCATGGCCATGTCACTAATGCATTTAGTTAAGAAAAAAGTATCTTTTTCTACTTACCTTATTGGAAAACATTATTGATAAGACACAACCTTGATATTATGCACATTGAGAGAAATGTTTCAGATAACATCCTGTCAACTATTATGGGATTAGTTGGAAAGACAGAAGATATAGTAAAGAGTTGGTATGACTTGGTTGACATGGGAATTAGATCTAAATTACACCCAATAGAAGAAGGAAACAAAGTCCTGATTCCAGTTGCTCGCTATGCATTGTCCCCACAAGAGAAGTTAAAAGTTTTTAACTTCCTAGCTACTTTGAAAGTGTTTGATGCCTTCTCTTTAAGCATTTCACGATGTATTAATGTTTCTGATAGAAAAATCTATGGATTGAAGTGCCATGACCACTATGTTTTGTAATAAGATATATTCCCTATAGCATTACGTGGCTTGTTGCCCAATGAGGTATTTGAACCTATATTAAAGTTAGGTAAATTCTTTAAGAATTTATGTTCCAAGTGCCTAACAACTAAAGCTCTTGATCATCTTGAATCCCAAATTGCAAGCACATTGTGCAAATTGGAAATGGTTTTCCCACCAGCCTTCTTTGATATCATGATCCACTTGCCTATCCATTTGGCAAGAGAGGCAAAGATCGGAGGGCCCATACAATATAGGTGGATGTACCCTATCGAGAGGTAACTTACTACACTAGATATGCCTTTTGTAAATTTCATTAATACTCTATGCTAAATTCTTTATTCAAATCCTCTTATATATTTAGGTATTTGCGAACATTAAAAACATATGTTCGCAACACGGCTCGACCAAAAAGTTCAATAGTCGAAAGGTATTTAGCAAATGAATGTCTTACTTTTGCTCCCATTACTTGAAAGACATTCCCACCAAGTTCAATAGACCTGCTAGAAATGATGATGGACTTATGAGAAAGGATGAGACATCCATCTTCAATAAAAGTGGTCAAGTTTGGGGAGGTTACGAATCAATATTTCTCTCTAGTATGGAGTTCAATCAACCTTATATGTATGTGCTCCACAATTGTGAAGAGGTTTGGCCATTCATAGAGTACGTTCGTGGAGTTTGGTAACTCCTTCCAAATAATAACTTCTTTAAGAATTTGTTGCCTTAACTATGTCATTCATTGCAGGGAGCATAAGAAGTAGATGAAAATGCACAGATCAACAGTTATAGAGTTCCCAAAATGGTTTCATGAATAGGTTAATTTCTAGACACTGCGTTAGGATATAAGAATTAGATGATAAATTTTGATCATAATAGAATTTATTAATGGTGATCTCTCATTGTAGGTTGCAACGTTAAGCACATAGGGTGAGGTCAGTGATGACCTCATGAGTTTAGCAGCTGGCCCACTCAAAGTGGTTCACTACTACTCAGCATTTACAGTGAATGACTTTAGATTCTACACAAAAAATCGTGCCTTAGGCTGAAGAATAGATAATAACGGAATACTTGTGAAAGGTGATGATGAAGATGAGAATAAATAGTACTATGGTGTGTTAGAGGACATATATGAGTTGTCATACATTAGGGATAAAAAAGTGCATTTATTCAAGTGTCATTGGTGGGATGTGGCTCATCTAAGAAGAAGATACAAGGTTGATAAATTTGGAATCACTAGAGTGAATACCCATTATTTACTTAACTCTAATGAGCCATTTGTCTTAGCATATCAAGCCGAACAAGTGTTCTATTTAAATGACATAGTTGATGCAAATTGACTCATTATTGTCAAGACAAATCCTTATGATCTATTCAATATGCCTGAGGTGACTGATGATGATGTTATTAGGGACATTGAAGGAGGGTCCATCGATGAGGCATATCAACAAGATGAGATCAAACTATATGTGGTCCTCGACGATAATGTGGGAAATGACTTTGTAGTCCAGTTGCAGAGGGATGATGTTGCTCTAAGCCATTCAAGCGAATGCCTAGGAACATAATACCCAAGTGCAATTAATGCAGGACATAAATTCATTAATGACAATGATGAGGATGTATCCACTAACAAAGGAGATTCAGAAAACATACTTGGGGAGGATGATGAAGTCAATACTAACACCACAGATACTAACCAAGATTAACTAAGATTCTATGATATTTAATGGTACATATAACAAATGACTAAAATATTAAATTCATAGATAGCATCATATTTCATTGATTATTTTTTTATTTTGATAAGGTTAAAGATCTTGTTCATAAAACAGAAGATCTTGTTGACAAGATTGAAGATCTTATCAATAATGTCTTTAAATTCAGTGGCTGGATAATATATTGTCGACACAATTGAAGATCTTATCGACAAGATCCTAAATTCAGTAGAGAGAAGTCTGAAATCTTGTCAACAAGATTTGTTATTGTACAACAAGGTATTCTTTAATTGAGAAACTTAAAAAAGCCAAGATCTTGTTGACTTGACCAATACTTTATCAATAATGTTTTCTATCATAATAAGTTATAACACATATTAAGCGATACTTATGACAGTTTCTATAAAGTTGTTATTATTATTATCATTGTTTTAAATTTTTAAAACTTCCCTTCTTATAATTCATTTCTTGTTCAACTACATTGTTCTCATAATAAATGTGGAATGATCTAGGAAATGTCAGGTGTTAGGCGTGGGAGAGGGGTTGGACGAGGCAGACGAGGCTTAGGATGTAATGTCTTATTTTCGTTAAATGACAAAAATGGATACGTTTTCAAAGCAAGTCCCTTGAAATGAATTAGTTAAGATCCCAAAAAATTTAAGTAACATTCTAGCCTCCTAAAAATGAGAATTGTAGCCTCAGACAGAAAGAAAAATAGAGTTAGAATAGAAAAATAAATTTTGACAGAAAACCTATGAAACATAATGGTATTTTTGTAATTTCGGACAATTTTTGGAATTCACACAAGAAGGCTTTGTGAGCCAAATTTTTGAGTCCTACGGGATTCTCAGAGGCCCTAAAAATTATGGGAAGCCCCAGGACAGTTAAATCTCCTCCAGTGGACGTATTCTAATGTCGGTCTACCTAAACTTTGACTGGTTCATTCGGAAAGGTTTTAACTCCGATTTAAGTGATTCCAAATGCATTTTTCTTAATTGGGGACCTAAATTTTATAATGAAAAAGACGGTTCTAAAAAAGGAGCTAAAACAAAGGAGAAATGAAAATGCAAAATATAAAGGGCAAATTTTGAATTTTTGAAAAAGTCACCTTGCCCTAGCTATATATAGGTGGGGCGTCACACTCTCCCTCATTTCGCTTCAGATTTTCCAGCCCCAAATTAGAAGAGAGTGGCGTATAAAAAGAAGGGAAGAAGAAGGAAAAATTCAAGTTTTTAGGCATAGAATTTTGCTTGTTTTTCATACTTTCTCTCCACCAACCTCCTCTCCTCTTTTTCTTTCTTCTTCTCCATGATTTTTCTAAAATTTTGAGGGCTGTTTTGAAGGGAGAATAGAGGGAGAAATTTGAAATTCAGGTAAGGAGGCAAAGGAAAGCAAGAACAAGTAAGGAAATTCAAGAAAAATAAGGTATTTTGTAATTCTTCCACTTGGTCTTCTTCCTCCCTTCCTTTGAGCATTTTGACCTAGACATAGACAGCCCTAAGGAGTTAAATTTTCAACCAAACCAAGGATGATTTAGGTATTTGATAGAGAGGAATAAGAATATGTAAAGAAAATCAAGAAATAGGCATTAGAATTTAAGATGCAAAACCTAGGGTTTCATACCTTCTAATTTTTAAACTTGTATGATGATTCCTAAGTCTAAGTAAGAGTTTAAATGAGTTCTTGAGATAACTAAGATGCTCCCTACAAGCTTCCTCCTTCAAGAAAATCAAGAGAACTCCATATGGCCCAATTAATACCTATGTCTCGGCTAAGGAGGGTTTTTCGTGTAGGGGAGAATTTTAAATTTTTCTAAGGTCATTCTTGAGTCATATTTGATGAATGAAAATGAAGGGAGGCCTTGGAAAAAGTTTATAACTCATGGAAAGTGATTTGGTATCTTAGGTTCCATATTATGACCTAAAGAAGCAACATGATGCTAGACCTTTTATTTTAATGGTGCGATGACTCCAAGAGACTTAAAAGAAGTCAAGAATCATATTTGAAAAGAAATAATGATGCCTAGAAATTATTTGAGGTGTGTTGCTTCATTAGGTGCCTTTATGGACCATAATCATGGCTATAGAGCAATCTATGTTTCATTAAGTTATGTAGCCTTAGAATGTGTTTCATGGACCTAATTGGCTCCCCTAAATTGTATCTAGGCCAAGAGAAGTCATCTCCACCAATTTGTAGGTGTGTGGCCAAAAGAGGAGGCTTAAATTTTAAGGAAAAAGTGTGTGTTTGTATACAAGGTAACTCTCTCCACCTTCTCTCATACATGGATGTGTGTTTAGCTTGTTTTAGAATGTGTGTATGTGCATTTTCAAGCTAAGAAAAGTATGCTCGTATGCCCTTATATGTCATGATTGTTGATGCCATGTTATGTTTTAAATGAATCTATGATATTTGTATGAGTTTGCTTGAGTGAGGAGAGGCCAAGAACTCTTTCCCTTGGTGAGGATAAGCTAAGAACCCTTGAACTTAGTTGAGACATAGCAAAGAGTCTCTCAAAAGCAAAGTGGGCTCTCAAGAATATGGTTGAGTCCAAAGCTCTCAAGGAATGGGTGAGGCAAGTCTAAAAATCCATGAAGAGAAGTGTGAGGCCAATCCAAACACTTGGTTATGTTTTAAATGAATCCATGATATTTGTATGAGTTTGCTTGAGTGAGGAGAGGCCAAGAACTCTTCCCCTTGGTGAGGATGAGCCAAGAACCCTTGAGCTTAGTTGAGACATAGCAAAGAGTCTCTCAAAAGCAAAGTGGGCTCTCAAGAATATGGTTGAGTCCAAAGCTCTCAAGGAATGGGTGAGGCAAGTCCAAAAATCCATGAAGAGAAGTGTGAGGCCAATCCAAACACTTGGTGAACTCTTGAATATCTTGTATAATTAATTCACATGCCAAGGTTACTTTTAAAATGTCTATGACTTCTAATTTCTCCATGCATGCATTTTTAAAGCTTGCTTTGCACATGTTATATATGATTGAATGGTAGATGAGCTATTGTGATTCTTTAAATCTCATCCCCTCCTCTCCAATGATCTAACATGCTAGGTAGACCAAGTAATTATGGTGAAGGGAGCTAACAACCATGAAGAGGAAAGATTGATAAGCTTATGTATTATTTTATTTATTTTGGAACCATAATAATGGTTCATAATGTATATTATATTGTATATGTACTATGAACCTTGAGACATATGTAAATATACTATTATGAGATGTTTAGATGTATGAAAATGATATATGACCTCTAGTATTTATTTTGAGTATGTAATGCCATAGCATGAGAATTTAAAGTTTGATGAATGTGTGTATAAGAATGGGTTGAATGGCCAAAATGAGATGCATGAGATTTGAGACCATTTGGGCAGCTCACTCAAGTCTCAAATATGTTTTTAGACTTGCCCAAAAGGTGCCAACACCAAAGAAAGGCCATTTGGCAAGTTTGGTACCTTATATGGAGTCAAATTTGACCATAATGAATCCTTACATCACTTTTTGGCCAAATGAGTTAGTCTTGATCTAAAATTTGGCATGAAATTAGGCCTTATTGAGAGCTTTTTGGGAAGCTAAAGATCATAATTTTTGGAGGTCTACAGAATATTTGATAATTTTTCAAAGTTGACAAAATTTATGATTTTGGTCTGCTGCATTATTTATTTGGTCTGAAATTGTTTTTTATCACACAAAATGATGTCCAATTACCACAAAATTTTATACATAGAAACTAGATGATCACAATGACTTGTGCCAACTAGAAGCACCTCTTTTGGAGGTCTAGAGAGGGAGATATGCATTTTTGAAATTTCCATCTAGTATTAATAAATTTGCTTGACCAAAAGTATTGTTCCATTGAATTTCGAAGTCTGGACTTGATGAACTGATCTAGAGATATTTTTACTCTCTAGTTAACATCTACAGATTTTCATATTGGTATCATTTGCATAGATTAGATTTTTTTTGGAATTAATTGGACATTTTCAAAGTTTTCTGTAGAATTCTATGACAGTTCCAAATTTCAGTCGGACCTTTGAACCATTTTGAATGTCAAACGTCTTGTGTGATGAATTTTATGACTAGGGCATATTTTTAGTGTAAAGTAGACATCCTAAGCTTTCTAGAATAATCAAGATTACATGATTTCTATTTTTTTGAATTTATTTATCATTTTTCAAAATTTGCCCATAAAAGAGGCCAATTCTGGCCGAGAATAAACTTCAATTTTTCATGCCCCATTTCGGTTTTCATGAGTTGTAGGCATGTTTTTTTTTAATGTAAATGAGTTGTAATAATGTAATTAAATATGAGGATGCCTAACATTAGCTCACATGATCCATGTGACATCGATTGCAAATTTTTAAGTATGGCACAATGCAAATAAACCTATTATTTTCATCCTAGTTTCTGTATGCCTTTGTGGAATTGATAATATGAAGCTTATGAATGGCATGAAATGAGCTAGAAAATATGGTGTTACATAGGATGTGGGAATGGACTGAGGAGGTAGAATAACACAAGTGATGTTGCATCCCACCACGTACGAGAGGGCAACTTGAGCATGATGCACTAAAAGCTCAATATTCTCTATTGCCACTAGAGCCAGTTGGTGAGGAAAAACAAGAACAAGATGGTTTATCTCTTACCTAGCCATCACAAAACCAGAGTAGTGCCGGTAAGCCAGGGAAACAATATTAAGTGTTTGGTTAATTTTTTTCCTTGTGTCATATATAGGTATATTTGTTTTTTATATATCATCATCTAATCGTTTTCTTTTTTTTAAATATTGTTTAGCTTCTTGTAGCACTGTTAAAAAGGGTCGAGGGAAGTATAAGTATTTAGGAGTTGACCTTAAAATAAAATTTGGCAACAAGATCTTAATTACCATGTCTAGGACCACTAAACGGCCGATTGGAGATGAGGCTCGAAACTTATCTAGTTACATTGGTTAGGTGGTGCTAACTGCTGTGTCATTAAGAGATGGTGATTGGAAAGATATTGCAAATAAATATAGGGACACCATATGGTTGAAAGTGATGGTAACAAGTTACATATTTTAAATACATATCTTTAACTAATGTGTAAATACCTATGTTATGTTTGTAATTATAATTATTTATAATTTGAATTTGCTATTCTATTCTTAATGTATAGGACAAATTTAAAGTTCGCAATCCTCAATAGGAGGTGGCATTCAAGTCTTACTACATGGACTCAATGCAACGACTCTTTAAGAATTGGAAGTCTTCATTATAAAAAATATATAAGAACTACATGATTGACGAGGAGAGGCAAGCAGCAAAACTAAAGGATGTTAGCCTTGAAGATTGGGATTGGCTAATTCAGCACTTTAAGTCTAATAAGTTTCAAGTCCTTAGTTCAAACTTTTTTGCAACTATACTATTATTAATTAAAATTATCATTAACAACACTTTGGCTTTATATGCAGGTTGCAAGTAGTAGAAATAGGTCAAAGTAGGTAACATTACATACATGTGGTACTTGCTCATTTGTAGAGGTTGAAGAGTTTTTGGTAAGCATCTCATTGTATTTTAAGAGAAATTCATTTCTATATTCACTACTACATTTTTTCATGCTAAAAAGCTTTGAATACTAATATTTGAAAAATATGTAAAGGGACCTAGAAATAAGGTAGCTAGCAATAGCTGATCGAGTATGGGAGGCATAACATACTCGTCAGACAAAAGAGGGAGAGATAGTATGGGCTGATCTATAGTCCCAGGAGATCCATGCAATGTTTTCAAATTTTTAACTTTAGACAAATTGTTTGTGCAATTTTCCATACTTTTAACTCATGTCCTGCACTATAGTCACGCATTCACGATCTTGTTATTCAACTACAAACAACAAATGAAGAGGCATGCCTAACTGGAGATGAGATATTAGTTATTGTACTGAGGGAGAGATTGGGGTATGTGCGTGGCAAGGGATATGGGAAGAAACCCTTGAGAAAGAGAAGCATCGGCGAATATGAAGTGGAGTCTAGAGTTTCTTCTGCAATAGAATAAGTGCGTGAAGAGATGCACCAAGAAATAGAATAAAAACTACAAGAGGAGTGAGCCCAAATGCAAGCACAGATGTAAGATGAAATTCATGCTCAAATGGCTGCCTTCATGGCCACATTCCAACAGGTATCTTTTGCACTTCTCTTTTTCTTTTAAAAAAAACTTAGTGTTATGCTTCTTTTCAATAGGGAAATATACCTCTGATGAACAATGCTTCAAGTGGAGAACCTCAATAATTTCGTGAGTAATTAAGAGTTTTCATGATTGATTATTCAATTAACACAAATAATGCATCTTAATTTATAACACCATTTTCCTTTTAAACTTTTGACATTAATTTGTTTATGGCTTACATAGTCTTTCAAATATTGTATTTTATTGAAATTGGAATGTGGTCTCAATTTGTCATGTAGGTAATTGCTTTGATGGAGAAAATCTTGGCATTTACAAAACAAAATGAAGTGTCTAGATTGAATGCTAGTGCCCCTCCTTTGAATTATGAAGATTCAAGCAATTACCAATACTAACTTCTTGCTCTTTTCCTTTTGTTTAGTAATGTTGTAATGCTATTTTAAACATTGCATAGTAGAGTGTATGAGTGAGTTTAAAAAATTATTCATATGACAAGTTTTTGTATTTATATTTGTTGGATGGACCTCTGCAGTAATGTATATATCAAACTTGTTAGCAAAGTTTGATTTGCTCTCTTTTTGTTTATATATTTTAAAATGTTAGATTTTGTAAAATGGTATATGTTATTAGAGATTTAGAAGATTTATTTTTCACCATTTATAATATTATAAAATCTATTTTAGTAAACAAGATTAACGAAAATAATTAAGAAAATATTAAAAATCTAAAAAAAATAAAATAAAATAACCTCTTTAGTCGCCGCTAATAGCATACCAATATTGTTGATAATAGTTAATGCTAAAGATATATTTAGTGGCGATATAAAAGATTGATACTAAAAGAAAAACTTTAGTAGCAAAAGAATGATTCATTGCAAAAATAGGCATTTAGCATCACCAAAATATTTCGCCACTAAAAGCATACATTTAGCGACGACAATACTCGCCACTAATTCCTCTAAATATCCACTAAAAGGAATTTCGACGACTACTAATGTCGCTGCTAAAACAACATTTAGCGTCAAGGTGCATATCATCGCTAACGATCCCCAACGAAAGCTTTTTAAAAGGCCAAATAAAAGGATTTTTGCAGCAAAAAAGTTGCCGCTAAATCTTTTGAACTAAAGGGTTGTCGCTAAAAGTATGCATTTATTGACCACAGCTATTAGCAAAAGTCATCACTAAAAGTTTTTAGTGTCAAAAGATATTATCGCCGCTAAAACCATACATTTAGTGATGACTTTTTTCGCTTCTAAAAATATTTTTTATGACGACATGAACCTTTATAAACCTTTATAATACTTTGTTGCTTCTAAATGCCATGGCCCCAAAAGTTTAGGAGTTTTAATGGTGAAATGACACATATTTAGAGGCGATTTTTGTCGTCGTAAAAAATCTTTTTAGCAATGACAATTTTTTGGCCATTAAATCTCTTTAGCAATGGCTGTAATTGCGGCGACTTAGCGATGACTACATTGTCATCACTAAATAGGTTTTGCAATGACTTCTGATGTTTTAGTGATGACTTTTGTCGTCGCAAATTCTATATTTTTTTGCAGTGTATTCAACATCTAATTACTTGCATTTGAACATTACAGAAGTAATCAAATGGAATTGAATATTCCAACTTGCAATCCACTTCATATGGAAGGTAGCGGAATGAGATTTGATGTCACTGAATGTAGTTGTTAGATTGAACTGATATATGTTACATTAAGGAGATCTTTTGCCCCTAGTCCTTCCTATTAGTGAAAGCATGCATAGATGAATAAGCAATGATATTACTACTAGATTTGCCTTGTGTCCTTTTTCAATATGGATAAACTCCACATATTCTTGTATTCCTGTTAAGAACTAATTATGTTCACACAAAGAAAGATCCAAGGCGGCTCTGCAATAAGGATTTAAAGCAAGTACACATTCACATGTGTGCACAGATAATAAGGATATAGTACTCGAATGTTTTAAAGTTTATTGTTTCTAAGTTCATCTCTCTCTCTCTCTCTGGTATTGTTCTAAATTCTGTTTTTTATTTTCGTTGTTACATTAGTAATTTATATATTTTTTTCAATTATAATTTTTTTTGTATTTTTATTTTTTTTATCATGTATTTTTATTTTTTATTCTAATTGTTTATTTTATATTTTTATCTTGTTTTTATTTTTGTTGTAATATTAGTAATTTATGCTTTTTTATTTATTTTTGGGCTATTATTAACTAATTATTATGTCAAAAATTCAATAAAATTTGAAAATAGAATACCAGTAAAATTTATTTTAAATTTTGGGATATTTTAAAAAAAATCCATAACCAAAATAAAAATAGCATATTTAGTTATAGCAATTTAAAAATAATTAAGGGTGAAAAAAAGAACGCTATTATATAATGAGTTGTCTAAATAAAAAACATATTAAGAAGGAAAATTTGCCTAATGTCATAAAAATATTTAATTACAAAATATAAAGTCCTATTGTGGGGAGAAAAAAAGGATGGGAGGAAATTTTGTATACAAAAAACTAGAAACAAATTAATATTAGTTTTTGTAGTAATAACGAAACAAATGAGGGTGGAAAACAATAATATTATTTTAGAATAATTAATCTAAATGACCATGAGGAATATGAAGGGAAACATCACATATATAACAACTTTGAAGAATTAATATTGCATCAAAATATTAATTATTAAAAAAAATCCTATTGTAGGGGCCAAAAAAATGGACAAGCAAAATTAGCTTGTTTGCATATACACAAATAGAAGAATTTATAAAATTGCACATGGCGTGACATTTTAGTGTGCCATGTCCAAAATAATAACAATTAGCACTGGCATTATTTTAGAAGAATTAATATAGGTAGCTAGGAAAAAACTATGACTCCATCCTAATTAGTTCATATTTGAGTTGATATATAGGTACTTAGCATCACTAAATTAAATGTGGTATCACGCGATTATATTAGAAGATGATTTAGATGTCTAAATGATGGGGCAAGTGCATTCATATTTCTTATCTAATTTGATTGGGGTAGAGTTGTATGTGAACATTTCAATCGTTGAATTACACTTTAGCATGGAATCTCAACCGATAGGAGAGAATTATATTCTAGCATCACTCGCATCAACTAGCCATATGCATGGCACCGATCAACAAGCTTCCCCATTCTCTTCATACCTTATAGATGTTAACGTATTATACCTAGCATTATTGCACCCATCCAGTGGGTCCTAGTTTGTAGCCAAGTTCATCCCACCCACTACTTGGCCCAGAGGAAGATCTAATGAATGACTTTGAAGATGATGAATACAATGTTACACTTGATTCTAATTAAGACGATGATGAGGATGAGGAATTTGATCATGGGGATGATGAGAAGGGTGGAAAAGATCTTACTAATGCCATTCCAGTTTGCACTAATTACCCAGTACATTGACCTAGCCGTTACTATGACAATAGCCAAGGATCATGATTTTCTCATAGTAGTTGATAGAATGAATTTGAACTATAACCAAGAGTTATAAATCAGATTGTAGTATGTGAATAAGAAAAATATATAGCATATTGTGAAACTATATTTCATTAAAGCACATCGCACATTTAAGGCGTATTCTTCATATGCAAAGTTTGAAGAATATAGATATATTAATTATAGCATCAATTGCAAATGAAGGGTGCAAGCTTGCAAGAAAGAAAATATATATATTTATATATATTGGCAGATAACAAAATATTGGGGACCACATACATGTTTGTCTATCACATTATCACAAAATCACTTAAAATTAGACTCCAATGTTATCTTATTGTATATTGTGGCAATGATGACTAAGATGCCTGAGATGTCCATTAGGCAAATCATTGAGTGGGTGATGAGTTTGTTTGTTTAGATACATTGTGTCATACAAGAAGGCTTGGTAAGAAAATATCAAGTCATCATAATTGCTTTTGGAAATTGCCAGAGCTCATATGTGCTATTGCCTAAGTGGCTAGCAACCATTCAACATATCATGTCTAGCTTAATGGTGGAGTTCTTTAACAAAAATTATGGTCAAAGTAGTTTTATTGGCAAGCCTATGGTGATGTTTCATTGTGTATTTTGGGCCTTCAAGACATGTATAGATATATTTGATCACCTAAAGCTAATTATACAAATCCATGAGATGTTCTTTTGTGGGAATTATAAAGGCACCCTATTGATGGCTACTTTCTAAGATGGTGAACAAAATGTTGTGGCCTTTACTTTTATAGTGGTGGAAGGAGAGACACAATTAGTATAGATCTCGTTCCTTTTCAACCTATGTAGACATATGGTGGCAAAAGGACAAGGGATTTTTTTAGATATTAGATAAGCATCTATCAATTCTACTCGTTGTTGCTAATCCATAAATTGAGTGGCAACCATCATATTGCCATTATTTTTTTTTGTCTTTAGCATACATGTAGCAACCTTCATATATATTTTAGGGTGTCTGAGTTAAAGGACAAGTTAAAAAAATATTGATTCCTTTACCTAAATGACCTTATACATTGTAGACAATACATGTTTATGATTGTCCTTGTTTGATTATGTTCCATAGGTTACGCATGTGAGTGTTAGGTAGTTGATGAGAGGCTTTGAGTTGGCTATGATACAAGATCATGCAACCATGTGGATTGCAAACATATTAAAAGAACAATGGTTTTTGACATATGATGTTGAGAGCCATTACTATGCCTACATGACAATGAACTTGGCTTAACAAAGGTGGCATTTTATAAGGTGAACCAATACTTCATGAACCATGTTGAATAGGTCAGTGCATAGCTAGTAGCGAGTCAAGTCTTTTGTCAAACACTTGTGAAGAATATAGTGATAAATGCATGACATGCTCGACATTCATTGTGTGGGCATTTGACAAGCATATTGAAGCATTTGACTGGAGGAGCCATATGATACTAGACTATCAGTTCAGCTAATGTTGCAAGGCAAACTTGCTTTAATGTACATGTGACTGTGATGAATTTCAGATGGAAAAGTACTTATACCAGCACATTCTTGCAACTTGCACCAAGGTCTCAGTGGACCTACTTCAATTCATGGATAGAAATTTTCAATTAGACACCATGCATAGTACTTATAGCAATAAGTTTCACTCCATTAGAGAATAAGAGTATTGGCCATAACTCGTCGGTCTAAATTGGGTACTTGATCAGTTGATGCTCCATGAGAGAGGTTGACCTCTCTTGATTAGCTTTGAAATGAGATGAACTTTAAGGTATGTTTGGTAGATGGGAGAGTTGAATCTTGGAAAGGGAAAAGGAGTGGGATTAAGATAAAAGCATATTTGGTAGGTGGGAGAGTTCTTTCCTTAATTGAGATGTCTCCCAATAATATGGGAAATTCCAATTCATCACTTTATGATGGGAGAGAACTTTATCAAGTGGGAAAATAAAGAAAAATAATTAAATAATTTTTTATTAAAGATAATCAAAAATGAATTTTTAAATTAAAATATTATTTTATTATTTTTTATTGTTATTGGTAATTAAAAATAATTATTTCATTATTTATTAATATTAGTTATTAAAAATAAATATTAATATTTTATAATTATTAGTAATTAAAAAAATTAGGAGTATTTTGATATTTTAATCCTCTTCACATTTTACTTTTATATCATTTCTATCTAACAAAATAGAAAAAATTAAAAGTATTTATATTTCTTCTTGCATCATACCAAACATCATTATGGGATACAAGATTTCTTTTCATTCTCATTCCATTTTCAATTCCTATTCCATTAAAAATTAATCCTTTATACCAAATGAAGCCTTAGGGAATTGGGACAACCTAATAAGAGTAGGCTATGAATATAAACTAATCTTAACCATGCCACATGTCCATATCATTATCACGATAACCAATAAAATGTAATTGGATAGCATACTATTGAAATGTATAGGAACATTGTATATGAAACATTGTTCTTAAATGACTTTAACCTATTCATGTTCATTAAATGTCTATGAATGAGTTATGTTTGATAGAATTTATGATAATTATGAGGTCTTATGCTATACATGACTAAGGTGTTGCCTTGCAAGTGTGACGAAGCCATGGTTGGTCTGAAACAAGTTATCAACCTAGGTTCAAAGGATAAGTCACTATTATACTTTCAAAGAATGCATATATCATCGGCACTATGGCATGGCCAAGTAAGATGATTCAATAAGCTTGTTAATTGTTTGTTTATGTTACGTACCCAAGTAAGTAAATTCATCCCTTTTTTGTAAGACTATCATATCCTCTACCTATGACATATCTAGCATGAGGATCATCTACGTGATCCACCTCTGGCCATGGTCAAGTATCTTTAACAAGCTAGTTTTTACTCATGGGCCACTTTAAGCAATTTGAGTATGATCCACTCCTTGTTTCAAGGTAGAGAAATGGCATTTTTAGACATGTACATTTCACACAACTCGTGGTTAATGTATGATCACACTTAAAGATGTTATCCTATAAGAGGGATCTTATTTTTGGTTTGACTAACTATAGATGGATAGAAATGTGTGAGAGACTCATTGGGATGACACCACCAAAAGATGAGATTAAGGATCAAAGGCTAAATTTAATTGGCTGGTTAAGAACTTTAACGAACTATTAGATGGTGCAAATGGCAAGCATGTACATTGATTCATGTTTACTTGCAAATTGATTAGAGGGTTGTATAATGCTAAGTAGGTCTGGCCACAAAGTTTATTTGATGAACCTCCCATTGATCTAGGAGTTCAAATAAGCTGGGAAGCGCAATTGGGGGTAAGTAGTGTTAGCTCACATCTATCAAGAGCTATGCAATGCTACTTATATGCTCGAACAAGGTATAAATGGATGCCTAACCTTGTTGCACTTATGGGTATGGCATTGATTCCTCATGCTTGCATCCAAGAGACCTCTAACCCTTGATCTTCACATAGAGGATTATCCTCTACTTTCACTTTTAGGCTTGAGGTATGAATGTGTTACCATTGCTTTTGTTGCATCCATATTGGTCAAAATTCTCATTAATTGTTTAGATAATATGCTTGCTTGTCTTGCCAAATGGAAGAATGTTGGTCGACCTTGCATCCTTGGCTAGTATAGGGTTTTATTTGATGCAATAGGAGACAATGATGTTTGTTGCCTTATTTGGTGTTTTTATCCATGTTTATTATATCTTTAAAGGTCCTTTTATTTATCCTTGTTTCATCCATGTTGCCCATAAATTATTTGGCACTTATATGAACCATCAAATGTTTGCTAGCTAATCCCAAAACAGTGCTTAACATCATCAGATATTTTGGATTGCTTTGATCCACTCATCTGCTTCCACATCATTGAGTAACACCTTTTGGATCATGTCCTTCTCCAGTTTGGCAGGTATCAACCAATCTTTCAAAATCTAGTGAATTTGGAAGCCCTCTATACCACACCTCTATGCCACACAACTCTGAGAAAGAATGTAAACCAATTAACTAATAGAATGTGCAACTTTTATCAAAGCACAGAATGGATGGTGAGATGCTATAACTTTCTAAGCACAGGCAATGGTATTGGAGATGTACCCAATGGCAAATGGATCCAACAAAGTGTTGTATTGACTATTTGTCTTATCAAGGGGAATTTAACTAGCACCTCATCCTTAGTCAGGGCTTGAATGTTTGTCCTAGTCTTTATACCAAGTCTTGCTCAGCTATTTCTAACCACGAGTCGATGGTTATAGCTTTATAATTTTTTAATGCTAACAAGTACAACAATTTTTTAGCTAGCCATAAAGACAAAGTGAAATAAAAAAAGTAAAAAAAGGAAGTTCAAACATGGGGAACACTACCGAGAATCACTCAATTAATTTTCTAAAACATATCCTCCCCCCCCCCCCCAAACAAAAAAAAAAAACTTTTTTCTAGGAAAAGCAACTGGTGGATGTTTTCCAGAATCACTCAATTACCAAGCATCTTTCGGAAAAAAGCTTTTTATCAATTTGTAATGATCTTAGTTGCTATAATGCTGGGTAAGACGATCCAATAGAATTGCTACTATTTTAGCAAAACATTAAGGCATTCACTAAAAGTTAATAATGATGGTTAATTCATTTCGTAATCAATTCTAATTCCTTTGCTAATTTATTTAACCTTGAATATGAAATTTGTGAGGGTAAAATAACAATTTAATCAAATCGATCCGGTGACATATTTCTCAACAGAATACCATATATAGATCATTATTCATTTTTTATTAGTAAAATATCAACAAAAATTTGCTGCTAAGTAATTTAAAAAAAATAATATAGGTTATCAACAAAAATTCATCCCCATATTATTTATTTTAATTTAATATTTAATTAGTTTATGTTATTTTAATAATTTTAGTATTACAAAAAATGTGGTAGCATATATTTATTATTGTCATTTTATACATTCACTTCAATTTTTGAAAATTCTTATCAAACATTATTTTTACGGTATCTAACCAGCAACTTTTTATTAGTACCTAAAACACAACACTATCCCAAAAGCCCACAGCATTCGTAAACGCACCCTATGATTCAAAAAAAGGAAAAAAAAAAAAGGATGATCAGATTATTCATAATTTAGAAAAAAAATTAGTCATGTCGATTGTCTTAAAAAAATTCCATCTAACCCAAGGGGACTCAAGTTTTTAAGCCTTGACTCAAACCATATAACTTTTACACTTTCTGGGCAATTTGGCGGATTGAAGTGTCAGTTAAAAAAAGGAAAGGCAGGGTGGAAGTGGCATATTTAACTAAATCAAAAAATTAATTTTTTTTTAAAAAGAAGGTAGCTTATTTAGCCAAGTTATTTTCCTTTTCTTTTTTTTTCTTTTCGGTCAGAATAATATTGTCAATTTCAAACCCACAAACAGTGGGGCACAAAGGCCATACAATACTAATAAGATTCATGAGTCAATGGAAAAAAAAAAAAGAGCCTCTTCGCTTAACAAAATACAAGACTAAGAGGCAACACACCCCTCTAACAAGAACTGAACTACAATACTGGAAGACACTTGTATTACAACTAAACATCAATTACGATAAGAGAACCAAAAAATTTTCATGGAGAAGGGAGATATCTTTAACATCAACTTTATTGTTCTATTAAAAATAAAATTAGAGTATCATGTTATATAAAAAAATTAACTTTTTTTTATAAAAATAAATTGAAAAGAAGATTTCTAAAATACATAATATAATTTTTGAAATCACTTATAACCGGCTTTGACACTACATGTAAATTTCGTGTAATATGATGTTTTCCAACTCTCTGCTTTCTAGCTTTTTCGTGTGAAACGGCCCCCCACTTTCAATTTTGGAATTCATATTAATCAATTTCCTTCAAACGGTCCCACCTTATCACCAATTACTTTTTCATCCTACATAAAGCTTGCATTACTTTTAATTAATTAGAGAAAGCTGACAAAACAGTTGACCTTGCTTTGTTGACTGTAAAAGGACAATCATAAGCGAACATTGTATATAGACAAAAAAGTTTATGTTGTGAATCATTTAAATAATTGATTTAGTAGATGTGAACATAAATAAATTGAAATATTGCTATATGTGTGTGTATTTAGATGCGCCAAGATCCTTTGTTGTCGACTCTTTCTGCAGTTAGAAAAAGTTGGAAGAAGAATGGATGAGGGAGTTTAATTTAAAATTAAAAAAAATTCAAAACACCTATTTTTCTACTAACTTTACAACAGTAGATCAAATTCAACAGCAGAGAATCCATTTTCATATATAGACACACATGCAAGAATATTGTGGAAGTTAGTAATTTTTACATTTATGTTTTGAATAAAAACAGCTTTTCTTTTTTTAATCACAAGCTATAATGAATACAAGGGCAATATCTTCACTGTAAATAGTACTCATGAGAAAAGAAGGTTACATTCATATGTTCAGAGGAAAGGAAAAGATCAGTTAAATCCCTTTTATTTTCTAGGTATGGTTTCCCAGTTCCTGTCAATGAATAGTATTCATCGAGTCTATGAAATAATCTTCTAAAAAATAACACACTAGTTGATGCATGTTTTTTCTTTTAATCACCGCACTGCTCCTCTTTAGCGAAATTGAACTTAACGCTTCTTCCAAAGGGAAATGAAGAAACAAATGAATTGTGGATCCCATATGAAAGCAGGATATGGATCCTCTGTAATCAACTTTATGTGTTGATATGTGTTCGTATTTGTTTTTGTTTTTTAAAGAGATCAAAAATTTTAATTATGAGGTTAAAAATTTTAGCCATGAGAACAAATTTTAATTATGAAGATAAAATTTTTTTATCCATTAGACTTTTAAAATAATTTTAAAATTTAACTATAAATATTTTTAACTTATAATCATATAGTTATGAAGTGTAATTTTTTCAATAATTTTAATTTTAATTTTTTGAACAACAACAAATAAAAATGAGGGGGAAAACTAGATATAAAGTAAAAAAAAATTCATGGGTTTCACAATATAAAATATAATTTTTTTAACAATTAAAATTTTATCTTCAATTAAATTTTTTAATTTTTTAAAAATAAATGTGAACACATGTCAACACGAAAAGTGCAGACACGGTGGGTAGGAGATCAATATTCATGACACCATGTTCTCGAAACGTGGAATGTTTCATTATAGCAAAAGGTCCATCACATGATTATATCACATGATTAAAGATATACATAATTAAAAAGAAAAAGAAATAAAAAAAAGAAAGAAAGCTCCATTTTGCATCACCGACTCATATTGACTTGACTTGTAATAAACTTATAATTCTCTTCTGTTACCTTTTATCTCTTCCTCTCTTTTCTAACGCATTTAAGTAGTTGGTACCTTTAGCTAGCTTGTTGTCATAAGCACATCCATTCAATCTTTGAATCTCCATATTCGTGATTAAAAAATCCCAAGAAACCACCAAAGCCATGGCTTCCAGATTTCGAGATGCCGATTTCATTCAGTTTCTGGCATTTTGGCCAATTCTCTGCATTTACTTCTGTGCCTTGGTAAACCTCTCTTCATTTCAAGTTACTTCTTTTGTATCTGCTGCAGCAAAAGATGGTGAGGCAAATGCTCTATTAAAGTGGAAAGCCAGCCTTGATAGCCAAAGTCAAAATATCCTGTCGTCTTGGAATGATACTAATCCTTGCAAATGGGAAGGAATTGCATGTGATGAATCCATGTTCGTCTCCGTCATAAGTCTTGGAGGGTTTGGGCTAAAAGGTACTCTTCACAGTCTCAACTTCTCTTCCTTCCCTAACCTCCATCATATAAATATTGGTGAATGTAAGCTGAGAGGGTCAATTCCCAAGGAAATTGGAAACTTGTGGAATCTAATAGAACTATTGCTTGGAAGTAATCAACTCTCTGGTTTTATTCCTCAAGAGATTGGAATGTTGAGTAACCTCAATCAACTAGATTTGTCAAATAATCTGCTATCTGGTGAAATTCCTCCTACAATTGAAAACTTGAGTAAGCTAAAGCTACTTTATCTCTATACCAACAATCTCACTGGTTTCATTCCTTATGAACTTGGGAAACTCAATTCTCTCACAGTTCTTCAATTGTTAGATAATAACTTTTTTGGGCCAATCCCATCATTCATAGGAAACCTTACAAAGCTTACCTCACTGCTCTTGTCTGAAAACATGTTTTCCGGATCAATTCCACTTAGTATTGGAAACTTAGTTAATTTAGAAGTCCTATGGCTTCAAAGGAACAATCTTTTTGGACCTATTCCACTAAGTATTGGAAACTTAGTCAATTTGAACGGCCTCTATCTTGAAAGCAATAGTCTTTATGGACCTATTCCTTCCGTTGTAGGAAATTTGACAAAACTCATCGACTTATCTTTGTCTATGAATAAACTTAATGGTAAGATTCCATCAGAAATGGGCAATCTTACCAACTTGGTAAGCTTACAACTAGGTTGGAATGATTTCAATGGTTATTTGCCACAAGAAATTTGTGTTGGTGGGACATTAGAAATGTTTATTGCTTCTGCAAACCATTTCATTGGTCTAATTGCAAGTTTGAAGAATTGCACCAGCCTTTCTAGACTCAGGCTGGAAGATAACTATTTGATTGGAAATATAACAGAGGATTTTGGTGTATATCCAAATTTAAAGTACATTGATCTAAGTGGCAATAATTTGTATGGCCACCTTTCATCAAAGTGGGGCAAGTTTTGTAATCTCACAAGTCTTAATATTTCTAACAACAATCTTTCTGGTAGTTTACCACCAGAACTAGGAAAGGCAACAAATCTTCAGACACTTGACCTTTCTTCAAATAATTTGATAGGAGAAATTCCAAAGGTACTTGGAAAGTTAAGCTTAATGATTAAACTTTCTTTAAGCAATAATCAACTTTCAGGCAAGATTCCCACAGAAATAGTATTATTGAAAGAACTTGAAATATTGAATTTGGCAGCAAATGATTTAAGTGGCTCAATCACTATGGAACTTGCAGGATTGCCCAAATTATGGACTTTGAATTTGAGCAAAAATGCATTTAAGGAAAACATTCCCTCTGACTTTGGAATAAAGTTGGTTAACCTTCAAATTCTTGATCTTAGTTCAAATTTGTTAAAGGGAGTAATCCCAAAAACACTTGGAAAGTTGAAATATTTAGAAATGCTAAACCTCTCACATAACAATCTTATTGGCACTATCCCATCAAATTTTGAAGATATGAGCAGCTTAACTATAGTTGACATATCATACAACCAATTAGAGGGCCCACTTCCAAAAAATAAAGTCTTTTGTGGCATTACATTTGAAAGGTTAAGGAATAATACAAGTTTGAACTATGATCTCTTTGGCTCAGAATTTTGCAAAAACCAAGGTTATAGCAAAAAATTCAAGCCATTAATATTATTCTTCACTTTGGGCACACTAACTTTAATGGTTGGAATTGTATTCATTTTTCGTCAAATTGCAAGAAAAACAAAAAATCAGGTTGAAGGACAATTTCAAGATCTTTTTGTCATTTGGAATTTGGAAAGAGAAATACTATACCAAAATATTATTGATGCCACGGAAGTTTTTGATGACAAATATCTCATTGGGAAGGGAAGCCAGGGATGTGTTTATAAGGCTGAGTTGCCTACAGGTGAGAAACTTGCTGTCAAGAAGCTTCATTCCATGCCAGATGGGGAAATCCCCAACTTGACAACTCTTTCTAGTGAGATTCAAGCTTTGACAGAAATCAAGCATCGTAATATTGTCAAGCTATATGGGTTTTGTTCAAATTCACAGCTTTCTTTTTTAGTTTATGAGTTCTTGGAAGGTGGCAATTTGAATAGCATACTAAAAAATGAGAATCAAGCCATTAAGTTTGATTGGACTAAGAGGGTGAACACTGTAAAAGGTGTGGCTAATGCATTATCCTACATGCATCACGACTGCTTACTTCCTATAGTTCATCGTGACATATCAAGTAAGAATATTCTTTTGGATTTGGAATTTCAAGAAGCTCATATCATTGATTTTGGAACAACTAAGTTTTTAAGGCCTGACTCCAGCAATATGACTTATTTGTTGGTACCTTTGGGTATGCTGCTCCAGGTTAGACCATCTTTTTTAAACTTTAAAAAATATTGCACTTTGATTTAGTACTTGAGACTCTATTGTGCTGCATGCTTAATATATTTGCTCTTGAATTTTAATATATTACAGAGATTGCTTACACTATGAAGGCGAATACGAAATGTGATGTTTATAGCTTTGGAGTACTAGCATTGGAAATCATCATTGGAGAACATCCAGGAGAGCTTATCACGTCTTTGATAGAGATGCCAATGACATATAATTTGCCATTGAAGGATGTTTTAGATCAATGACTTCCTTATCCAATGAAACCAGTTATTGAGGAGTTGATCTTAATTGCAAAAATAGCATTTGCTTGCTTGAGTGAGAATCCACGATCTCGTCCAACCATGAAACAAGTATCTAATGAGCTTTTGATGCCAAAATTACATTTAGTGGATGAGTTTCACACTCTTACACTCCGCCAACTCATAAAACATTAAATTTCTCATGTAATTTATGTGTCTTGTGTGCTTACTATTGTTCCTTGTTTTGTTTTGTATTATAAATTTACTTCCTTATATCAAGTATTGTTTCATGGCTAGAATAAAACTAAAGCAAGGTGCAAGTGTATCATTAGTTATAATTGATAAATGTTATGCCTTGGCATCCTCAGGGCATGGATTTTAAAATTTGCTCATACATCTATTAATATTGAAATCAACACAAGATTGTGAATACTTTTTAGTAGGCATCCAATTGTCAATGATTTATATATTCTAAATTTTTTATAGTCAATTTTAGAGAGAGATGAAAAATGTATAAGTCACATTAAACAATAGAAATGGCAACATGAGATTAGAGTATACTTAAAACTAGTGCTTGAATCTATTCATATTTGTAAACCTTTGAGAGGAAGAACAATGAAGGAAAGGGGGAAAGAGAGAGGATGGGTTACAACTTTTGGTAGTGATTGTTTTGTCTAGATGGTAGGTTTACCAATCATTTAAGTAATATAATGACTCAAGTAAATGAGATTGATCTCATAGAAATTGGTACTTATTAGTCTATAGGTTTTTATTAGGTGTTAAGAGGTTAATTATCACATACCTACAATTAAGGGCATATATACACTGGTAGCCCAAGTTTCTTTGGTTACTAAGAATCGATGATCAAGTTATAAAAGATCACTATATTATAGAGGCACAGAAAGGACTCAAACTCATTAACTAAAAGACTTCTAAACAAAGACATGGACCACTCATATTAGGGTAAGAGAGTAACCTATATTTATCTCCTATTAAATCAAGCTCACTTAGATCATGTACTTTCATCAACGAATGCATCACTAGACTCTTTAAGTTCACTACATAGACCTTGGTCTTCTAAAATATCAGATTATGATTAATGTTGTGCAAATATGTTCTTCACTTAGCTTTGTCTTTTAACACATCAATAGGATCCAAATTCGACTAATATAAATCATAATTGGATTAACATTGAAACTTCATCTTTTAATACATCGCCTCAAGCAATTACTCTTCATTTAAGTCACTTGTGTAAAATCCTACAATAGTAATTCATGAAAAGAAGATTCAACGGATTTAATTGCAAACTTTCCAATGTAACTAGCCACTTGGGCAATTTAACAAACATTTAAAATTCTAAAAAACACTACAAAAAAGGTCTTAGCAATGATGCTACGATTACCTTTGTTATCATTAAGACATATCCTAACCATAGCTACAATAATCAGGGTTAGAGTAAATATGGTTAAGACTAAAATGATAGTTTTTGATAGCTATGGTTAGGACAACTGTGTCTTAACCATAGTTAATATTAATTGTCATTAGACTTATTTAGGCCTAATGAAGATTTGGTCCTAATCATCATAAGGCTTTTATTGTTCATAATGACGATCATTCCTAAACTATCATTATAAAAATGACCTAATCACTCTTCTTCCTCACTCACTCATGCAGGCCTCCTTCCGTCCTAAATGAAGTAGTAGCCATGAACAAAGTCCCTCTTATTTTGCAACAATCGTGAGTCCTGTCTTCCATCCTCATCATTGCCATCCCCAACGTTGGCAATCACTAGCTCTGTCCCTCCTTAAAACAATCCTATCTCATAGCCATCTCTTCCATTGAAGGTAAGTGTGTGTGTGTGTGTGTGTGTGTATGTATATTTTACTTTGAAGCTTTTTTGTATAAGAAACAAATTCTAAAAATTATTTCCCACTCACTCATTTGGTTTGTTATTTTATTTAAGTGCTTAATAACTTAATTTTTGTAATTGTTGTGTTTAATCAATTATATCTTTTAATACTTGTAATCCTAAGAAAATTCTAAGTAAATATACTTATTGTTTATAGTTTTAGTTATATTGTTTTATTTATTGTTTTTAGTTTTTTTTAATTGTCTTGAATTTTTTAGTCCCAATTTTTTAATCTAGCATGTGTGTAGTAGTAGTGCTTTTAGTTCCATGATAGCATTGTTTCATGTAGTTCTTGGATCCTATTGGATTTTATTCACTCTTGCCTTTTTGTTTTTTCTTCTCCTTCATTTAGTATTGGTGCTACATTGTGAGATTCTTTAGAGTTAATTGGTTGAACATGTTGTTTACATATTAAATAAAATCCTTGAAGCTTGTTCAGTTAGGCTTTGACTCTATTGCAACTCTTTTTATTTAGTTATCAAGCTTAAGTTATGGTATGGCTTTATGTTTAATATATTTTGTTTTGTATACAAATATAGATTTTTGTTCTCGATTTCCTCCTACATTGTCTATCAAGCATTATCCATAAGACACTAGAACCATACTCTGTCCATCCTCTCTTGTGTAGGCTTTGTCCTCCACCACATCCCACAACTATGCCCTTTGTTGTCTCCTGTTGCAACTTTCTCCTCCGTTGGCCACCGTCAAATAGCCTATCCATCATCTCGAACACGAGAGGGGTTATTACAAAGGAAGTTAGTTAATTGGTTGAATAAATAGAATTAGTTAGTTAGTTAATGACTAACTTTTGGTAGTTTAGATATAACTACCTAACTACCTATTGCCCCTGAGATAATTATAAATAGAAGTCAGGATTGTATTGGAGGAAGTTACTAAATAAATTGAATTTGTTTCTTTACCTTTCTTCTTTTAGTATGACTTGCACCAAATTGGTATTAGAGCTCCTTTTTTGGGTGCATGGTGGCGTTAGAAACTTGGTCATAACATCAAATTGTTGAAGTTAAGCAAAGCATATGGCAACACCATCGATATCGGTGAATTAAAGTAGTCAAAGTCATGAATAGAAGGTCTTTGGAAGATATGATGATCAAGATGTGTAACATTCTCTTCTAATTGGGATATGTAAATATATATCAATAATATGTTAATTATAATTAAGTTTTGTGATTTGACGTACCTATTTAGGATACTTTATATGAATCATGTAAATTTTGTATGTGATAATAAGTTAAAACTTTAGTAAATATAGTTATTTGATTTTTTTTGATATTTTCATGCTTAGTTAAAATATAAGTAGATACATGCATTAAAAAGAATGCACTAAATAACGATATAATCAAATATTAATTATTTAGTGAAATTAGAATTAATTTAATATCTTATGTTAAATAATAAATAAGTTTTAATATTGGAAATTTATTATATTTGTTAAATTTACTAATAGGAAATTTTATATGAGAAATCATTTAGCAACACTATCTAATTATAATAGATTAAGGGAATTAAAAATTTAAATAAAATATTATTACTCTAATAAGGACAAAACAATATATCCTAATTATATATATATATATATATATAACTTGATGATTAAGAAAAAATTGCAAAAGGTGGCACGTGTAATGAATTTTCACTATTCATTAGGTAAAATTTTACCTTCAACACAACACTTCCAGTTATTGCAAGTAAAATTTGGCAAAAAGAAATGATGAAGTTTCTTTTATTATAAATAGGCCTTCCTTTTCTTCATTTGCACATCAAAGCTCTAGAGAGTAAGGAAAAAAGAGAGGTGAAATAAACTAAGGAAGAAGAGAAAAAGAAAGAAACTTTTAGGAAGGAAATCTAAGTTGAGCTAGAAATAACAATTTTATCTCTTTTAGTATTTTTGTGATTAGATATCTTTCAAATTTTTATCATGGTTATAATGTAATTATAGTAATTTTTATCCTTTTTTAGGTATATTGCTAGTAATATTTTATCATGATGATCATGCAATGGTAGTGATTTATATATGAATTAATTTAGAATTTTGAATGCATAAATTGGAGTGATTGTGTTCAAATTAAGTATGTTATTTATGTAGAAATGATAGCCCTTTCTCTTTTAACATTTTATTACTCAGATATGTTAGTATGTTAATTCAATATTATAGTAGTTTTATATAATGCAAAAGAATTAATTTAGAAGGCATAAATTAAAGTTAGTTAGTTCAATAAATTATGCCTTTTATTATTAGGTGTTCAAATTGGGAGTTAATATCCATGCTAGAGTATTGCAAATTAATTATATGTTGATTGTTTCATATATTTTGCTTTAAGGAATTTTCTTGAATTCTACTTGAGAATTTGATCACATTTGTTTGACCTAAAAAAAGTTTGAATATGTACATGGATTGTTCTTCTATATCTATCATGAAGAATATAGGAAATGACCCTTATATAGGAGGTGATCCCGAGAAAGTCTATTTTTAGATTATTCATGAGACTATTTATGACAAAGCTAAGGAAAGATAAACAAAGTTATGAAAAAGTAGCCAAGGCAAGGTAATGTTAAACGAGAAATGGTTCTCAAAGAGAATTGTATAAAAAAGATGTGATATCAAGGAACTATGAGGGGATGGTCTTAAGAAGGGGTGACCTTTGATGACTTGATTTTCAGGTTATGGATCCATTCCAGGATGCCCTAGTTGGGAGACAATGTTTAGTAATTTCATTCCTATTCACAAAGATAAGTAAAATTAACAGATATACTCAGAAAGAAATGATAAAGATAGAGATATCATTCTGCCATGAATATAGATGCTTTATGAGATGATATTAATTTGCTATGATTATGCATGCGCTATAGGATGATATTATTCTATTATGATTATGCATGAGTTATAAGATGATATCTATCCACCATAGTTATATATGCATAAGTTATAAGATAATATTTTTCTGCCATGATTATGCATGCCTAATTATTATAAATGTAGTATAGTTATGAAAATAATTTCTGTAGCTTGATACAACTAGTACCATTATGAGTATTTTTTTTATGTTGTTATTATCTATTAGAAATTTTAAATTCTTACTATTTTTATGTGTCTAGCTCATCAAGACAATTCTTAGGTTGACATTTGAAGTGGTAGTGTTATAAGTAGACATACCTTTTGTAGGCATTGCACCCATCATCCATAATCTATAGCTAATGGCCTAAGAAGTCATAGATTAGGATCCATCTACTTCAAATGTACTAAGCAGATGTAGGGGAACATTTTTTGTATATTTTATTACAAAGAGTTCCCTATAATTTTTGTATATAAATAAATAATGGCTATTATACATTTAGATATTATAAAATTAGAAACATTATTCTTTGTAAAAGGAAGCAATATCTAAATAAAAATTTTCGTAAGAAATTAATTAGGTAATAAAGCTAGGGATTTCACAAGATGGCCCACTTAATGTCAAATAACATTGGCAAAGCTAATGGCATGTTAATGAGTATGAATAGCAATCATTTGGCTAGTGATTATCAATAGTTTAGGTCTTACAATGGCAATCACACAGGCAATTATATGTTCCCTACCGATGCTTCAAGAATTGATTTTGCTAATGTTGATGGGAGTGATTCTCATGGTTGGGCTTATAGATGTAAGCAAATTTTTGATATAGACAAAACTCCTAAGCCTTAGAGGATAAGGTTAGTCAGTGTACATTTATAAGACAAGGCTTTTCAAATGGCATCTCAATTTCTTGAGAAGTAAGAAGATGAGATTAATTAGGAAGACTATTTGAAGAGCATGAAAGCAAGACTTGGAAAGGTGGACAGGGTTGATCCAATGATTGAAATAAAGAATTTGAAGCAAGAAACAATAGCGGTAGACTCTTAAGAGAAGTTCCAAGAAATCTTAGCAGAAGTAGACTTAATTAAACCTTTGGCCATTAGTTGCTTCATTGGTGGACTTCAGCTAGATATTGAAATAGTTGTAAAATGTTTCAATCCTAATAACCTTGCCAACACCATGTATCTTTCATGCCTACAAGAAACTTCCATACAAATCCTCCATAACAATGCCCTAACCTTTTTCAAAAATTAAAGACTTATTACCAACCCAACCTCATAATTTTATAATAAAAAAATAGTTATCATACCCACAACTCTTCCTTACAAAATTAAATAATCAACTCTTCAAATAAAAGCCAAATCTATCCTACAAAAACCAATATAACTACTAGTAGTGAAAAAGGGAGTTCTTCTTAAGGCAAGCAAGTCAAGCAACTTTATTAAGTGGCCTTTCAAGTGTAGATCATTGACTCCATTCAATGCATGTGTTCTAGAAGTAGAGAAGTCTTGAATGGATCTTCATTAAAGTGTTTCCATCTCTATTTCCTTAAAATAGCTAGTTTCTTTTTATGCTTCTTGATTTCATGAACTTTCCTTTTTCATTCCTCATTCAAATTATACCATTAAAAGCATATGGAAACAGATGAATATATGGTTAATATAAAATCTTTCCATATAAGTAATTTGACCAATTTATTTGAAAATTTTCCTTAAATATTTTAATTAATGTGCAAGTTATATTATTATCAATTCAAAAGCTTATCATATGAGGATTTAATAAAATTTTCTTTCAATATAACATTTAAAAACATTCCTTAAACTTCATGGTCATAATTTCATGAATAACATTTTTTTTAATTTTTAAACATTTCCATATGAAGCAATTAACTCAATTGATTTCAAATTGAAAACTTTCCATAATGATAATTTTCTATTAAAACTAAAAGCCTTAAGCCAAAATGTAACCTAACAATTTAACCTGGGCTAAAAACAATATTTCCAATAATTATAATTTCAGTCTAATTTCATCTATTTTCCAAGATACGTAAATTTGAACATGCATGTTTGATATAATTGAAAACTAAAAAGCCTAAAGCCTTTGATCCAACAAAATGGTTAAAAACAACCACATACTATTGTTTAGACTAGTAGCTGCAATTGTGGTTTTCATTTATAGGGATTGTTACAACATGCTTTGAAAGACTAAAGGTGTAATATGTTTTCTTTTGCTAATTTTAATGTTCTATCTTGTCATTGCCTTCTTGTAAAAAGTGTGTTTTAAACTAGTTGTCAATATTCTATTAGGAGTTGAAGAGAGAACTTTAAAAGTTAGGTGTAGTTATAGTGTCCATGCCATTGTCTTCTTGTTCTTGTTTTAAGAATGATAAGGTAATATCCGTGCCTTTCATGGAATAATTGAATTTCAACATATATAAGTAGAATGCATGTATATTCTTTCTTAGTTGTTTAGAATCTATTATGAATTGTTGTTTGGGCATTAATTGATTCTTTAGTAGTTCCCTTAAGTGAAACGGAAGCAGCCATAACCTCCCATGAAACTTCGTAACTTCCCTCCTAATAATAACTCTAATAACCCCCAATAATAATGATATCCTTGTAGCTTTCGTAACTCCTAATTCCATTAATGTGCTGTCTTAATTTCTAGACGAAAATATCCCTTTTTGATGAGTATAAATAGGGGTTCTTCCAATGTATGAAGGGAACAAGTTTTTAGTAAGAAATTTCTTTCAAGTGAGAACTTTTTTCTTTCTCTAAGCTTCTGAGCCAGTTTGGTATCAGAGCCTGGTTCTAGGTTCAGTATGAGAGTGTAGAGACGAGGGGTGAGAAAGGAGAGTCAGAAATTGGTCTGAACAAGTGATTTTTCCAGAGGTGCCACTGCTGGCACCATCGAAAACACCATTTCCAGTCATTTTCTGACCAAACGTACATCGCCATCGTGTTCAGAAGGTCCAAAAACCTTGGACTAGAGCTTCTCGCTGCTGGAAACCACTACATTCGCCGACACATGCCATCGCTGGAGCTGCACATGCCATTCACTCACCACCAGATATATCCACACGCTGTCCAGAGCTTAAAGACGACCACGTCAGTGCCATGTCATCCTGTTGCTGCTACATTGTCCATGCAACATCTGCCATATGTCAGTTTTTGCCACGTTATAGTCCCCATTAGCAAACTTCTCTAAAATTACATTTCAGCCCCTTAATTTTTTGAAATTTCATTTTATCCCTTTAACTTTCCATAATTCCATTTTGGCACCCTAAATTTTCTTAAATTTCACTTTGACTCCCTAAAATTCTCATAATTCCATTTTGACCCCTAAATTTTTTGAAATTGCGTGTTGACCCCTACACTTACTTTTCCATCCTTAAATTTCCTAAACTTACAAATCTGCCCTTATACTTTGATAATTGTGATTTGTGCCCCTAAGCAATAACATTGTAGTTAGTTAAAATGCTACCATGACGTCGATCAGTACATGAAGTTGAGATGGAAGACTTGAGACATCGAATTGAAGTTATGCAGGGAATTATAGACCTCCAACGGGCTCAGTTAAAGGATTGACAAGGAAACAGAGATGACTCTGATGATAGTTCTTCAGCTGCCAGAAATCGCCATCCGCAATGATGGACATTCCACAATAGCGATATTAAGGTGGAAATACCTGACTTTGAAGGGAAACTCCAGCTAGATGAGTTTGTTGATTGGCTACAAAATGTGGAATGAGTGTTCAAGTACAAAGAAGTGCTAGATGATCAGAAAGTTAAGATTGTCGCCATCAAGCTGAAGAAACATGCTTCCATTTGGTGGGAAAATCTTAAGAAAAGACGTGAAAGGGAAGGTAAAAATAAGATCAAAACGTGGGACAAGATGCAATGTGAGCTCTCACATAAGTTCCTACCTGAACATTATTACCAAGATAGTTTTCTTCAATTGCATAATCTTCGCCAAAAGGCATTGTCTGTTGAAGAATACACTAGGGAATTTGAAAAGCTTATAATGAAATGTGACATACAAGAAAAGAAAGAACAAACGATAGCTTAGTATATTAGAGGATTGAATCCCAACATTGCCCATCTAGTCCAGCTTCAGCAATATTGGACTCTAGATAATGTCATCCATCTAGCTATTTGCATTGAGAAGTAGTTGCCAAAGAAGTCACCCTACCAGGGTTCCTTTTAGTGGTCGTAAACCATAAGAGCAATCGAGCTTGTCAAGTAAACCTCCACCTAAGGTTACTAGGGAGTCCAGTTCTAAGGCACCAAAGTGCTTCAAATTCCAAGGATTTGGCCATATTGCTATAGACTGTCCTAATCGAAGGGTTGTCATCATTATTGAAGGAGAAGTTCATGAAGCATCCAAAGAAGATGACAAGCCGATACACGATGAAGGACCAATCTTTGATGAAGAAGTCACACCTGCCGATCATGGTGAAACATTGGTGATCAGGTTTAGTTTACACATAGCTCAAACAAAAGAGGAGTCATGGTTACGTCAAAATATCTTCCATACTCGCAGTACTGCCCAAGGTAAGGTGTGTAATGTCCAATTTTCGTTAAATGACGGAAACAGGCACATTTTTAAAGCAAGTCCCTTGAAATGAATTAGTTAAGGTCCCAAAAAATTTGAGTAACATTCTAGTCTCCTAAAAATGAGAATTGTAGCTTTAGATGAAAGGAAAAATAGAGGTAGAATGAAGAAACAAATTTTGATAGAAACTTGACAAAGCATAATGGTATTTTTGTAATTTCGAGTAATTTTTGGAATTCACACAGGAGGGCTTTTTAAACCAAATTTTTGAGTTCTCTGGGGTTCTTAGAGGCCCTGAAAACCATAAGAAGCCCCGGGACAGTTAAATTCCCTCCGTGGACATTTTCCAATGTCGATGTGCCCAAACTTTGACGGGTCCGTTCGGAAAGGTTTTAACTCCTTTGAGTAATTCCAAAGCCATTTTTCTTAATTGGGAACCTAAATTTTATAATGGAAATGACGGTTCTCAAAAAAGAACTAAAACAAAGGAGAAACAAAATGTAAAGTATGAAGGGCAAAATTGAAATTTTGGAAAAAGTCACTTTTCCCTACTTATATATATGTGGTGCCTCACACTTGCCCTTATTTAACTTCAAAAAATTCAGTCCCAAACCAGAAGCAAAACCCTAAGGGAGAGGCACCTAAGAGAGGAAGAAGAAGGAGGAAGAAAGCCAAGCTTAAGGTATGTTTTCATGGTGATTTTCCTTGCTTTTTTTCATCTCCACCACCTCTTCTTCTTTCTCCTTTCTTTCTTTGGATTAAAATGGTGTTTATAAATCTGATTCAAGGGAGATATTCAAGGGAAAGTTTGGATTTGAAGAGAGGAGCTTGGAGAAATCAAGATTCAAGCCAAACTAACCAAGGAAACAAGGTAAAAATGCATCTTATGGTTGATATCTTCCATGGCCCTTGTTCTTCATTTCGCCCCACATGTGTTCTGACCTAAGGAGTTAGATTTTAAACCCAACCAAGCATGATTCTTAGGTATTTGATGGAGAGCAATAAGAATATGCAAAGAAAACCATGAAATAGGCATTAGGATTGAAGATGCAAAACCTAGGGTTTTAAGTGCACCTTCCAATTTCTGAATTTGTATGATGATTCTTGGGTCTAAGTAAGAGTTTAAATGAGTTCTTGAGACACCTAAGATGCTCCCCACAAGCTTCTTCCTTCAAGAAAATCAAAAGAACTCCAAGAAGCCCAAAGGAAGCCTATGTCTCAGCCTAGGCTTATTTGTGTAGGCGGGGGGAGTTTAAAATTTTTCTAAGGCCATTCTTGAGTCATATTTAATGAATAAAGATGAAAGGAAGCCTTGGAAAAAATTTAGAACTGATGGAAAGTGATTTGGTGTCTTAGGTTCCATAATATGACCCAAAGAAGCAACATGGTACTAGGCCTTTTGTCTTAATGATGTGATGACTCCAAGAGACTTAAAAGGTGTCAAGAATCATAATTGAAAGGAAATAATGAGGCATAGAAGTCATTTGAGGGGTGTTGCTTCATTAGGTATCCTTATGGACCATAATGAGAGTTGTAGAGCAATCTAGGGTTTAAGCAAATTGTGTAGCCTTAGAATATGTTTCATAAACCTAATTGGCTCCCATACATTGTATCTAGGCCAAAAGAAACCATCCCCATCGAATTGTGGGTGTGTGGCCGAAAGAGGAGGCTTGGAAACTAAGGAAAAAGTGTGTGTTTGCATACAAGGTAGCTCTCTCCACCTTCTTTCATGCATGGATGTGTGTTTAGCTTATTTTAGAATGTGTGTATATGTATTTTCAAGTTATGAAAAGTATGCTAGCATGCCTTTATGTACTATGACTCTTGATGCCATGTTATGTTTTAAATGAATCCACAATGTTTGTATGAGTTTACTTGAGTGAAGAGAGGCCAAGAACTCTTCCCTTGGGTGAGGATGAGCTAAGAACCCTCGAGCTTGGTTGAGACAAAGCAAAGAGTCTCCCAAAAGCAATATGGGCTCCCAAGAGTATGGTTGAGTTCAAAGTGCTCAAGAATGGGTGAGACAAGTCCAAAATCCATGAAGAGAAGTGTAAGGTCAATCCAAACACTTGGTGAACCCTTGAATATCTTGTATGACTGATTCACATGCCAAGGTTGCTTTTCAAATGTCAATGACTTCCATTTTTCCATACATGCATTTGAAAAACTTGCTTTGCACATATTATGTATGATTGAATGGGAGATGAGCTATTGGGATTCTTTGAATCTCATCCCCCCTTCTCCAATGATCTAACATGCTAGGTGGACCAAGCAATTATGGTGAAGGGAGCCAACAATGATGAGGAAGAGAGAGATTGCAAACCTTGTGTCTTGCTTTATTTATTTTGGAACCATAATAGTAGTTCATCATGTATATGAGGTTGTAACATTGAGACATGTGTAAATACACTATTATATGATGTTTAGATGTATGACTATGATATATGATTACTAGCCTATGTTTTGAGTATGTAAGGCTATAGAATGAGAATTTAAAGTTTGATGAATATGTGTATAAGTGAGGCTTGAACGACCAAAATGAGATGCATGAGGTTTGGGACCATTTAGGCAGCTCATACAAGTCTTAAATATGGTTTTGGACTTGCCCAAAAGGTGCCAAGACCAAGGGAAATCCATTTGGTAACTTTGGTACCCTATATGGAGTCAAATTTGACCAATATGGAACCCTATGTCACTTTTTGGCCAAATGAGTTAGTCTTGGTCTAGAATTTGGCATGTAATTAGGTCTCATTGACAGCTTTCTAGGAAGCTAAATTTCACAATTTTTGGAGGTCGATAGAATATTTTATGATTTTTTGAAATTGGAAAATTTTATGGATTTGGTCTGCTGCACTATTCATTTGGTCCGAAATTATTTTTTGTCATCCAAGATTCAAATGGTATCTAATTTTCACAAAATTTTATACAGAGAAACTAGGCAATCACAGTGGCTTGTGCCAACTAGAAGGACCTCATTTTGAGGTCTAGAGAGGAAGATATGAATTTTCAAAATTTCTGCCCAGTATCCGTCATCTTGCCTGACCAGAAGTACTGTTCTATCGATTTTTGAGAGCTAGGCTTGATGAACTGATCTGGAGATATTTTCCTCTCTATTTAACATCCATAACTTTCTAGATTAGTATTATTTCCATGTATTTGATTTTTTTGGAATTAATTGGACATTTTTGAAGTTCATATCAGTAAACTGTGATAGTATCAGGACCCAGTCCGACCTCCAGACCAATTCGCGTGTCAAACATCCTGTGTGTGGAATGTTATCACTTGTAAATATTTTTATCATGAAGTAGACACCCCAAGCTTTCCAAAATGACCAAGATTTCATGTTTTTGAGGTTTTTAGATTTAGTTACAATTTTCCAAAGTTTGCCTAGAAATGAGACCGATTCTGGCCGAGAATGCACACTCACTTTCCATGTTTCTTTTCAGTTTCTAAGAGTTGTAGGTAGGTTTTTATGATACAAGTGAGTTTTAATAATGTAATTAATTATGTGGAAGCATAGTATGAGCTTAAACGGTCCACGTGACACCGAAATAAATTTTTACATGCGACGCAACGTGAAAACATTCATTATTTTCCTTGCCTTTCCATAAGAAACTTACATCCTTCATGATATTAAGTTATTTAAAGGCATGAGATGAGCTAGAATTTATAGTGTTACAAGGTGTGCAATGTGATTATTGAAAACGGAAGCTGTGAGAATGTAGTATCCAACTTCATGGTGAAGAAGTTGAACCTGTCAACTCAAGCTCATCCGCATCCATACAAACTATAGTGCCTCAACAAGGGGAGTAAGGTAAAAGTTTCTAAACGTTGCCTTGTTTCCTTTTCAATTGGAAAAAAATCAAGATGAAATATGGTGTGATGTTGTTCTTATGGATGCCTGTCATCTTCTTTTAGGGAGACCTTGGCAATATGATTGTCGTGCTCTATATGATGGCCATGACAACACCTATTCATTTATGAAGGATGGGGTGAAGATCAAGCTAGCGCCGTTGCCGCCTAGTAAACATGTAAAAACTAGAAAGAGCCCAAGCCATTGGTGACTTTGACTGACAGAGAAACATTTAAGATGACAAAATCAAAGGCCCAAGCTATGAGTTTTATTCTGTTGTTCGAGTCAAATAAAGGATCCACCATTCTATCAGAGGTCAAGCAATTGCTGGCTGAATTTTTAGATGTGATTCCGAATGAGAGTCCACCGGGATTGCCACTTATGAGAGATATCCAGCACGCAATTGATTTGATCTTAGGAGCAGTCATTCCTAATAAGCCCGACTATAGGTTGAGTCCTCAGGAACATGCTGAAGTCCAACGACAAGTTGAAGAATTGTTGCAGAAAGGGTTGATACGTGAGAGCGTTAGTCCTTGTGCCGTATCTAACACTATATATTTCTAACATCCTTCCGATCATTCCTAAGTCTCACATGATCAATTGAACAAAAGAGAATGAAAAATGACATTAAAATAATGCCTTATTTCGCATTACGTCGCCTATAGAAATTTCATTCGGTGTCACACAGACCATATGAGCTCATAGAACATGTTCTCATATTTAATTACATACATACAACTCATTTTCATAACCAAAGTTGGCCCACAACTCGTGGAACTCAAAGGGGACCATCAAATTCACACTCTTATTTTCGGCCAGAATTTCAGTTTTTCTGTCACAATTTCGGAAATTCATAACTAAATCCACAAAATTCGAAATCCAACAAAATTTACCATTCCAGAAAGCTCTAGATGTCTACCCCATGATAAAAATAGTTTCAGCTCATGAGTCATTAAGGGAGAACATTTGACATCTGAAAAGCCACTGGGGTTGCTGCTGTTTGGGCCACTGGTTCAGTTTACTGATAAGAAGTTTCAAAATTTGTAACTAATTTTAGGAAAATTGAAATCATTCATTCTTGGCCATTCTAGAAAGCTACACATGTATAATATATTCTAAAAGTATGCCCAGGCCATGAAACATAACACAAAAAACGTTTGACACACGAAAAGGGGTTAAGGTTCGGACAGCTACTGGTACTGATGCAAGTGCCTGCTATGAACTTCGAAAATGTCCAATTAATTCCAAAAAAATCCAATCCATGCAAATATACCAATTTGGAAAGCTATGAACATTAAATTTATGGTAAAAATAGACTCAGACTAGAGAAAGCACGCTTAGCTACCCAAATTCAATAGAACAGTGACTCAGGTCATGCTGAGCTACTGTTACTATTCTAGAAATTCAAAAATTCATATCTCTTAGTTCAGACCTCCAAATGAGGTGCTTCCAGTTGCTACAAGTCACTGTGGATGCCTAGTTTCTAACTATAAAATTTCGTAGCCATTGGACCACGTTTGCCCCTCGGATGATACAATTTCAAAACTGACCAAATGAACAGTACCAGTGCAAATCCGAAATTCTAATACCAACTTTGAAAAATAATAGAAAATTCCACAGACCTCCAAATGACCTGATCTTTATCTTCCTAAAAATCTATAGGCAAGATCTACTTGAATGCAAAATTTCAAGTCAAGAAGAGGTCATTTGGTTAGATTTTGCCATAGCTCAAGCTTATGGCAATATTGGTCCCAACAAGAGGCAACTTTGGTTCAAATGAGCCATCCATGGTTCCACACACATTTGAGCAACTTAGAAAGCATAAATATAGCATAAATAAGTCCCTCATAAGGTCTGAACTCTCATGCAACTCAAATTCATCATGCCACTTCCATAAACATACATACACAAATGGGCTCCCAAGTGGTCAAAATACATAATTCTACTCATTAGACTCTATTCTTGATACATACACTAACTTTACATAGTTTTACACTTGTTCAAAGTGTCATGGCTCAAAAATAACATTTACATATCTACTTTTATATTCTAGTCATCATAGTATATCAAAATAGAAAGGTTTGTTAAGAGATGGAGATTTAAGCTCCTTGGCTTCTATCCTTTGGATCTTGAACTCCACCTAGATCATATGAGATGAGAGAAAGGAGGGGGTGAGATTCATTGAATATCAATAGCTCATACACCTATTCAACCACATTTTCAAGGCATATAACATGTCAAGGGTACAAGTATCCAACTACTCAATCGATGAAGTATTCAATTTCCACATTTTTGTGTCACAAACACATGTCAAGAATAAGAATGAGCTCTAGGGACTTTTGGGTTAGTCTCACCCTATTTCTAGGACTTTTGGATTACCTCACTCTTGGTTCTTGGGGCTTTTGACTTAGCCTCACCCATCCAAGGGACTTTTGGCCTTGTCTCACCCATGCCATGAGACTTTTGGCATCTCCTCACCCACATTAAGGGACTTTTGGCACTACCTCACCCTTATGAGCCATTTCCATCATTCAAAGACATTCAAGAAAGCATATTGGTACCAAAATAGCAACATAGCATCAAGTGGCATGTCTCAAACATATAAACATACACACAAGCACACAATGACACCATATGCAACCAGAAAATGCAACAAGAAAAGGTGGAGAGCTACCTTGGTGCAAATTCAAGCTTTACTTTGCTTGTTTCTTCTCCTTTTTGGTTCCACAAACACAAGGAGGTGGGGTTGGATTTCTTTAGCCTATTCACAATAAACAACACTAAATTATACTCTTGAAACAAATTATGACATCCAACTCACTCTTAAGACTACACTTTGGTCTATTTGTCACAATATGGTTCCATTAAGGACCTAATGAAGCAACTACCATAATTAACATTCTTGGTTCCATTCTCTTACCATATTTAGACTTTTTGACCTCATTTAAGGTCTTTGAAGCCATCACACACTCACTTTCACAAACCTAGGTCCATGTTGCTTCATAAGGTTACATTATGGAAGCCATTGCCTCATCTCCTAATCTAAGGCTTCTAAATTTTTTCCAAGGGTTTCTCTTATCTTCTTTTATCATATAAAGTCCCAAATCAAGCTTGGAACCATTTAAAATACTCCCTAGCTATCTCTAAGGGTCTTGACCTAATTATGCTTCCATTAAAAATCCATGGAGTTTGGGATTTTTCCTTAATGGATAGGGCACTTGGGAGGCTCCCTAGGAGTCTTAGAAATTCAAACAAATACTCACATATAATGGGGAAGTCTTGAATCAACCCAGATTTTAACTTATGTTCAAGCACCCTACACTTTTCCAACTTGAGTTTTACTAGTTTTTCATGCATTTCTTTGGTATAATCCATCTTTCCATGGCTTAGTTTGATGGATTCTTTTGGATTATAAAATAGAAACTCTTCCCTCTTCATGGTTCTGGTAGAGACATCCTACCATGGAAGAGGAGAAGGAGAAAAAGAAGCAACAAAGGGAGAGAAACTACCTTGTAATCAAGCTTCCTTCAAGAGCCCTTCCTCTTCCCTCTTTCTCCTCCTTAAATTTTGAATTTCCCTCTTCTGATCTGGACCCAAATCAGCACCAAAAATTACATTAAAACCATGGAAAGATGAAGCAAGAAGGGGAAGATGAAGTTTCAAGATGAAAGAGCATGAAAACCTTGCACTTTCTCACCCTTTCTTTGGCTTTTCTTCCTCCAAAATTTCCTCCCTTTGTGTGCCTAAGACAGCAGCTCCATTTCTGAGTTTTGCGCAGAAGAAAGTCGATTTAGAGAGGGGGGAGCTGAACGTGACTTAAAAAGGGAGTTTGGAAGCTTCTTTTGTGCACTTTGTTTCCATTTTTGCCCTTCCATAATGGCATTTTCAGTTTGGCTTCGTTTTAGCTCCTTTTTGAAAATCGTCTTTTCCATCAAAAAATCAAGATTCCTAATTTAATAAAATGCCTTTGGAATCACTCAAATCGGAGCTAAAACCTTCCTGAATGAATCGGTCAAAGTTTAGGTCAACCGATGTCGGAAAGAGTATACCGGAGGGGCATTACCAGTTCCAGGGCTTCCCATGGTTTTTAGGGCCTCTGAGAATCCTAGGCAACTCAAAATTTCCATTTACAAAGCCCTCCTAGGTGTTTTTCTAAAATTACACTTATTTACGAAAATGTTACTGACCTTTCGGCAAATTTTTTGAATCACTCCGATCCTAGTTTTTGGGCAACTCAAGGCTCAAATCTTCGTTTTCTATTATTTAAAATTTTATTCAAATTTTATTTGGCCTAAATCACTCATCTCAAGGAACTTGCTTTTCAAACCGATTGTACAACATACCGGCCGTTACACCGTACCTGTACTTTTAGTGCCTAAGAAGGATGGGAGCTAGAGAATGTGCATTGATTGTCAGGCCTTCAATAAGATCACTATCAAGTACTGGTTTATGATTCCATGACTTAATGATATGCTAGATCAGTTACATGGTGCTACAACATTCTCTAAGATTGATCTTCGTAGCAAATACCGTCAAATCTATATTCGTCCTAGAAATGAATGGAAGACTACATTCAAGACGAGGGATGGCTTGTACGAGTGGGTTGTGATGCCGTTTGGGTTGTCAAATGCCCCTAGCACTTTCATGCATCTGATGAATCAAGTACTTTGCCCTTTTATTGGTAAATTTGTTGTTGTTTACTTTGACGACATCCTTATCTATAGTCAAAATGGAAAAGAAAACTTAGAGCACCTATGGAAAGTTTTACAAGACCTTCATGAGTAGAAACTTCATGCCAATTTGAATAAGTGTACTTTTCTAACTGATAAGGTCATTTTTCTAGGCTATATCATCACTGCTGAGGGTGTTCAAGTTGACCTTAGTAAGATCGAAGCCATAAACAGCTGGCCTACCCCAAGGTCCATCCATGATGTTCAAAGCTTCCATGAATTGGCTTCTTTCTACAGAAGGTTCATTAGAAATTTTAGCTCTATTGCTACACCACTTATTGACTACATCAAGGGAGATAAATTCCAGTGGACTGAGCAAGCCCAAAGAAGTTTTGAAGAATTGAAGAAGCATTTGATAGAAGCACCTGTATTGGCCCTTCCAAATTTTGATCAAGTGTCTGAGGTTAGTTGTGATGCCTCCAATAATGGGATTGGTGCTATGCTAGGTCAAGAAGGACATCCTATTGCCTTCTTTAGTGAGAAGCTTAATGACGTTAAGGTGAAATATTCCACCTATAATAAGGAATTCTATGCGATTGTCTGAGCTTTGCAACATTGGAACCACTATCTGCTGAATAAGGAGTTTATCCTTTACTCTGATCATGAGTCACTCAAGCATCTTAATTCCCAACAGAAAAACAAACGTAGACATGCCCCTTAGAGTGAGACCTTGCAGTCTTATCCATTTCTGCTCAAGCATAAGGCTGGAACTTTGAACTCAGTAGCTGATACGCTTAGTCATCATCGTGCCTTACTATCCACTATGCAAACTAAAGTTGTTGGGTTTGAGACTATTAAGGAGTTGTACAAGAAGAACCTTAACTTTAGTGAAGTATGGAATGCCACTGAAGCTCAGCCTTCTCAGCAATACTACAAGCATGAAGGATTCCTATTCCGAGGGAAAGCCCTGTGTATTCCTCGATGCTCCTTATGAGAGGCAATCATTTGGGAAGCCCACGATGGTGGATTAGCAGGACATTTTGGTCGTGACAAAACTGTAGCTTTAGTGAAGGAAAATTTCTATTGGCCAAGGTTAGAACGAGACATCAACAGACATATACAGAGGTGTAAGACCTGTCATCTAGCTAAATCCAAAAGCCAGAACACAGGTCTATACATGCCCCTTCCTGTGTCGGAAGCTCCTTGGGAAGATGTGAGTATGGATTTTGTCCTTGGACTACCTCGGACCCAATGTCAGAAAGATTCTGTCATGGTGGTTGTGGATTGATTTTCCAAGATGGCACATTTTATTCTATGTCAGAAAATGAATGATGCTGTTCAAGTCATGGATGTGTACTTCAAGAAAATTGTTCGTCTACATAGGGTTCTCAAGACTATCACCTCTGATCGTGATGTCAAGTTCCTCAGCCACTTTTGGAGGACTCTGTGGAAGAAAATAGGAACAAAGCTTCAATTTAGCAGTGCTAGTCATCCACAGACAGATGGCTAAACTAAAGCTATCAATAGAATTTTAAGAAATTTACTTCGTAGCTTTTTAGGAAAGAATCTGAAGCAGTGGGACCTTATCCTTGCATAGGTTGAGTTTGCCTACAATAACTCAACCAATCAAGCTACTGGAAAGTGTCCATTTGAAGTAGTTTATGGTGTACGCCCACTTAGCCCATTGGATTTGACTCCGTACTTGATAGTCGACATTACAACAGCGATGCAGAATAAAAGACCAAGGAGATCAAGAAGTCGCATGAGCAAGTTTGAGGAAGGATTCACTTGAGGTACAAGACTCAGCGTGACAAGCATCAGAAACAACAAATATTTAAAGTAGGAGATTTGGTATGGATACACTTATAGAAAGAAAGATTTCTGAAGCAACCAAATGCTAAATTATCACCTAGAGCTGATGGTCCATTCAAGATTGTGCAGAAGATCAACAACGATGCTTACAAAGTTGAGCTGCCAGGAGTTTATGGCATTTTTGCTACCTTCAACATTGCTGATCTGTCACCCTACTTAGATGATGATACCGATTTAGACTCGAGGACGAGTTCAGTCTAACCTGGGGAGGATGAAACGGAATCACTATTATCATTGCAGCAACCATAACCTCCCATCTATTATCATTACAGCAGCCATAACCTCTCATGAAACTTCATAACTTCTCTACTAATAATAACTCTAATAACCCCCAATAATAATGACATCCTTGTAACTTTCGTAACTCCTAATTCTATTAATGTGCTGTCTTAATTTCTAGACAAAGATATCCCTTTCTGATGAGTATAAATAAGGGTTCTTCCAATGTATGAAGGGAACAAGCTTTTAGTAAGAAATTTCTTTCAAGTGAGATCTTTTCTCTTTCTCCAACCTTCTAAGCCATTAAGTCTCAACTTTGTTCATTCTATGAGAAAAAAGTTACTCTCTTAATTTGTGCTAGAATCTAATACAATGGAACAAAGTAAATATGACATGTTTGTCAAGTTTCCTTTTGGATACCTATATTTTTGAAATTTTTTACCTTTTGAGATTAATTAGAGGTTAGAACTCTATTTTGGAAGTTTGGTAAATTACATAGAATTAGTTTTAATCCAAAGCAATAGTAGGGGTATAGCCTTACAGCACCTTTATTTATTTACTTATATTTTTAATCAAGCAGATTTAACTGAGGTCTTCTCTTCCTGATGTAATCATTAACGTTGATCTAACAAAATCTATTTTGTGGTAATTGGTAATAACCAAAGAGAATGTTGTTTAATATAAATTGGCTCATTCACTTTTAGTCTATAGCTCATGTTTAATAACTTCTTTCTAAACACAATCAGTTGTTTTCTTTCTATAATTGTATATATACTTACTAGTTGACTATAACAATTTTCTAAACATGTTTGGGAATTCTACATCTTCCTTATATATATATACATAAATAGGAGGTAATTTATTTTTTCCATGCTATACAACTTTGTAATCCATTTATCTTTTTGAATTTGTAATGTAATATATACCTTATGTGTGCACTTTTAGTTTTTGATAGGCAAATGTGACATACTTGACAAATAAATTGAATATTTTTTTCCTATTATTAGTAATTCAAAAGCCTTTTTTAATTAAAAAAATTAAATTTGAATATTTTATATTTTTCTTATTATTAATAATTAAAAATTAAAAATAATTTTTTAAAATTTTTTATTATTGATAATTCAAAAAATATCTCCTTGAAATTAAAAATATAAAAATAAATATTTTAATAATTTTTTCATTAAAAGTAGTTAAAAGTATTTTATGCAAATTGCCAAACATAAAATTATTATTATTATTATTTTATCATTTTTTAATATAAAGATATTATGGTCATTTACTCAATTTTCCTTTCTATTCATACATTATATTCTTCCTAACAAATATAAACATGAAATATTTCATATTATACCATACATAATTTACATGATTCTCATTTTTATTCCTATAAAGATGATTCCTACGTATGTCTCTCTCATTTCTATGCTGTTGGAAGTGTTCGTTGTTGTTTGGTAGGCAAGAAGCCTTTTGCCATGGGTTTGGATATTCTTTATGGGAGTCTGCTTTCCTCCTTCAAGCAATGGAATCAGCTCTCATTTGTGGGTAAGCAAATGTTTGTGACCATCTTGCCCTCCTTCATAGAACCATGCTTAAACCAGCAATTAACAAGTTCGAATTTGCTTATGTTAGCTCACAAAAATGGGCACTAAGTTTTGCCAAATCATAGCTGTCCAGAAGATCACACGCTTAACAACTCACCATGTCACAAGAGTGCTTTAATGGAATAATGCAATGAAGGACTTTTTTTAAAAAATAATTTGCTTTCTAGATTATCACCATTCATGCAATCAACAATCCAAGAGTTGCCATGTCGCCACCTAACCTCCCACACACTATGTTTTATGCAAAATTGAGGAACACTACAACTCCTTCTTGCCTCTATTCTATTATGTTTTGTCTCAATTTTTCAACACTTAATCAAGTAAGTAAATTCAATATCTAGTTGACTAAATTGTTTATTTCATAGTTCTCTTTTTCCTTGTCCTCAATCATATAGCAGTTCCCCATCCTTTTTGTCATAGACATCAATCATTGACTAATGTGAAAACAAAAGGAAAATCTATTTCATCTAATTTCTCTCATGCTTGGAACCATTATATGAATAGAAATCAGATGGCAACATACATGCATAATGAAGCTTCAATGAAGAGAAGATCCTACCTTAAAATTGAAACATAGCCATGACAATGAAAAGAAAATCTAGAACTGATGCAACAAAGGGAATATCCATAGTTTAATATAACTTTCAAATGGGTTCTTCAAAACACATAAAGTGGCAACGTGTGGGAGGGCACATTGTGATGTGGAAGCTTTTGGTGTGTTGATGGCATGAATAGTAGTGATTTACAAAGCAAATTTCAAAAAAAAGAAAAGCCTTCTATTCACCATTTCATTAAAGCACTCTTATGACATGGCAAGCTACTAAACTTGCGATCTTCTAAATGGCTATAATTCGACAAAAATGAATACTCATTTTCACGGGCCAACATGAATAAATCTAGAGTCACAATCAACTATTTCAACCAGGGTTTCAAATTGCAATGTGGCTACAATATTGTGGATGTGGCCCAACCCGTATTCGCATAAGCCCATATTTATAGAGGGAATGGATATCACAGTAGTGGGTCACATTGTAATAGTGTTATGGCCTCAACAGAATGGTATTATGGTTTCATTACGACACTTCATATAAAAGCAAAAAGGTAAAGCTCAGTAGTTAGCAAATTCAAAACAAAGCCACTGGCCTTAGCTTTCTCCCTTTCCCAAAGAACAAAATAGAAAAGCCAACAATAGTAAGGAGCAAAAACAACTAATAGATTTGAAGTCTGAAACCATACCTTAAGGCTAAAACACAATGATCTAAAACTTGCATATGAAGTCTCACGGTGGAGCCAACACTTCTTGCTTGAATATGAAGACCCAGTAACATATTTCTTGGCTCTTGTTTTGCTTTTTTGTGATTGACATTTTCTGAGTTTGTACTCTGTATCCAAAACACAGAGAGTGATGAGAATGAGAGGAGAGGAGGAAGCCATGCCAAAATGCCATATATCTCTTATAATATACATATATGTATATGTATTTTTTGATTTGGAGTATGAATGGTTTTGGATATACATATTGAAGTGTGTTTATGATAATAATATATATATATATATATTATGATTTAGAATATAAATGGTTTCAAATATATTATTGATAATATATATTATGATTATATAAAATGTATTTTATGATTTCAAACATATTGAAACGTGTTTATGGTTATAAATTTTTTGCTCTTTTACATTTGTATTATTTGTAACACCGGTAATCTATACATAGCCTAAGGCTCCTGTCCTTCTTCTTTACAAATAGGACTGGGGCTCCCCACGGTGAGACACTAGGTCTGATAAAACCCTTTTCTAAAAGCTCCTCTATCTGTTTCTTAAGCTCTGCTAGCTCGGTGGAAGCCATTCTATACGGGGCCTTAGATACTGGACCTGCCCCAGGTACAATGTCTATAGGAAACTCAACCTCTCTCTCTGGGGGCAGCCCACTCAACCTCAGCTTTTTTTTTTTCTTTTCTTTTCTTTCTTTTTTCTGGTTATTACATTATTGATGGTGGTTTTTTTTATTTTTTATTTATATATTTTATAAATAATTTTATACAAAATAAAAACAAAATAAAATATAAGTATTTCTAACAACCTATGCAAATTATATGTTTCAAACCTTGTCAAACACTTGGGGTTTTAAACAATGACCTTTTTTTGTCATAAAAAATACTGCACTTCTACCCTATCTTAAAAACAACATCCCAAATAGAGCTCATTTAATTTGTGGTGGGCCAAATAAATACCTCATTTACTCTTTTTGACCCTAAAACAATTTTTTTTTCAGTTTATAATAGAGCTTGGAATTTTTTTTCCAAAAGCTATGCCAAGATATTTGAAATTTTCGATAACTTCATTATGTTACATGCACTTTCATGCTAATTGTAATATTTCCTTTTTATTTTAATTAAAAATTAATTTACACTCTTGTCATTATAAATTTAATCTCACTTGCTCATAATGAAATTAAATTGCAAAAATTCAAATGAAATATTCAACCATATAGTAACCTTAAAAATGTTAGTAAGCAGATATCTTTATGAGCAACTAAGACATAAGTTCATTTGGACTATACCCAAATGTAGTAGCTATTAGTAATAAATGAAATAATAGTGGCCGTTAAATATTCTAAAGAGATTAGTTGGCCCCATCCAATGAATGAACAAAGTAGATAGGTATATTTTACTTCAGATGAGCGGCCATATTACCAACACATTCACCTTTTTCTTCATCTCTTTACACTTTGTTTAGAAGGGACTAAAATATACATTAGTTTTATTTTATGGTTTGTTTTTGCTAATTTTATTTAATTTTTATTAGTTATGATCTACGTTCATTAAAATTATAAGAATTTTATATGTATTTGAGAGATAATTTTTGAAACACTAAAGAAAATTTAGAGATTAATTTAAAATATTACATAAATATATTTATATTACTAATTTCATTTGATCAATAGGTACTATAAAATATAAACAATATCGCCAAAAGAGGAATTTCTAACAAGAAGATTAGAAGGTGCTCTTAGTGATGATATTGGGTGGCATTTTGAAACACCTGCAGCTAAAAATCAAAATAATATAATTTGCAAACTTTGTGGTAAAGTAGTAAAAGGTGGAATTACTATATTGAAGCAGCATATTGCATATTTTAAAGGACAAGTAGTTGGTTGGCCTAGAGTTACAACTACTATTTAAGAAGATATGATAAAACTTCTTTTATATGATAAAGAAAAAAATGATTCAAAAAAAAGAAAAGAAGAATTTGACGCAAGGTTGAGAGGCGATGAAGATGATGAAATGGAAGCATTTATTAATGAGGAAATGCAAATGAGGCGTGTGACCCAAGAAAGTATCAGATCATATTGTAATGGGAACATAGACAACAATTTAGATAGAAAATTAGAGGAGGGCAAAATGTGTATGAAGAAGGTGGAAGCTTTCATGCAAGGGTAGGAGGATCAGAAGATATTACCTTTAGTTTAAGGTCTACAAATGTTGATCTTGCGAGGAGTAAAAGTATGAAACAACTAAAAATTTATGGTGGTTTGATGAAAATATTAAGGAAGAAACTAGGAGAAGTAATATAAAAGCTTATTATATATGAGCGTTTTCCAATGAAGTTATCTAATTCTCCTTAATTGCATAATTTAATTACTACAATTGTTGAGATAAGTACAATAGGTGTTAAATTTCCTACTTCTTATGAGATTTCATATGTATATTCGGAAGCTGAATACCAATCCATAAGGGAATGGATAAAAAGGTTGAAAGGTGCATGAACAGAAAGAGGTGTCACAATAATGTGTGATGGTTAGGCTAATAGTATTAGTTATATGCACATAATGAATTTTCTTGTTTATTGCAACAGAGGAACTATTTTTCTAAAATTAATTGATATTTCTTCTGTTGCTAGTAGAAATACTAATTACTACCTTTAGTTACTTTATCAAGTGGTAGAAGAAAATGGAGAAAAATATGTAGTCTAAGTAGTTACAGATAATAAGAGAGCTTTAAAGGCAGTTGGAAAAAAATTGATGGAAAAAAGACCACATCTTTATTTGTCACCTTGTACAGCTCATTGTCTAGATCTATGCTTAAAAGACACTAGAAAAAAAAAAAGCAATGTACACAAGGTATTAGAGGATGCAAAGATGATAACATCCTTTATATATAACCACATTAGACTATGAATTTGATGAAAGAATATATTAGAAGTAAATATATTATTCATTTCACAATTACTCACTTTGCTACACAATTCTTGTAGCTACAATTTCTTGTGGAGTAAAAGCGAGCTTTGGAAAACATGTTCAATTCTGAAAAGTTTAAGAAGTCTAAATTTGGCAAAGAAAAATCTGAACTAGCATATGATGCAAGAAAAAGATTTTGGATAATGACATTTAGATTAAAGTCAATGAAATACTAAAAGCATTTGAGCCAATTGTCAAGGTGTTAAGACTAGTTAATGATGATGAAAAAATAATCTTGATTTTTATCTATGAAGCTATAGATAGAGTAAAGCTATCTATACAACAAAACTATCATAATCATTCAACTTATAATGACATGATAGATAAAAGGTGAAAATTTCTACATACCGATTCACATTCTGCAAGTAAGTTTATATATATATATATTATGTTGTCAAAAAAGAGAAATGTTTATGTATTAAATAATTAAATCTATTTCTTTTTTTTTCTAAGTTATTTTCTTAATCCTTAGTTTCAATTTGGAGTAGAGCATGGTCATTCTATTTATAAAGAAATATTTGATGGAACCAAAAGTGTAATCATCAAATTAGAAAGAAATTTAGATGTTATAATTAAAGTACTAAATCAAGTTAGTTATTTTTTGTATAATTCTTATTTGGAATATATTATTATATATTTACATTAAATTTAATATGATGTTACATAGTTAATACTTTTTTGAGAAAAGAGAGAGAACTTTGGAATGCCACAAGTTCAGAGAGCATGGTCTCAAATGGATCTTGGTAAGATATAATTTATTTTTTATCTATAAGTATATATAGTACAATATGTGACTCAATCAAAATGATTATCTTTTTATAATCCAAAGTTGACTAAATTTTTATATTGTTCATTTTAATAGATGAATGGTAGATGAGTATGGTTTGTGTACTCCTAAACTTCAAAGCATTATGATAAAAATTCTGAGCCAAACAACTTCATTTTCAAATTGTGAAAGAAATTAGAACACATTTAGCTATATTTATACAAAGACAAAGAATAGACTTAAGTATAAAAAATTACAGAAACTTATCTTTATCTTTTATAATATGAAGCTAAGAATGAGGAAAAATAAGAGGTGTGGTTAAGAAGAGATAGAAAATAATTTCAATTCAATTAATTTTGATCACATATTCCAAGAATATGATCTCTTGTCTCTATGGATTAAGAAGAGAAAAGGCCCATTATTGGATGGACTTCAAAATTTAGAATAGCTCTCAAGAATGGATACTGATGATGAAGAGGTAGAGGCTAATGATGATTCAAATTCCCATGAAGGTCATAGTCAGGGTGGTGATGGTGGTTTGAGTCCACCAGTAACAATAGTGGTGGTGGTGCAGTAGAAACTGATCATGATATAGATGAAGATAAGGAACAAGATCCATATTAAGACATTCCATATATTATGCATGATTCGGGTTTTGTTGTTAATATGACATCTTTTCAAGATAAAGGATTCGGTGATAATAGAAGAGGTGCATCAATCTATAAGAGGTGGAAGGTAGCAAAGCGGTGTACTAAAAGATAGTTCTTCCTCTAATTTTTTACAAAGTTTTAGTGATTTTGGTATTAGTGACTCATCTTAAAGTAGCCATAGTTACTATCCCCCATTTGATCAATCTTATATGTCACATGGTCATTATCCAATGATTCAAGCCTTACCATTTTATCAACCTTCAATAAATTATCAAGAGCCTTATTATCACCAAGCACCAAATTTTTCTTATTAGCAAATAGAGAACATAGGTGGAGGATTTTGTTATTATATTTTTGGACAAATAGATAATAAAAGTAAAAGTGGGGGTTATGATCCTCCATGACATTTTACAATATGATTATTCTAATTCTTTCTTTATAATAAGTATGTAAGCATACTTTTATATTATCTGACTTTTCCTTTTAATTTTTTTAAATAACATTGATATACTTACTCAAAATAAGGATTTATTTAATTAATATTGATGTTAGGCATAATATATTTACATATTTGAGAGTTATAATAATTATACATATTTAAAATAATTTGTGCAACTTCAAAAAAAATCATTGCCATAATGACTGCCACCCGCATTATAGCAGTGCTCACAACTGCAGTAACCACAATCGCAATCACAATTTGAAACCTTGCTTTCAATAGCATATAAATAAAAGATGAAACCGTTATGCTGAAGAAGAAGAGAGCTCACCATGTTGGTTTAGCTGACAATGAAATCACTTTTATTCACATGTTTTTAAGGGACAACAAAGACTCTAAATTGCCTCTAAAATCCACCAAATCCTACTTCTCTGTAGACTAAAAAAAATCTGGAAAACAATGTTCTAGAATTTTTTTAGGGAACAATAAGGAAGATCTCAGAGTCATCAATATCATGCAATGTTGGTGGGGATGGAGGAGATGACAACAATGATAAAAATGAAGCTATGGATGTGAGAGATTCCTTTTTAAAGCCAATTAGTTCTCCCTCTTTGGGTGGTAGCATTGTTAGTTTTGCCACCTCAACAAATGATGGCAAGTTCTAGTTCTTATTGTTTTTTTATAGTTTCATTTGGATGTTAGGAGGATAGCAAGATAGGTGGGAAGGAACATGGCATAAGATTATGGTTGTTATGGCATTTAGCTCCTTTGTTTTATTTTGCACAAATAATTGGCATTTTTTTTATTAAACCATGACTAATTTTGGCTTGAGTAATTAATATTCTGTTTATATGTTTTAGATGAGCTAACCTTGGACATTAGACCTCTAATTGTATCTAATCAATTTTGTAATAGAAGATGTTGAACCCCAATTAGATAATTGGGATGCTTTTTCTAATAATGGGTGAATATTAATGATCATTGTAGGAGAAAACCTACTATTATCTACAACATGCTATGGAAGGGACTTTATTCCTCAACTTTGGGTTCATAGAATATTAAAGCGAGTGCTTAGTTTAAAGAATAACTAATATTTATGGTTGGAAATTATGATAAAAGTAAGTGAAAGCATGAAATATGATAAAAGAAAAGTTGTAATTAAAGTAATAAATTCTAAAATTTCACGGCAAGAATGTAAAGGGTAAAATTAAAAGGCTTGTATTTTGATTGATTGGACTTGTGTCTCTAAAATGAATGTTCAATGAATATTTAATAACTTAAAACTAGTCATTAAATCCATTAAACATGTATGCCACTTCTTTCTAAATTTTTGGCCTATATTTACAATAATGTAGGTGTAATGCCATAACTTCATACACACAAACCATAGTAATAAAACAAATCATACGTAATTACATTGAAATTGCAAGTTCTTGGTAACAGAAGTAAGGTGTAATAGTCATCGAAAAAGTTCATTTAAACTTACCTCAACTCATTTCCAACCATAAAATACTTAAGCATATAAAAAATAACACATTTTGAGGCTTACATTAAGGATCAAGAACCATTTCATTTGGATTCGCATTTTTCCTTTCGGGTTGCAGAGACAATTTACTGATATAAACTTTGGAAAATCATATCTAATTCTAGAAAAATCAAAATTATACACATGATAGCTTTTTGAAAGCTTTGAATGTTAACTAAGGATTAAAGATAGTTTTAGACCAAGGAAACACCATTTAGACTATGAAAAATAATGGAATAATAACATAGGTCTCTATTGCGTCCTGCAACTGACCTCTAATTTCAAAAATTTAGTTCTCTCTTTACAAGGCTTCAAATGAGGTGCTTTCAATTGCTGCAAAAAGCTAGTTTATACTTGTAAAATTTCATGAGCATTGGATTTCATTTGACCTATAAATGACATAAAGAAGCAAATTGACCACATGAATAGTACACATACCAAATATATAGAATTTTCCTAACTTTGAAAATTTATAATTATTTATTTAGAGCTCTAAATAAAGTGGTTCTTAGGTCAACAAAAAGCATTAGATAATACCTATAATCATGCCAAATTTCATGCTTAAATTCATCCATTTGGTCAGTTTGGGGTATAGGTTACAAAAGTTGGGTTTTTTTGGCACCATATAAGGTTAAAATGTGACCAATTGCTCTCTTACTCTAACCACAATCACTTAGGAACGTCCATATGGATAAAATCAGTATACAAAGGCTGCCTAAGTGGTCTAAATACTCATACATTTCAAAATCACTTTCCAGCTTGCACAGACATACAAGAACTCATAGGCATACCTAGGCATTTGAAAGTCAAAATTTCTCATAAATGCACATATAGTTCCAAAATCCATTCATACATTATAAATACATGTTTTTACATATGTCCATGTATTTACATCGCATTTGCATCATTTGTAGAAAATTCATAACCCTATTTTACAAAATTCAAAAGCTCATCATCAAGGGACTTGGCCTTCACTTCTCGATACTTAGGCCTCACCTAGACATAATAAGCTTGTGGAGTGAAGATTGTGTCATTCAATCTCAAATAAAACTAGGAAACGAAATAAATTTTTATAGTTAATGGTGCAATCCTAGGTCATCTCCCTTGGAGTTTATGCCTTAATTTGTTTATGGAAAGGTTATTCTAAGTATTGCTACTGAAACTTATTTTGGGGTTGAAGTGCTAGAATTTAATTGAACTAAGTTTAATTGACGAAAATCAAAAGAATTTAAAACTAAATGAGATGAACAATTAAGAGAATATGGTAGCTAACTTTGCATTGGACTCCCGAGAATTCAATTATCCTTGCCCCTGATTTAGTTTACCAAAATTGGAATTAATTCCTTGTTCTATAGTGTACTCCTTATAAAGATTCTTGAATAACCATCCAAGATTCAATTTATTAATTATACAAGAAAATTGCAACCACAAGAAACCTTGAATAACTAATTAATTGAATTAAGAACAAGAACACACCTTAACCAAATTCAATTAATTAATAGAATCACATGCACAATTTACTTAAGATACTAATTGACCAATTAGATTAATTAATTCCTCAAACAATTTGCATACAATTTCTAGTTAATTAATCCAATAACCATTACATCAATTAACCCAAGATCAAGAGGAATTTAAAAGTAAATTGCACAATACTAATTTTGGAATTTTTATAAGCATGTGATGATTGTAATCAAAATTCCAAAATCAAATTCAAAACAAATTAATAAAATCTCAGCAACTAAATTCCTAAATCAATTAACTAAACCTAGTAAAATTAATCAAAGATTTAATGCTGGAAATTAAAAGACATAGTAAGGAATAATTATCCAATTTTGTGGGAAAAGATGGAGCTCAAATCTTCATCTGGGAGCTTCCAATTTTTAGCTAGCCACCATGGTTAATTAAGCTACCATGAAGAATGTAATTGGAGAAGAGTTGTTGGAAGAATGCTCCCTGGATTTCTCTCTGGCTTTCCTAGCAGTCTCGCCTTTTTCCACGTTCTGCACTTGCTATCTTCGTTGCAAAAAAAAAAAAACACTGTCCTTGATGAATGAATGGTTCTATATATAGGCAAGGATTTGCTAAGAATTTGAGGCGTGAATGGAGTAAACTCTGGTGATAATTCAGAGGCGTGGCTGTGCTGGACTGTGAGAGGAGTGAATGAAGTATGAATCCTCCTTGGAGTGTGCTTCTGGACGCTTTAAACTTGCTGTTGTTCATGTGACTCTTTTATTTACTAACACCACGTAAGCTTTGCATGCTGAAATCACGTTTCTAATATAATTCCATGCTGATACTCTTCATTAAGTATTCTTCACGTGAAAGCCTCTTCATGTCAACCCGTAGCTTTTTCTAATCTTTATTTTCTTCATGTGGCTTCTAGCATCTGCCTTGTCCAGCTTCAGCGGTTTCCAGCCAGTAGCTCAAGTTGGTTGCTTCATTAATCCACGAAATTCTGCAGCCTAAAATCCAGCTTATTATTTCAATAAAATCTCATTGCTTAGCTTGTTCCAGCTCCTAAGTGATTCAACTTCATATCCTTCATTTATCTACATGCTCTGTTATGCTCGTGGCTTTTCTCCAGCTCCCATTCAGCTTTTGCAGCTCGAACTTACTTCTTTTCCTTCCATCATTCAGCTCTAACCTTCTCCTCTAATTCGTAGCTAGTTCTCCCAACTCATGTAAGCTTCAGCTCGTTTTCCTCGTGCTCATCTCGTTGCTTCGCTTCATGCTTTGTTTTCTACGTAAAAACTATAGCAAATACATTCTGTATCACGTTGCAACTCTTCATGGCTTCTTTATTTGCTGTTTCTTCTTTAATCCAGAACCCACAACTCTTTTCTTCGTTCATTTTCTCCAGCTTGCAGCATTGTTCTTTGCTTTGCTCTCAGCTTCTTCGTGCTCAGCCTCTATCTCATTCTGCCCAGCTCTTGTTTTCCACGTTGGCTGCTGTAGCTTCTAACGTGTTTTCTGCATGCCTCCTACGCATTACGTTGGCTGCTTCTTCTCTGCTGTATTAGACCTCATTCAACACGTTTTCTTGATGACCCTATGGGTGTGTGTGTTGTTCTCTACGTGGAGCTTTTTCCCACTCTTCATAAACCATGTTCTGCCCAAGAGAATCAAGCCAATATATTATTAATAAAAATAGAATTATCATCCAAATCTTTTTCCTTAATTCATTTTGATTTTTCAATTCATTTGTCCAAAAGAAAATTCTGCCCAAAATTAAAAAGTATTTTAAGGATAAAAAATATTTAATCATCAAAGAATTTTGGAGAATAAAATCTTAGTAATTTAAATCCAAAAATTCTCCTAATTAATTCAAAATTGTATTATTTTCCAAATTTATCCACAAATTCAAATATTGCATAATAAATCCATTTAAGCTCAAATTAATCATTAAAAACAATAATAAATGTGGATAAAATATATGAAAATTAGCACTTATCATGGGGGAAAGAGTGTGACTCAAAAAATCTTAATAGCTCTCTTTCAAACATACATATATGATGCATTTTCAACTCAAAAGATGTAAGCATGCCATAAAAATTTCTAAAACATATATAGCCATTCTTTTTCATGTCGAATAAGTTCATACAACTCAACATAGATTTTACAGGTTGTTGGTTCAGCCTCATCCAAATCTTTGGGACTTTTGGATTTGCTTTAGCTATGTGTAGGAACTTTTGACTTAGCCTCACTTTTTCTTGAAATTTTTGGCCTTGTCTCACTTACTCTTAGGGACTTTTAGCTCCTCCTCACCTATCTCAAGGGACTTTTGGCCTTATCAAGCCTATTCAAGCCATCACATAACAAAACAAGTGCAAAAATCATATCATGGTATCTGTAACATTGTATTACTTTAGCCTTACTTTCCCATATATTATACTCTACATGCTGTATACATGGGTTTCAAGAAGAAAGTGGATTGAAATTATGGATCATAACAACATATATAGAGTTTTAACTGTTCAAAATTTTCCCTCGTGGACCTTGTGGACTCTCTAATATCATCTCTTACTCATAATCCATCAATACAAGTCATAAATATCATAAAACATCTCATATAACTTGAATTTAGAGGCCACACATCAGAAAAATGGGAGTTCTATTTCGGGTCTAGATTTTAATTTATTTAGGGTAGATTTTGAAAATTCATAATTAAATTTAGAAAAATTTAAATCTAACAAATCATAGCTTTCTAGAAAGCTCTGCATGTCAAATTTATGCTAAAAATACTTGTAGGCCATAAAAAATGCATTTGGACTACTTTTGACAATAGGAAACTGACATAGGTCCAACTATCCCTAAATTCTACTATAGTTTACTAATATTGATTTCAAAATTCTCATAAATAATTTTGAAAAAAATCTAAATTGAGTAAACTATACCAATTTGGAAAGCTAGAGATGTCTACTCTAAGGGAAAAATAGTTTTAGGTCCAGAAAATGACATTAAGCTAGAGAAAATTGATGGAACAATGCTCGAGGTCCTATTGCACTACTGACAGTAAATTTCAATTTAAAAAATGCATCTCTCTCTCTACGCGCCTCCAAATGAAGTGCTTCCAAAGGCTATAGCTCATTGTGATGTTTAGTTTCTCCATGTAAAATTTCAGAACTATTGGAACTCATTTGATGCTCAGATGGCACAAAACAATTTTGGACAAAGTGAATAGTAACTGATACAAGAATGAAAAATTTGCTAAACTTCAAAAAATCATAATAAGTTCTATAGACCTCCAAATATTTTGATTCTTGGACCAACAAAAATCTCTATAAGACATCTATATGTGTGTAAAATTTTAGCCTCAAAATTGTCCATTTAGTCACTTTGTGATAGAAGGTGCCAAAATGAGCTTTATAAGCACCAAAAAAGGTCAAAATGTGTCCAAATGTTTTTTTACCCTAACCATGACTTCTTGAACACATGGGAAAGCATTAAAACAGAGGATAAAATCAGGGTCCAAAAACCCATATCTCCTAAATTCACTACCTCACTTGTTGATATACATAAGAGCACACATATGTATTCTTACCATACAATATCAAAAACATTCATTTTCATTTATATACCCTTAGTTTCCATATATACATCATGTATACATGTATCTACATATGTCTAAGGGGTTATACATCATTTACATCATTACATTACATCCCTTGACATCTATATGGCTATAATACAAGCATTTTACAACTTCTTTGCCAACGTCCATGTTTTCAAGTGGGGTGGCTCCCAAATTCCTTGCTATTTTACTCCACCTGGACATGTTAGGTGATGAGGAGTGAGTGAGATTCAAAGAATCTCAATAGCCTTATATACTTTCAATCATACATGATGGATACATTATTATAGAAATGGATGTCAGCATGGTCTATAAGCTACATGTGCATAACAAGAACATGATTTCCATTTTGTAACACCATAATTTCTAGCTCCTTTTATCATATACACATGCTTCACATCACCACATTCATGAGAGTGCAAGGAAAAAGGGGATAAAATAATACATTTCTTCGTGTTGCGTCGTATTAAAAATTTTCAATATGTGTCACATGGACCGTATGAGCTCATACACTATATTCCCATATTTAATTACATGAATAGAACCCATTTGGGTTATAAAATGTGGCTAACATCTCAAGAAAACCGAAATGAAGCATAAAATATAGAGGTATATTTTCGGACAGATTTGGCCTCACTTCTATCCAAATTTTGGAAAATCATAACTAATTCAAGAAAAATCAAAATCATGCATTCTTAGTCATTTTGGAAAGTTACAGATGTCTGCTTCACATAAAAATATTTATAGACCACAACATTCATCATAGAGGATGTTTGACATTTGAAAAAGTCTAGAGGTCAAATTGCATTCTGGAACTATCATAGAATTCTATAACAAACTTTGAAAATATCCAATTAATTCCAAGAAAATCTAATCCATACAAATGATACCAATATGGAAATCTATGGATGTTAGCTAGAGGAAAAAAATATTTCCAGACCAGTTTAGATAGCCCAGACCTCGTAATTTAATAGTACAGTAACTTAGGTCAGGCAAAACTCCTAATACTAGACAGAATATTCACAAGTTTATATCTCCTGCTCTAGACCTCCAATTGAGGTGATTCTAGTTGGCATGAATCACTGTGAATGTCTCGTTTGTTTGTGTAAAATTTTATGGCAATTGGATAACGTTTGGGCATTGTGTGACAATTTATTTTCAAATTAAATAAATAGTGCAGCAGACCAAAACCAGAAAAATTGTTAAATTTGAAAAATTCTCAAATATCCTGTAGACCTCTGAAAATTATGATCGTTAGCTTCTCAAAAATGTCTCAATGAGCTCTAATTACATACCAAATATCAGGTCAAGAAGAGCTCGTTTGGCTAAAAAGTGACATAGGATTCCATTATGGTCAATTTTGACTCTATATAGGGTACCAAAATTGCCAAATGGCTTTCTTTTGGTTTTGGTACTTGTGTGAACTGCCCAAATAATCCCAAACCCCATGCCTCTCATTTTGGCCTTTCCATCCATACATATGCACATTACATCAAGCTTTTCAAAAGGTATACCTTGGCATTACATACTCAAATTTTATTCTAGGGTTCATACATCATATAATATCATAATTACATATGTCTCAAGGGTCATTGACCATTTACAACAATAATATATATTATTAAGCATCATTATAGCTTTAAAAGGCAAAAGCTAAACATATTGAGGTCAATCTTTTTTCTTCAAGGTAGTTGGCTCCCATTGCTATGTCCACTTGGTCTACCTAGTATATTATATCATTGGAGGGGAGGGAATGAGATTCAAAGAATCCCAATAGCTCATCTCCCATTCAATCATACAAAATATATGCAAAGCAAGCCTTAAAAATGTGTGGATAGATATCATAGATGTAATACCCTAATTTCTTAGTTCATTCCATGCTATCTTTATACCATATATCAATCAATACATATAAGAGGCAAGAAAATGGCATTAAAATATTGATTATTTTTGTGTTGCGTTACGTATAAAAGTTTCGTTCTGTGCCATGTGAGCCACGTGACCCCATACTATACTTTCCCATATTTAATTACATGTATACAACTCATTTGCATCATAAAATCATGCCCACAACTCATGAAAACTGAAATGGAGCCTAGAATATAGAGGTTTATTTTCGGCTAGATTTGGCCCCTTTCTGGCCCAACTTCAAAACATCATAACTAATTCTAAAAAAATCAAAATTACACATTCTTGGACATTATAGAAAGATATGGATGTATAATTCATAATAAAAATATATACAAACCATAACACCCATCACAAAGGGTGTTTGACATCCGAAAAAGTCCAGAGGTTAAACTGCCTCCTAATGCTGTCACAGATTTTGCAGCAAACTTTGAAAATGTCCAATTAATTCCACAAAAATCCAATACATGCAAATGGTACCAATATGAAGTGTTGTGGATGTAGCTAGAGGGAAAAAATACTTTTAGACCAGTTCAGGCACCCTAATTCTCGAAATTCAATAGAATAGTAAATTAGGTCGGGTAAGGGTTCTACTACTAGATAGAATGTTCAAAAATTAATATCTCCCTTCCTAGACCTCAAAATTAGGTGATTACAGTTGGAACAAGTCACTGTGAATGTCTAGTGTCTCTGTATGAAATTTCGTGGCAATTGGACATCGTTTGCCCCATGAGTGTCAGAATTCAATTTCGGACCAGTGTTACAGTACCAAGGACCAAAATCAAAAAAATTTCCAATTTCAACAATTCGTTAAATATTCCACAGACCTCCAAAAATTATCAACTCAAAAAGCTCTCAATAAGTTCTAGATGCATGTCAAATTTTAGGTCAAGAAGAGTTCATTTGGATAAAAAGTGACATAGCCTCATGAAATGGTCATTTTTGCTTCCTACCAAGAGTCACTTTGCACCAAATGGCCCCTTCTTGAATTTGGCACCCCTTGAGCAAGTTTCAAAGCACAAATATGACTTGTGGAGATTGCCCAAGTGATCCCAAACCTCATGCAACTTATTTTGGTCTCTCAACATCTATTTATGCATAGTTACATCAAGCCATCCAAGAGCCAATTTGCACAATACTATTGATTTCGTGTCATATAAAGTCTATATCACTTTCATACATCATTTTACACTTTTCCACGGTCTTACATCACAAAAACATTACATACATCATTACTTTGACATTTAACCATCATTTAAAGGTACATAATACACCAAAACAAAGATGTTCAATGTCCTTGGCTTGCATCTTTTTGACTTGGAATACCACCTAGACAATTCAAGGATAAGGGGGAAAGGGGAGTGAGATTCCAAGAATCTTAATAGCTCACACACCCATTCACACCACATTTAAGGCATACATATACCATATTCATAACTATACAAGCATAAAGTGTGCAATAAATTTCATTCCATGTCACATTCACATGTCAAGCTTACTTTCATGCTCTAGGGACTTTTGGTTTAGCCTCACCCCATTTTTAGGACTTTTAGATTTGCCTCACTCTTGGCCTAGGGACTTTTGACTTTGCCTCACCCATTTAAGGGACTTTGGTCTTGTCTCACCCATGTCATGAGACTTTTGGCATCTCCTCACCTTCATCAAGGGACTTTTGGCATCACCTCACCCTTATGAGCCCTTTCCATAACTGAAGTTATTCAAGACAACCCATTGGTACTAATGCACAATAAGGATCAAGTGGCATGTTATCAAGCATCAAGAATGCATGCAAGCACACTAAGACATACATATGCACACAAGAATGCAAAGAGAATGAGGTGGAGAGCTACCTTTTTATATATGCAAGCTCACTTTGCAATTTCCTTCTCCTCCTTGGTTTCACAAGAGCACCTAGGTGGAGTAGGGTTCTCCTGGCCTAGACATTACACACATCACACAATTACACATCTGAAGCAAGCCAAGACATTAAACTAAAGCTTGTTACACACTTGGTTCTAAAATGGACATATTAGTTCCATAAATGGCCTATTGAAACAACTCATATCATTCAAGTGCTAGGCTTCATTCTCTTGTTCTTTCTAGACTTCTTGGACTCATTTAAGGTCATTGGAGCGATCACACATCCAATTGTACCATTGGAAAACCAAGTTGCTTTACAAAGCACCATTATGGACACCATTAATCCATCTCCCATTCTATGGCTCCTAATTTTTTCCCAATGGTTTCTCCCATCTTCTAACATCATTTAAAGTCCCAAACCAAGGCTAGAACAAATTAAAACATCCCCTAGCCTAATGAACCTAGCTTGGCCGAAATATGCACCATAATGGAGGTTCATAGACTTTGTGATTTTTCCTTCATGGGAGAGCCACTTGGGAGGCTTTCTAAAGGTCTTAGGAGCTCAAGAAAACATTCAAATAGCCAAGGAAACATTCACATAAAATCAGATTTTGCAAAACCCTAGAAAACACTACACTTTTCTAACTTATTTTCTATTAGTTTTTCTTGGAATTTCTTGCCATATTCCATCTCCCCATGGCCTAAAACCCTTGTTCCCTCCTTGTATTTGGATAGAACATCCTCCCCTCCTTTGGTTCTGTTCTTGGCTGAAATACACACAAAGGGAGGGGGAAGAGAAGATGCAACAAAAAGCAAAGATTACCTAGGATTCAAGTGAGTTTTCAAGTGTCTTTCTCCTTTATTCTCTTCTTCTTAGAAAATTCGAAATTCTCCCCTTAGGTCTGGGTCAAAAATAAAACCAAATCATTTAAAAAATCCATGGAAAGAAAGGAGGAAGAGAGGAGAACAAGATTGGAGGAAGATGGAACAAGAAATTTCATGAAATTACCTAGTTTCTCCTTGGCATTCTTCCTCTTTTTCTCCTCCCTTTGGTGTGCCTAAGAGAGCTGAAGATTTTCTGTATTTTGGCCAAAATGGATCATGCTCATTAAAGAGGAGAAGAAGGGAGAAAAGTGTGGAACTCTTTAGAACATTCAAGAAACCATAAATTTCAATTTTGCCCTTCTGTAATGGTAATTTCATTTCGGCTTTGTTTTAGCTCCTTCTTGAGAACCATCTTTTTCATCATAAAATTTAGGTTCCCAATTTAATAAAATGCCTCTGGAATCACTCAATTTGGAGCTAAAACCCTACCGAACGAATCGGTCAAAGTTCTTGTTGACTAATGTTAAAAAACATACACCGGAAGGGCTTTACGGGTCCCGGGGCTTCCGATAGTTTTTGGGGCCTCTGAAAACCTTGGGCAACTCAAAAATTTCATTTAAAAAGCCCTCTTATATGGTTTTCCAAAAGTTACACTTATTTACGAAAATGTCATTACGTTTCGTCAGTTTCCGTCATAAATTATTTCTCCATCCTAACTTCGTTTTTCTTCCTATCTGAGCCTAGGATTATCATTTTTAGGAGTCTTGGACTCTACCCGAATTTTTTGGGACATTATCTAGGTCATTTCTGAGGACTTACTTTTATATGGCTCATTTCATCATTTTATGAAAATTACGTTTGTTACATTTTTCACCCCCCTTAAAATAAATTTCATCCTCGAAATTAAGAGTACATACCTTAGGGAAATAGTTCTGGATATTTCTATCTCATCTCATTCTCCAGCTCCCAGGTTGCCTCTTCAGACGTCAGACCCTTCAGACCACTTTCACTAGAGGGATGCTCTTATTTCTCAGTTGTTTCAGCTTGGTATCCACAATCCTCTCTGGTTTCACTACATAGGAAAGATTTTCCTGCAATTGAACATGCTCATATTTTATAATATGTGAGGGGTCTAGTAAGTACTTTTTTTAGTTGGGAGACATGAAAAATGTTATAGATTTGGGCTAGGTTGGGGGGTAATGCTATTCGGTAGGCCACAGTCCAATTTTCTCAAGGATTTCAAATGGGCCAATATACCTAGGACTGAGCTTTCTTATCTTCATAGACTAACCTACCCCAGTTACTGGAGACACTAGAATGAATACATGGTCTCTAATCTCAAACTCTAATGGCCTCCGTCTCCTATCAACATAACTCTTTTGCCTATTCTGGGCTGTAAGGAGTTTCTTTCTAATCAGTTCTATCTGCTGGGTGGTCTGGTCAACTATCTCAGGCCCTATTAAACTCCCTTCACCTAGCTCAACCCAACATAATGGAGATCTACACTTTCTCCCATATAGAGCCTCATAAGAGGCCATCTGGATACTGGAATGGTAACTGTTATTATAAGCAAACTCTGCTAGTGACAGATACGTATCCCAGTTACCCCTCGTCTCTAATACACATGCCCTCAACATATCCTCTAGGGTTTGGATGGTCCTCTCAGTCTAACCATTGGTCTGGGGGTGATAAGCAGTGCTAAATTGTAACCTAGTCCTTAAGGCTTGCTGTAATGACCTCCAGAAGTTTGATGTGAACTTGGGGGTCCCTATCAGATACTATGCTTCGAGTACTCCATGAAGTCGCACTATCTCATGTATATATAATTGGGCTAATCTATCTAATGAGTAAGTAGCCTTGATTGCTAAGAAATGTGCAGACTTCGTTAATCTATCCACAACTACCCAGATAGCATCGTGTCCAGAGGATGTCCTGGGTAACCCCATAATGAAATCCATAGTTATACTATCCCACTTCCACTCCAGGATATCTAAGGGTTGTAGTAACCTAGCGGGTCTCTGATGTTCTATCATAACCCTCTGGCACACTAAACATCTTGCCACATAATCTATGACATCATTTCTCATTCCTAGCCATCAGAAAGTTTTCTTTAAATCTTGATACATCTTGGTGGCACTGGGGTGGATAGTATATTTATTCTTGTGTGCCTCTTCTAAGATTCTTTCTCTCAACTCATTACTACTAGGTACACAGATTCTATTTCGATATACTCTTACCCTATCCCTAGATATCTTAAACTCTGAGGTCCTACCCTGGGAGATTTCACTCCTAATCCGTCTCAAGTATTCATCCTCTCTCTGGGCATCTAAGATCTGGGCTCTTAATTCATTCTCAATCTACCCGATACCAGCTGGCAAGAGAGGTTTAGATTTCTGAATTTCTCTAGGAGCTCCTGCTCCCTAATCATCATATAGGCAGCATGGATGGACTTCCTACTCAAGGCATCGGCCACTACATTGGCCTTACCTAGATGGCACCTTAATACATAATCATAATCTTTCAAGAACTCCATCTATCTCCTCTATCTCATATTGAGTTCCTTTTGATCGAATAAGTATTTCAGACTCTTGTAGTCATTATAGATTTCTATACTCGTACCACATAGATAGTGCCTCCAAATCTTAAGGGCAAATACTATGGCAGCTAACTCTAGGTCATGCATGGGATAGTTCTCCTCATGAGGCCTCAACTGCCTAGAGGCATATGCCACTACCTTATCCTATTGCATCAGCACACATCCTAATTCTTTCCTCAAGGTATCACTATACACCACAAATGGCATACTAGGGTCAGGAATAATCAACACAGCGGTAGTGGTCAATCAGAGTTTCAACTCTTGGAAACTCCTCTCATATCTCTCATCCCACACGAAAGGTGTATCCTTCCGAGTCAGCCTCGTAAGTGGCAAGGCCATATGAGAAAAACCCTGAATGAATCGTCTATAATATCTTGCCAAACCTAGAAAACTCCTAACCTTAGTGATAGTCCTAGGTCTATCCCACTGTAACACAGCCTCAACTTTATGGGGATCTACCGCGACCCCATCTCATGAGATTACGTGACCTAAGAATTTCATCTCAGTTAGCCAAAACTCACATTTACTCAGTTTGGCATATAATCTCTTATCTCTCAAAGTCTCTAGGACTAATTTCAGATGTCTCTCATGCTCCTCAACAGATCTGGAGTACACTAAAATATCATCAATAAAGACCACAACAAATTTATCTAGATACAGTTTGAATACTCTATTCATATAATCCATAAACACAGTGGGCGCATTCGTCAACCCGAATGGCATCACAAGGAACTCATAATGCCCATATCTAGTTTTGAAGGCTATCTTTGGGACATCTTCAGCTCTCACCCTTAGTTGGTGATACCCAGATCTAAGATCTATCTTAGAAAATATTGATGCCCCAGCCAACTGATCTAACAAATCATCTATTCTAGGGAGAGGATATTTATTCTTAATGGTAACTTTATTCAGTTCTCTATAATCTATGCACAATCTTAAGTTACCATCTTTCTTTTTCACAAATAATACTGGAGCTCCCCAAGGTGACACACTAGGGCGTATGATGTAACACCATAAATTCTAGCTCATCTCATGCCTTTAAATGACTTAATATCATGAAGGATGTAAGTTTCTCGTGGAAAGGCAAGGAAAATAATGAATATTTTTACGTTGCATTGTATCTAAAAATTCATTTCAGTGTCACGTGGACCATATGAGCTCATACTATGCTTTCTCATATTTGACTACATTATTACAACTCATTTGTAACACAAAAACATGCCCACAACCCATGGAAACCGAAATGGAGCTCAAAATAAACAAGCACATTTTCGGCCAGATTTGCTCCATTTTCTGACCCAACTTTGAAAAATCATAACTAAATCTAAAAAATTTGAAATCATGCAATCTTTATCATTATGAAAATCTCAGGATGTCTACTTTACCCTAAAAATATGCCCAGATCATAAAATTCATCACACAGGACGTTTGACATCCATAAAGCTACAGAGTCACTGGCTGCCTGGGCTGTTGTTCAGTTTACTGATACAAATTTCTAAAATTCATAACTAATTCTATAAAAATCGAAATCATACACATTTGGTCATTTTGGAAAGCTAAAAATGTTAACTTAAAAATAATTTCAGAATGAAATAGATACGTTTAGTCAGCTGGAACCTATGGAACAGTAACCGGACTCATGGGGCGCTACTGATGTTGACAGTTAACTTCAAACATACATAACTCACTGCTCAGACCTCCAAATGAGGTGATCTCGATGGCTACAGAAAGCTTATGACCTCTAGTTTATGTATATAAAATTTTGTAAGCATTGGACACCATTTGGCCATCAGGTGATACAAAATTCAAAACTGCCAGTTTGAACAGTACCCATACCATAATCCATGAAAAATCCCAACTTTGAAAATTCATCAAATATTCTGTAGACCTCCAAAAATTGTGATCTTTAGCTTACAGAAAGCTCTAAATGAGACCTAATTGCATGCTAAATCTCAGATCAAGACTAACTCATTTGGCTAAAAAGTGATATAGGGTTCCATAATGGTCAAATTTGGCTCTATATGAGGTACCAAACTTGCCAAATGGTCTTCCCTTGATGTTGGTACCTTTTGGGCAAGTCTAAAAATATATTTAAAACTCAAGTGAGCTGCCCAAATAGCTCTAAATCTCATGCATCTCATTTTGGCTATTTAACCCACACTTATGCACATTTTTATCAAGCCATTCATGAAGCTACCTTTGTCATACATACTCAATTCATGTTCTATCATTCACATAATACATGCTTTCATTCCTACATCATATAATAGCATAATTGCATATGTCTCAAGGGTTACAAGCCATATACAATAATAATATACATCATTATGGTTCATTATGACTTTCAAAACTAAATGCTAAACATATGGATGTCAATCTTCTTCCTTTAGTGTTGTTAGCTCCCATTAGCATATCCACTTGGTTCACTTAGTATTTTAGAGCATTGGAGAGGAGGGGATGAGATTCAAAGAATCCTAATAGCTCATCTCCCATTCAATCACACATAATATGTGCAAAGCAAGCTTTACAAATGCATGCATGGAAAAAATAAAAGCCATGGACATTTTAAAAGCAAACTTGGCATGTGAACAACTCATACAAATCATTCAAGAGCTCACCAAGTGTTTGGATTGGCCTCACACTTCTCCTCATGGATTTTGGACTTGCCTCACCCATTCTTAAGCACTTTGGACTCAACCATACTCTTGGGAGCCCACTTTGCTTTTGGGAGACTCTTTGCTTTATCTCAACCAAGTTTGAGGGTTCTTGGCTCATCCTCACCAAAGGGAAGAGTTCTTGGCCTATCTTCACTCAAGTAAACTCATACAAACATCATAGATTCATTTAAAACATAACATGGCATCAAGAGTCATAACACATAAAGGCATGATAGCATACTTTTCATAGCTTGAAAATACATATACACACATTCTAAAATAAACTAAATACACATCCATGGATGAGAGAAGGCGGAGAGAGCTACCTTGCACACAATCACACACTTTTTCCTTTGGATTCAAGCCTCCTCTTTTGACCACACACCCATAAATTGGTGGAGATGGTTTCTCTTAGCCTAGATACAATTTAAAGGAGCCAATTAGGTTCATGAAACATATTCTAAGGCTACACAATTTGCTTAAACCCTAGATTGCTCTACAACTCTCATTATGGTCCATAAAGATACCTAATGAAGCAACACCCCTCAAATAACTTCTAGGCCTCATTCTTTCCTTTCAAATATGATTCTTGACTCCTTTTAAGTCTCTTGGAGTCATCACATCATTAAGACAAAAGGCCTAGTATCATGTTGCTTCTTTAGGTTATATTATGGAACCTAAGACACCAAATTACTTTCCATGAGTTCTAAATTTTTCCCAAGGCTTCCCTTAATCTTTATTCATCAAATATGACTCAAGAAGGGCCTTAGAAAAATTTAAAACTCCCCCACATACACAAACTAGCCTAGGCCGAGACATAGGCTTCTTGGAGTTCTCTTGATTTTCTTGAAGGAAGAAGCTTGTGGGGAGCATCTTAGGTGTCTAATGAACTCATTTAAACTCTTACTTAGATCTAGGAATCATCATACAAATTTAGAAATTGGAAGGTGCACTTAAAACCCTAGGTTTTGCATCTTGAATCCTAATGCCTATTTCATGGTTTTCTTTGCATATTCTTATTCCTCTCTATCAAATACCTAAGAATCATGCTTGGTTGGGCTTGGAAATCAGATCCTCCTAGGGTTCTTGGTCTAGGTCAAAATGGAAAAGAAGTGGGGTGAAAGGTATCAACCATAGGATGCATTTTTACCTTGTTTCCTTGCTTAGTTTAGCTTGAATCTTGATTTCTCCAAGCTCCTCTCTTCAAATCCGAACTTTCCCTTGAATATCTCCCTTGAATCAGATTTATAAACACCATTTTAATCCAAGGAAAGAAAGGAGAATGAAGGAGAGGTGGTGGAGATGCAGAAAAGCAAGGAAAATCACCATGAAAACATACCTTAAGCTTGGCTTTCTTCCTCCTTCTTCTTCCTCTCTTGGGTGCCTCTCCCTTAGGGTTTTGCTTCTGGTTTGGGGCTGAATTTTCTGAAGTGAGGGCAAGTGTGAGGCACCACATATATATAGGTAGGGAAAACTAACTTTTTCAAAAATTTCAATTTTTCCCTTCATACTTTGCATTATTGTTTCTCCTTCATTTTAGCTCCTTTTTTAGAACCTTCTTTTCCATTATAAAATTTAGATTCCTAATTAAGAAAAATGGCTTTGGAATCACTCAAATCGGAGCTAAAACCTTTCTGAACGGACCCTTCAAAGTTTGGACACACTGACATTGGAAAACATCCACCGGAGGGGATTTAACTGTCCCGGGGCTTCCCATGATTTTTAGGGCCTCTGAGAACCCTGGAGAACTTAAAACATTCATTTAAAAAGCCCTCCTATGTGAATTCAAAAAATTTCTCGAAATTACAAAAATGCCATTATATTTCGTAGGCTTTTCGTAAGAAATTGTTTCGTCATTCTAGCTCCATTTTCCTTTCCGTCTAAGCATGGGATTCTCATATTTAAGAGTCTAGAATACTCCCCAAATTTTTTGAGACCTTAACTACATCATTTCGGGGGACTTCCTTTTGTATCCAGTGAATTTTATTTGTTTACGGAGAAATTGTATATTACGTTTCTCACGTGTTCTCTCATTTTTAGAAAACCGGATGTTACATATGAACCCTTTTTTTAACAACTCCTCTATCTGTTTCTTTAATTCAGCAAGCTCCATGGGAGCCATCCTATAGGGAACCTTGGACACTGGTCCAGCCCTAAGCATTATATCTATAGGAAACTCTATCTCTCTCTTAGGGTGCAGGCCACTAAAGTCAAAATCTTTAGGGAAGACCTTTGAGAAGTCCCTAACTATTAGGATCTCCTCTATCCCTTCTTCTACCTCAGCCTGAATAGAGAAAAAGACTAGAAACCCCTGACATCCATGCTCTAAGTATCTCTCAGCCTGGGTAGTAGTTATGAAAGATAACTCGGCCCCTATCTTAGGTATGGTCCCACAAGAAGGTATAGATATAGTTTAGTGTTCACAATCAAAGATGGCATTATTAGCAATCATCCAATTCATACTAATAATTAAATCAATATCATGAAATGGCATACAAATCAAATCAATGGTAGTATGACAATGATTAAATTGTACAGTGACATTCAAACAAGTATGGGAAGTCACAACACGACCTCCAGTAGGAAAGGTAACAGACAAAACAAATGGTAGAGTACTAATGGCCAGACCCAAACATCTCACACAGTCATAGGATATAAACGAGTGACTAGCGCCCAAATCAAACATTACAATCATAGGAAAATCATTTACTATGAGTGTACCTTGGATGAGACTGGGAGATGCACTAGCCTCCTGCTGAGAAAGGGTAAACACCCTGCCTTGGGTTTGTGGCTTAGGAGGAGGCGGTCTGAATGAAGGCGCTGCATCCACCTGGGGGTAGTTTCTGGCAATGTGCCCCAATTTCCCACACTTGTAACACGTCACCATGGATTGCTGTATGGATGCCTGAGTCCTCTGAGGTTGTACCTTCTTTCATTTCGGTGGCCTCTTGTTCCATTGCACCTTGCTCTTCTTTTGGCTAAAAGGTGTAGAGTTGGCTCCTTCCTCTAGTTTCAGTCTCTTCAACTCCAGGGCTCCCCTCTGCCCAGATGCCGTGACAGTAGGCATAATCTCTCTCAAATTATTCTTGATTACCGTGCTAATCTCCATAATAGCATTGAAGTTTCAGATTCTATGTAGAGTCACTCTATCTCTGACCTAGGGTTTCAACCCGAGCTCAAACTATTTGCACCTCTAGGGCTCATTATCATACCTCTGGAGGTAAGAAGAATACTGAGACAATTCTATAAATCTTGCCACGTATTGGTCTACAGTCATGTCATCTGTTTGCTTCAATCCCATAAATTTCACCTCTTTTTGTTTCCTCATAGAACTAGGAAAATACTTCTCATAAAATTGTACTAAGAAGTTTTCCCAAGTCACCTGTAAATTCCTAGCCTCTATTAAGGACTTTGCACTGAGCCACCAATTATCAGCTTCTTTATGTAACATAAAAGTAGCTAGTTGAACTTTCTGTTTTGAGGTGCAATCTATCATTGTGAAGATTTTCTCTATCTCCCTCACCCAGGCCTCCGCCTTGTCTGCATCTAGCTCTCCATCAAATACAGGAGGGTTATTTTTTCTAAACTAATTTAGCTGTTTCTGAATGGATGGCGGGGTCTGAGCTGACTCTTGGGGAGGTGGAGGTGGAACACCTGAGGTGGAAGGCTGTGGGGTGGTAGAAGTGGAAGGCTGAGGTTGAGGCTAAGGCTGAGGGACCTCTCTCCTAGCTTCCTTCTATCTAGCCAGGGACTCCTGCGGCCGCACGATCATCTCATGCTGCTGCTGGACGAGGTACTGTTGTTGGGCCATCATATTCTCAAATCTATTAATTCGATTTGTGATAGCCCGCAAGCGCTCTGTAGACTCAACATCCAATTCTTTAGGTGGTCTACCTCTACCTCTGCCTCTTGTCTCAACCATTTTCACTGAAAAATAATCACAATCTTAGCCCCACAACACACTATAAACAAAAATACATAAATATTCCACTCGAAAATAACTAATTACAACGCTCAAGAGCCAAATACCAAACAAAAGTGCCTGAACCTTTGCTCTGATACCAATAAATGTAATACCCTAATTTCTCAGTTCATTCCATGCTATCTTTATACCGTATATCAATTAATACATATAAGAGGCAAGACAATGGCATTAAAATATTGATTATTTTTGTGTTGCGTTACGTATAAAAATTTCATTTCGTGCCATGTGAGCCAAGTGACCCTATACTATACTTTCCCATATTTAATTACATGTATACAACTTATTTGCATCATAAAATCATGCCCACAACTCATGAAAACAGAAATGGAACCTAGAATATGGAGGTTTATTTTTGGCCAGATTTGGCCCCTTCCTAGTCCAACCTCGAAATATCATAACTAATTCTATAAAAATCAAAATCACACATTCTTGGATATTATAGAAAGCTACAGATGTCTAATTCATAATAAAAATATGTACAGACCATAACAGCCATCACAGAAGGCGTTTGACATCCAAAAAGGTCCAGAGGTCAAACCACCTCCTGATGCTATCACAGATTCTGTAGCAAACTTTAAAAATGTTCAATTAATTCCACAAAAATCCAATCGATGAAAATGATACCAATATGGAAATATTTTGATGTTAGCTAGAGGGGAAAAATACTTTCAGATCAGTTCAGGTACTCTAAATCTCGAAATTCAATAGAACAATAAATCAAGTGACGTAAGGGTCCTGATACTGGACAGAATGTTAAAAAATTCATATCTCCCTCTCTAGACCTCCAAATCATGTGATTCTAGTTGGAGCAAGTCACTGTAAATGTCTAGTTTCTCTGTCTGAAATTTCGTGGCAATTGGACATCATTTGCCCCATGAGTGATAGAATTCAATTTTGGACCAATGCTACAGTACCAAGGACCAAAACTAGAAAAATTTCTAATTTCAACAATTTGCTAAATATTCCACAGACCCCCAAAAATTACCACTTTAGCTTCTCAAAAAGTTCTCAGTAAGCTCTAAATGTTTGTCAAATTTCAGGTCAAGAAGAGTTCATTTGGATAAAAAGCGATATAGCCTCATGAAATGGTCATTTTTGCTTCCTACCAAGAGTCACTTTGCACCAAATGGCCCCTTCTTGAATTTGGCACCCCTTGAGCAAGTTTCAAAGCACAAATATGACTTGTGGAGACTGCCCAAGTGATCCCAAACCACATGCAACTTATTTTGGTCTCTCAACATATATTTATACATAGTTACATCAAGCCATCCAAGAGCCAATTTGCACAATACTATTGATCTCATGTCATATAAAGTCTACATCACTTTCATACATCATTTTACACTTGCCCATGGTCTTACATCACAAAAACATTACATACATCATTATTTTGACATTTAACCATCATTTAAAGGTACATAATACACCAAAACAAAGATGTTCAATGTCCTTGGCTTGCATCTCCATGACTTGGAACACCACTTAGACAATTCAAGGATGAGGGGGAAAGGGGAGTGAGATTCCAAGAATCTCAATAGCTCACACACCTATTCACACCACATTCAAGGCATACATATGCCAAATGCATAACTATACAAGCATAAAGCATGCAATAAATTCCATTCCATGTCACATTCACATATCAAGTTTACTTTCATGCTCTAGGGACTTTTGATTTAGTCTCAACCCATTTCTAGGACTTTTGGATTTGCCTCACTCTTGGCCTAGGGACTTTTGACTTTGCCTCACCCATTTAAGGGACTTTTGGCCCTATCTCACCTATGTCATGAGACTTTTGGCATCTCCTCACCTTTATCAAGGGACTTTTGGCATCACCTCACCCTTATGAGCCCTTTCCACAACTAAAGTCATTCAAGATAACCCATTGGTACCAATGCACAACAAGGATCAAGTGGCATGTTATCAAGCATCAAGAATGCATGCAAGCACACTAAGACATACATATGCACACAAGAATGCAAAGAGAATGAGGTGGAGAGCTACCTTTTTATATATGCAAGCTCACTTTGCAATTTCCTTCCCCTCCTTGGTTTCACGAGAGCACCTAGGTGGAGTAGGGTTCTCCTGGCCTAGACATTACACACATCACATAATTACACATCTGAAGCAAGCCAAGATATTAAACTAAAGCTTGTTACACACTTGGTTCCAAAATGGACATATTGGTTCCATAAATGGCCTATCGAAACAACTCATATCATTCAAGTGCTAGGCTTCATTCTCTTGTTCTCTCTAGACTTCTTGGACTCATTTAAGGTCATTGGAGCCATCACACATTCAATTGCACCATTGGAAAACCAAGTTGCTTTACAAAGCACCATTATGGACACCATTAATCCATCTCCCAATCTATGGCTCCTAAATTTTTTCCAATGGTTTCTCCCATCTTATAACATCATTTAAAGTCCCAAACCAAGGCTAGAACAAATTAAAACATCCCCTAGCCTAATGAACCTAGCTTGGCCGAAATATACACCATAATGGAGGTTCATAGACTTTGTGATTTTTCCTTCATGGGAGAGCCACTTGGGAGGCTTTCTAAAGGTCTTAGGAGCTCAAGAAAACATTCAAATAGCCAAGGAAACATTCACGCAAAATCATATTTTTCAAAATCCTAGAAAACACTACACTTTTCTAACTTATTTTCTATTGGTTTTTCTTGAAATTTCTTGCCATATTCCATCTCCCTATGGCCTAAAATCCTTGTTCACTCCTTGTATTTGGACAGAACATCCTCCCCTCCTTTGGTTTTGTTCTTGGTTGAAATACACACAAAGGGAAGGGGAAGAGAAGATGCAACAAAAAGCAAAGATTACTTAGGATTCAAGTGAGTTTTCAAGTGTCTTTCTCCTTTATTCTCTTCTCCTTAGCAAATTCGAAATTCTCCCCTTAGGTCTGGGTCGAAAATAGAACCAAATCATTCAAAAAATCCATGGAAAGAAAGGAGGAAGAGAGGAGAACAAGATTGGAGGAAGATGGGGCAAGAAATTTCATGAAATTACCTAGTTTCTCCTTGGCAATCTTCCTCTTTTTCTCCTCCCTTTGGTATGCCTAAGAGAGGTGAAGATTTTCTGTATTTTGGCCAGAATGGATCGTGCTCATTAAAAAGGAAAAGAAGGGAGAAAAGTGTGGAACTCTTTAGAACATTCAAGAAACCATAAATTCCAATTTTGCCATTCCGTAATGGAAATTTCATTTCGGCTTCATTTTAGCTCCTTCTTGAGAATCGTCTTTTTCATCATAAAATTTAGGTTCCCAGTTTAATAAAATGCCTTTGGAATCACTCAATTTGGAGCTAAAATCCTACCAAATGAACTGGTCAAAGTTCTAGTTGAGTAACGTTGAAAAACATACACCGGAGGGGCTTTACGGGTCCCGGGGCTTCCCATAGTTTTTAGGGCCTCTGAGAACCTTGGGCAACTTAAAAATTTCATTTAAAAAGCCCTCCTATATGTTTTTCCAAAAGTTGCACTTATTTACGAAAATGCCATTACGTTTCGTCAGTTTCCGTCGCAAATTATTTTTCTATCCTAACTCCATTTTTCTTTCTGTGTGAGCCTAGAATTATCATTTTTAGGAGTCTTGGACTCTACCTTAATTTTTTAGGACATTATCTAGGTCATTTCTGTGGACTTACTTTTATATGGCTTATTTCATCATTTTACGAAAATTACGTTTGTTACAATGGAAGCCATGAACATTTAAGGAGTAAGTTTGGCATATGAACAACTCATACAAGACATTTAAGAGCTCACCAAGTGTTTGGATTGGCCTCACACTTTTTTTCATAGATTTTGGACTTGTCTCATCCATTTTTTAAGGGATTCTTGGACTTAACCATTCTCTTGGGAGCCCACTTTGCTTTTAAGAGACTCTTTGCTTTGTCTCAACTAATTTTAAGGGTTCTTGGATTATCCTTACTATGGTTAAGAGTTCTTAGCCCCTCCACACTCAAGTAAATTCAAACAAACAACATACATTCATTTGAAAACATAATATGTCATCATAAAATCATGGCATATAAAATCATGCTATCATACTTTCCATGGCTTGAAAATACACATACACACATTCTAAGACAAGCTAAACACATATCTATGCATGAGAAAAGGTGGAGAGAGCTACCTTGCACACAATCACACACTTTTTCACTTGGAACTCCCTCATTTGCTTTGGCCACACACCGACAAACTTATGGAGATGGTTTTTCCTAGCCTAGATACAATTTATGAAAGCCAATTAGGTTTATGAAATAATCTCTAAGACCACACAACTTGCTTAGACACTAGGTTGTCTATAAGCTCCATTATGGTCCATAATTGCACCTAATGAAACAACACCCCTCAAGTAATTCCTAGGCTCCATTCTTTCCTTTCAAATATAATTCTTAACTCCTTTTAAGCCTCTTGGAGTCACCATACAATTAAAACAAAGGGCCTATCATCATGTTGCTTCTTTAGATCATAATATAGAATCTAAAGCACCAAATCACTTTCTATGAGATCTAAATTTTTTCCAAGGCCTCTCTTCATTTTCATTCATCGAATATGACTTAAGAATGGCCTTAAAAAAATTTTAAATTCCCCTTAGCTAGGAGAACTCCCTTTGGCCAAGCCTATGTATGGTTTAGGGTTCCTTGGAGTTTTATTTGTTTTCTTGAAGGAGGAAGTATGTGGGGAGCATCTTAGGGATCTTAAGAACTTATTTAAACTCTTAATTAAACCTAGGAATCATCAAATAAGGTCAGATTTTATAAGGTGCACACAAAACCCTAGAATTTACATCTTGAAATCTAATGGTTATTTTGTTGTTGTCTTTACATATTCTTGTTCTTCTCCATCAAATACCTAAGATTCATGCTTGATTGGGATTAAAAATTAGATCATCCTATGGCTTTTAAGGTTAAGAGAAATGGAGAAGAAGGGTGGGGTGAAGACATTAACCATATGACAAAATTTTATCTAGTTTCATTAATTATTTTGGCTTGAATCTTACATTTTCGAAGCTCTTCTCTTCAAATCTAAAATTTTCCTTGAATTTCTCCCTTGAATCAAATTTATAAACTCTATTTTAATCAAAGGAAACAAAGGAGAAGGGAGGAAAGAAAGTGTGGATGAAGAAAAGCATGAAAAATAACCATGGAGACATAACTTAGAGCTTGACTTCTTCCTCCTTCTTTTTCCTCTCTTGTGTGCCTTTCTCCTAGGGTTTTGCTTCTAGTTTGAGGCTGAATAATCTGAAGTTAAATAAGGGAGAGTGTGAGGCACCACCTATATATAGGTGTTGGAAAGTGACTTTTTCAAAAATTCTAATTTTGCTATTCGTTCTTTGCATTTTCATTTCTCCTTTGTTTTAGCTCTTTTTTTAGAACCATATGTTCCATTAGAAAATTTAGTTCCCAATTAAATAAAATGCCTTTGGAATTGCTCAAATTGGAGCTAAAACTTTTCCAAATGGATTCATCAAAGTTTAGGCACATCGACATTGGAAAACATCTATTAGAAGGGATTTAACTGTCCTAGGGATTCCCATAGTTTTTAGAGCCTCTAAAACCTTGAAAAACTCAAAACTTTCATTTAAAAAGCCCTCTTGTTTGAATTCCAAAAATTGCTCAAAATTACAAAAATACTATTACGTTTCGTAAGTTTTTCATCAAAATTTGTTTCTTCATTCTAGCTCTATTTTTCCTTCCATCTGAGGCTAGAATTCTCATTTTTAGAAGTCTAGAATATTACTCAAATTTTTTGAGACCTTGACTAATTCTTTTTAAGAGACTTGCTTTGAAAATGCATCCATTTTTGTCATTTAATGAAAACTGGACATTACAATTCTCCCCCTTTTAAAAATTTCGTCCTCGAATTTAGATAACATATCTTATGGGAAGAGTTCTAGAAATTTCTTCCTCATATCATCCTCTAGTTCCCAGGTGGCTTCCTCAGGAGATAACCCATTTCAAACCACTTTGACCAGTGGTATCGTCTTATTCCGTAACTGCTTGAGTCTAACGTCCACGATCCGATTTGGTGATACTATATATGATAGATCATCTTGTAACTGCACATTGTCATATTCTATGACATATGAGGGGTTGGACTGGTACTTTTTAAGCTGGAAAACATGGAATACGTTATGCACTTGGCTTAGGTTTAGGGGAAGGACTAGTCTGTAAGCCACAGGTCCTACTGTATCAAGAATCTGGAAAGGACCTATATACTTTGGATTGAGCTTTTTATTTTTTATGGATCAACCTATCCCTGTGACTGGAGAGACTCTAATAAAGATAGTCTCCAATCTCAAACTTTAACAATCGCCTAAGTTTATCTGCATAGCTTTTTTGTCTACTCTGGGCCGTCAGAAATTTCTTTCTAATGGTTTCTATTTGTTTGGAAGTCTAGTCCACTAATTGGGTATCTACACTTCCTCTCATATAATGCCTCATATGGTGCCATCTGTATACTTACATGATAACTATTATTATAGGCAAACTCTACTAGAGGTAAGTATGTATCCCAGTTTCCTTTCATCTCTAACACACACGCCCTCAACATGTCCTCTAGGGTTTGAATGGTTATCTCTGTTTGTCTATGTGTCTGAGGGTGATAGGCTATGCTAAATCTAAGTTTGGTACCTAGAGTATCCTGTAGTAATCTCTAAAAATTTGATATGAATCTGAAGTCTTTATTTGACACTATACTTCTAGGTACACCATGCAGTCTAACTATCTCCCTAATGTACAGCTGGGCTAACTTATCCAGGGTATAAGTAGCTTTCATAGGTAAAAAGTATGCTAACTTTGTTAACCTATCCATTATTATCCATATTACATCATACCTTGATGATGTCCTAAGTAAAACCATGCCAAAATCCATAGCTATGCTAACCCATTTCCACTCCGAGATATCTAGGGGCTGAAGCAACCTAGTTGGTTTCTGGTGTTCTATTTTCACTCTCTGGTATACTAAACATCGAGAGACATACTTTGCTATGTTTGTTTTCATTCTAGGCCACCAGAACATTTTCTTGAAATCCTAGTACATTTTATTACTTCCTGGATGAATGGTGTATTTACTCTTATGTGCCTCATCTAATATTTTCTCTCTAATTTCTGTGTTTCTAGGCATATACAGCCTATCCTTGTATCTCACTATATCATCCTTAAACAGATTGAACTCCTAAATGCTATCCTGAGCTATATGGGCTCTAATCTTATTCATATGATCATCTATATGTTGGGCCTCTCTTATTTAACCTCTTAGGTCATTTTCTATTTGGGTTTCACTCATTAGTAATTTCCCGCACCTCCTAGGAAAGACTCATATCTCTGAATCTCCCAATCAATTCATGCTCTCGGATCATCATATAAGCTATGTGTATGGATTTTCTACTCAGGGCATCAGCTACCACATTAGCCTTACTGGGATGGTATTTCAATGTAAAATCATAATCTTTCAAGAATTCTAGCCATCTCCATTGTCTCATATTCAACTCTTTCTGTTTAAACAAATATTTGAGGCTCTTGTGGTCACTGGAAATTTCTATAGCTACCTCATATAAGTAGTGTCTCCATATCTTTAAAGCAAACACCATTGTGGCCTACTCTAAGTCATGTGTGGGGTAGTTTTCTTCATGAAGTTTCAACTGTCTAAAAGTATAAGCTACCACTTAGCCTTTCTACATAAGCACACATCTTAACCCTTTCTTTGATGCATCACTGTACACTACAAAAGTTTCTTTAGGGTTAGGGAGTACTAAAACTGGGGTCATGGTCAACTTATGCTTCAATTCCTAAAAACTACTTTCACATTTCTTATTCCACACACACAACACATTCTTTCTAATAAGCCGAGTCAATGGCATCGCTATATAAGAAAAGACATGAATGAACCTCTTATAATAACCTACTAAACTTAGGAAGCTTCTAATCTTTATCACTATCTTAGGTCTCTCCTACTATAAGACTATCTCTACCCTGTGGGGATCTACTATGACCCCTGCTTGGGAGATTACGTGACATAGAAACTAAACCTCAATGAGTCAAAATTCACATTTACTAAGTTTAGCATACAACTATCTCTCTATCAGGGTCTCCAAGTCTAATCTCAGGTGCTACTCATATTCTTTTCTACTTTTTAAGTAGATGAGGATATCATCTATGAAGAAAACTATAAACTTGTTTAAGTATGGCCTGAATACTCTGTTCATGTAATCTATAAAGACTGTTGGTACATTCATTAACCCAAAGGGCATCACTAAAAATTTATAGTGCTCGTATCTAGTTCTGAATGTTGTCTTAGGAATATTCTTAGCCTTTATTCTGAGATGATGATATCCTGACCTGAGGTCTATCTTAGAAAACATTGACACTCCTACTAACTGATCTAGGAAGTCATCTATACAAAGGAGAGGGTACTTATTCTTAATGGTTATTTTGTTGAGTTCCCGATAATATATACATAATCTAAGGCTCATGTCTTTCTTCTTTATGAATAGGACTGGAGCTCCCCACAGCAAGATACTGACTCTAATGAAACCCTTCTCTAAAAGTTCTTCTATCTGTTTCTTAAGCTTTACTAGCTCGGTGAGAGCCATCCTATATGGGGCCTTAGACACTGGACCTGCCCCAAGGATAATGTCTATGGGAAACTCTACTTCTCTCTCTTTAGGAAATCCACTAATTTCTTTAGAAAATACCTCTAGGAACTCCCTCACTATGAGAGTCTCATCTATACCCTCTTCTACCTCAGTCTGGACTAAAAAGAAAACTATATACCTCTAACAACCATGCCCTAAAGATCTCTCAACCTGGGAGGTGGTCATAATAAATAACTCAACCCTCGTATTAGGTACAGTCCCACAATCAGGTAAAGTAATACATTTGTGGCTACAATCTAGTGTGGCATTATTTGTAGGCATTCAATTCATACCAATAATCACACCATTATCGATCAGGGCCATGCAAATCAAATTTAGGGTGGTCAGGCAATGATTAAACTGGATCATACAATTCAAACAAGCATAGGAGGTAATGACTTAGTTTCCTATAAGGGTGAATACATGCAATCATATGGCAAAGTATGCATACTTAAACCCAACCTCCTAGCATAGTCATATGAAATAAAGGAATGGCTAGTAACTGAATCGAATAATGCAGTCACAGAAAAATTTATTTATTTTAATAGTACCTTGAATCAGACTCCAGGGCTGGCTAGCTTCCTATTGTGACAGGGCAAAGACTCTACCTTGGGTTTGAGGTCTGGGAGGAGAAGCCATCTGCCTCAGCTGTGTGATCTAAAAAGGAGCCTGTAGAGGAGCTTGGGTGCAATCCCAGGCCATATGCCCTAGCCTACCACACCTGAAGCACACATTCTACCTCATATAACATGGTCTAGTGCCATAATTTCTGCCACACTGGGGACATGTGATAGGTGCGAAACTGCCTTTACTGGACTGAGTCCTTCGTCTCTTACCCTTTTAGCTCCACTGACTCTTGCTATCTTTTCAGTTCGTAATTGTAACTTGTGAACCCTCTCTAGGTCTTTTGGGCTCAGTGAGGGGAAGGGGTGGTCTGGCACTAGAAATAGGCTACATCATCCTAAGATTTGTTTCTGTGACTCTACATACTTCTACAAGAGTTTAAAGTGCCTAATTCTTTGTAGCACTACTCTGTCTCTAATCTCAGGGAGCAAGCCCTTCTTTAATCTATCTGCCCTCCATTTTTCATCATCATGTCTCTGTAAATAGAAGGAATATTTAGAGAGCTCAACAAACTTTACCACATACTAGTCCACGGACATCCCCTCAATTTGCTTAAACAGAATAAATTCTGATTCCTTCTTATCTCTGATAGAATTGGGGAAATACTTCTCGTAGAACACCTCAAGGAATGCCTCCTATGTAATTGGGAAGTTTCTCATTCTCAAGATAGGCTCAGTGCCCTTCCATCAGTAGTCTGCTTCTTTCTGTAACTGAAACACAGCCATCTTGACTTTCTACTCAGACGTACACTCCATCACCTCAAATATCTTCTCTAGCTGCATAATCCAGGCCTTAACTTTATCTGCATTCATCTCACATCAAAGGTGGGAGGCCCGAACTTCCTAACTGCACAATAATCTTTCTGGTCGAGGGTTGTTGTTGGGCAGGAGGTGTTTGTGCTAGTGGAATAGGGGTAACAACGTATGTGTGGCTATGGATTAGAATGAGTCACCCCTGGATGCTCGGAAAGATCTGAGTGTGGAGGTGGTTGAGGAGGAGTAGGTGTAGGGCCCTAGCTATCCCTCTCAGCAAGCCATTCCTGAAGCTGCATAATGACAACCTGCTACTGATCCAAGCAAGCCATAATGGACTGTAAAGCTCTAACTACTGGATTACTAGGCTTGGCTTTATCAGCACAAGCCTCTCTAGAGGGCCAACCTCTCCTAGTGTTCACCATTGTACTAAAACATCATAACAAACTGTAACATAAGCCAGGGAACACTTCCACCATCAAACTCAATTGATCCAAAAATAAGCTCATATGCATCTAGGCAACTTATAAACATAAGCCACAACCCACATCAAGAGCCTGAACCTTTGCTGTGATACCAATAAATGTAACACCATAATTTCTAACTCCTCTCATCATATACACATGCTTCACATCATCACATTCATGAGAGTGCAAGGAAAAAAAGGATAAAATAATACATTTCTTCATTTTATGTCATATTAAAAATTTTCATTCGATGTCACGTGGATCATATGAGCTCATATACTATATTCCCATATTTAATTACATGAATAGAACACATTTAGATCATAAAATGTGGCCCACATCTCAAGAAAAACGAAATGAAGCACACAATATGGAGGTGTATTTTCAGACAAATTTGGCTTCACTTCTGTCTAAAATTTGGAAAATCATAACTAATTCTAGAAAAATTGAAACCATAAATTCTTAGTCATTCTGAAAAGATACAGATGTTTGTTTCACACTAAAAATATGTTTAGAGCATAACATCTATCACAGAGGACATTTGACATCCGAAAAAGTCCAAAGTCAAATACATTTTGGAACTATCACAGAATTCTATAGCAAATTTTGAAAATGTCCAATTAATTTAACAAAAATGCAATCCACGTAAATGATACCAATATGAAAAGTTGTGGATGTTAGCCAGAGGGAAAAAATATTTTTAGACCAATTCAGATAGCCTAGAGCACAAAATTTAATAGAACAGTAACTCAGGTCGAGCAAAACTCCTAATACTAGACAAAATGTTAAAAATTCATATCTCCCTCTCTAGACCTCAAATTGAGGTGCTTCTAGTTGACATGAATCACTATGAATATCTAGTTTCTTTGTATAAAATTTTGTAGTAATTGGACAACATTTGGGTCTTGTGTGATAGAATTCTTTTTTAGACCAAATGAATAGTGTAGCAGACCAAAACCAGAAAAATTGTCAACTTTGAAAAATTATCAAATATTCTGTAGACCTTCAAAAATTATGATTTTTAGTTTCCCAAAAATCTCTCAATAAGCTTTAATGGCATGCCAAATATCAGATCAAGAAGAGCTCATTTGGCCAAAAAGTGATATAGGGTTCCATTATGGTCAATTTTGGCTCCATATAGGGTACCAAAATTGCCAAATGGCTTTCCATTGGTTTTGGAACCTTTTGGGCAAGTGTAAAAGCACATTTAGGACTTGTATAAACTGCGCAAATGGTCCCAAAACCCATGCCTCTCATTTTGACCTTTCTATCCACATATATACACATTACATCAAGCTTTCCAAAATGCATACCTTGGCATTACATACTTAAATTCTATTCTAAGGTTCATATATCATATAATATCATAATTACATATGTCTCAAGGGTCACTGACCATTTATAACAATAATATACATCATTAAGCATCATTATAACTTTAAAAGGCAAAAGCTAGACATATTGATGTCAATCTTTTTTCTTCAAGGTAGTTGGCTCCCATTGCCATGTCCACTTGGTCCACCTAGCATATTAGATCATGAGAGGAGAGAGAATGAGATTCAAAGAATTTCAATAGCTCATCTCTCATTTAATCATACATAATATATGCAAAGCAAGCCTTAAAAATGCATGCATGGATATCATAAAAGTCATAAACATTCAAGAAGCAAGTTTGGCATATGAACAAGTCATACAAGACATTCAAGAGTTCACTAAGTGTTTGGATTGGCCTCACACTTTTTCTCATCGATTTTGGACTTGCCTCACCAATTCGTTAAGGGATTCTTGGACTCAACCATTCTCTTGAGAGCCCACTTTGCTTTTGGGAGACTCTTTGCTTTGTCTCAACCAATCTCAAGGGTTCTTGGCTCATCCTCACCATGGTTAAGAGTTCTTGGCCTCTCCACACTCAAGCAAACTCAAACAAATAGCATACATTCATTTGAAAACATAATACGTCATCATGAAATAATGACATGTCAAATCATGCTAGCAAACCTTTTATGGCTTAAAAATACACATACACATATTCTAAGACAAGCTAAACACACATCCATGCATGAGAGAAGGTGGAGAGAGCTACTATGCATACAATCATACACTTTTTCTCTTCGAATTCCCTTCCTTGCTTTGGCTAGACACCCATAAACTTGTGGAGATGGTTTCTCTTGGCCTAGATACAATTTATGGAAGCCAATTAGGTTTATGAAACAATCTCTAAGGCCACACAACTTGCGTAGATACTAGGTTATTTTATAAACCCCATTATAGTCCATAATTGTACCTAATGAAGCAACACCCTTCAAATAATTTTTTGGCTCTATTCTTTTCTTTTAAATATGATTCTTAACTTCTTTTAAGCCTCTTATAGTCACCACACAATTAAAACAAAGGGCCTATCATCATGTTGCTTCTTTAGGTCATAATATGGAACCTAAAGCACCAAATCACTTTCTATGAGTTCTAAATTTTTTCTAAAGCCTCTCCTTATTTTCATTCATCAAATATGACTTAAGAATGACCTTAGAAAAATTTTAAACTCCCCTTATCTAGGAGAACTCCCTTTGGCCAAGCCTATACATTGTTTAGGGTTCTTTGGAGTTTTCTTTGTTTTCTTGAAGGAGGAAGCATGTGGGTACCATCTTAGAGATCTTAGAAACTCATTTAAAATCTTAATTAAACCTAGGAATCATCACATAAGATAAGATTTTACAAGGCACGCAAAACCTTAGAATTTGCATCTTGAAATCTAATGGCTATTTTGTTGTTTTCTTTGCATATTCTTGTTTTTCTCCATCAAATACCTCAGATTCATGCTTGATTGGGCTTAAAAATTAGATCCTCCTATGGCTCCTAAGGTTAGGCGAAATGGAGAGGAAGGGTGGGTGAAGACATCAACCATAGGATGAAATTGTACCTAGTTTCCTTGCTTATTTTGGCTTGAATCTTACTTTCTCCAAGCTCTTCTCTTCAAATCCGAAATTTTCCTTGAATTTCTCTCTTGAATTAGATTTATAAACTCCATTTTAATCAAAGGAAACAAAGGAGAAGGGAGGAGAGGAGGTGTGGATAAAGAAAAGCATAAAAATTCACCATGGAAACATACCTTAAAGCTTGATTTCTTCCTCATTCTTCTTCCTCTCTTATGCGCCTCTCTCTTAGGGTTTTGCTTCTAGTTTGGGGCTAAATAATCTGAAGTTAAATGAGGGAAAGTGAGAGGTGCCACCTATATATAGGTGTAGAAAAGTGACTTTTTCAAAAATTCCAATTTTGCCCTTTATTTTTTACATTTTCGTTTCTCCTTCATTTTAGCGCTTTTTTTAGAATCATCTTTTCCATTAAAAAATTTAGGTTCCCAATTAAATAAATTACTTTGGAATCACTCAAATCGGAGCTAAAACCTTCCTAAACAGATCCGTCAAAATTCAAGTACACTAACATTAAAAAACGTTCACCGGAGGGGATTTAACTATCCAAGGGTTTCCTATGGTTTTCAGAGCTTCTGAGAACCCCAAGAACTCAAAACTTTCATTTAAAAAGCCCTCCTATGTGAATTTCAAAAATTACTCAAAATTACGAAAATGCTATTACGTTTCGTTGGTTTTCTGTTAAAAGTTGTTTCCTCATTCTAACTCTATTTTTCCTTCCGTTTGAGGATAGAATTCTCATTTTTAGGAGTTTAGAATGTTACTCTAATTTTTTAGGACCTTAACTAATTCATTTAAGGAGACTTGCTTTGAAAGCACATCCGTTTCTGTCGTTTAACCAAAATCGGATATTACACATTTCATAAGGTCTCAATTACATCAAAGGAGACTCTCAAGACCTTGGTTAGTCTTACCTACTTCTCTTGTGACTTTTAGACTTGCCTCACCCATTACTCTTAGAACTTTTGATTAAGTCTCACTCCTCTTGAGACTTTTGGCTTGTCTCACCTATGTTAAAGGACTTTTGGCTCATGCTCACCCTTGTCAATGGACTTTTCGCATCCCCAAGTCTATTCAAGTCTTATGCACACATAAGATCAATTTAATACACATAAGTGGCACCACATATATTCTTACTAGCTAGACATACTTTTCATAGTTCAAACATACATACAAGCATCCCAATGAAGAAAACATCCATACACATACATGAGAGAAAGGTTAGAGGACTACCTTGTAATGGATCATAATATTTTTCTCTTAGAATTTCCTTCCCCTTCATAGTCACACTCTTGCAAGGAGGCAGGACTTATTTCTTTTAGTCTATAAACACAAATAGAACATAACTAAGTCATTGAAATAAAACTTAGCTCCTTACAACTCAAGACTTGGATACTTGACTTACAATGCCTCTTTGTGCTCTAATACGGACCCTATTAGTCCATCTTCCTTTACAAGCCCAAGGCTTCCTTTAATGTTTCTTATTCATAATTATCCCCTTTCTAGCCTTAAAGCAATTTAAATTACTCCCTAGGTGTGACTTGTAGTTTAGGCCTAGATAATGCCTCTTTGGATACTTATAGAAGTGGTCTTACTTTTTCCCTTGAGGGAATAGCTATTTACAATCTTCCTAGAGGTCTAAGAGACTCATACAAGCTTTTAGATATGCTAAAATAACTCTAGGAACTTAAGCATTTGTCTTAAAATCTTAAGATTCTTAATCTTAAACTTCATTACTTCCCATTTGATTCTAATGACTATTCTTAATTCTTAATTCTCATACTCTCATGCACTTCTTTCTCTCTTGCTAAGGTTAGAATTCATCTTCCTCTAAGTGGCTAGATCTAACCCAAATTTTAGTAAAGAAAGACACCCAAGAAGAAGCCATTAAGACTAAAGAAGCTTACCTTGTTTATGACTTTTTTTTTCTAAGACTCTTCCACTTGCAATAAGGCTCTTCTTCCAAGACTTCCTTCTTCTACTTGGGCTGACCTTAAAATAAAACCATATCAATGTCTAGATTCAAGGAAAAGAGAAAAGAAGGTGCAAAAGAGACTTGGCATGAGAAGAAGCAAAGAAAGGAGCAAGGTTTCTCACCTTTTTAAAACTTCTTCTTCCTCTCTTGGCTCTCCCTCCTGTGCACCCTTCTCTCTAGCTTCTCTCTCTCCTTTTAGCTAGAAGTTGGTCTAGGGGTGAGGGAGAGTTCTGGGCATTTTAAGAAGTGATTTCCCTTTTCTACACTTTTTCAAACTAAATCTCGCAATAGTGGAAAACCAACATCGCTATGGTGAGCCCTTATCAGTTCCAGGTGCCCCCGTGCTCACAACGGTTGGCGCTATTGCAAGAAACTCTATGGATTTTGTATCAACCCCCGAACTAGCTATAGCTAACTGGCTTCTTGCTATAGCAAACAGATACACTTGCTATAGCTAATAGCATTCTCACTATAGTAAATAGGTACACTAGTTATAGTTAACAGGCATGCTCGCTATAGCCAATAGACTTAGAAAAAATTCAAAAACCTTAAATTCTCATGTCTATGAAAACTTGGATGTTACATTCCTATCCCCTTAAATAAATTTTGTCTTCAAAATTTAGGGATAGAACCTCCTCTAACTTTATTATTTTCTTACTAACTGATTTTTTCTTCTTTCCCTTCTTCTTGGATTTATTTACTTCCTTTGAGACTAGGCTTTTTTAGGCTCCTTTTGCCAGGAAACTTACATTACTAGTATTGTGTTTGCTTGTTTTTCTTTATACTATTTCTATAAAGCACATGCTAGCTCTTCTCATAAAGGAAAGGATTTGTAACTCTACATCATACTCTTATAACTATACTCTTACAAATCTGGCTTCTTTCTTTCAAAGAGATTATCATTTCATATCAGATTAGTCATAATCCGCTCATAAGGATTGACTTCTTTGCTCAATAGAATCTCTTACATATCTTGGGATATAACTTACTTATTATTAAATCTCCCTGACTACCTCCTAATGGCTTCTAAGGTCTCATTAACTTTATCACTAACCATTAAAGGCTTTTTATCTATTTACTTATCTTACTTCAGCATATAGTCCACTAGTTAATCTTATTCTTTCCTTACTAGCTCATCCCTAGCTTTGAAGAACAATTACCACTGACTACTACTAAATTCTTGTGGGATGCTAACTTTTTCATAGTTTCAACTACTGGAGATATGATCTACCACTTACCCCATCATAGAGGATGACACCTGACCTTTTTCTAAACATATGGCTTTGGTGTATAGGGATCTCTCTATCCCTCAATTAGGTATAGCATTTGATGGGTAGTGGTTTATCCGTTTCTAACTCTGAAAAGCTCCTCTCTTGCTTTCCTCATCCTACATATTATGCACCTTTTACCCAAAAGTCTAGTTAGTGGTCTCACTATTTGAGTGTAGCCTAAATATTTTTATGGCAATAGTTTATCAGACTTAGAAACTATCTGAAACTGTGTTAGTCTCTGAGACTATCTGTTCTGCAAAAACTATCTTAGGCCTTTATCTTTCCAAAAAACTATTGTATTGTAACTGTGAGCTCTCTGTAACTCTATGGGATTTATTGCGACCTCTCAGACCCCTACTAGGGTCTACTATAACCCGCTATACTATACTAAGATTTATTGTGATCTGTCTCTAAGAGACATCAAAGCTTAAGATCACTACATATAACTGTAAAACATGTACTCACTAAGTCCAGCAACTACTATTTATAAGCTCTTAGGCTAGACTTAGGTATCTTCCATGCTCTTCATATGAAGTGGGTTCTGTAGCATCTACCTTTCTGTGATCCCATCATACTAATCCTTAAGAGTACTCTAACATTTTCTTATTACTCCTTATGGGATCCTTAATTTCTCACTTTCGGCCTCTTACTCAGGCCTTTATTCTTTCTTTACTTGTGCTAACTTACCATACTGTATCTTCATTCATTTCGTCTTCCTTTCATGTCTTGCAGGTTCTGATTATGACCATATTCTACTTTTGAGCACTTTTAGCGTTAGGGCATCTCACACATCAAGTGTGCTTAACATCTGTCATGGCATAGAGATTCTATACTAGTCCCTCTTTTCATTTCATGAAATTACATCATAAAGGACTTATTTTATACATATTGATCATTTTAAACTGGAATTCCTCTTTAAATATTGTTCTTGCAATTCTAACATTATTGGAATCCCTTGCCTTCTTTTCCTTTAGTTCATCTCTTTATTTAGCTAAGTAGGACACCTTTTGATTGTCAGGACACTCTTTATGGTAGATGCCACTATTTCCTATACACTCAACTTACATTACTATGGGGTTGGCCTAACCTAATATCATGTAACTATTGTTGCAAGCAAATCATAACATCAAATACTAATACACTAGCATATCATGATTGAGCTCAAAGCCATTACTACTAGCATGTTACAAGTTTCCCAACCATCTAAAATATCCCTCTATTACTCTTATTTATCTGTCTTTTTCTATAAGACACCAGGGAAAAGAGGACTTTTCCTTTAACTTCTTACTGAATTCTCTGCTCTAACCCGAGGTCACTTTAGGTTGCCCAGTTATCTCTACTTAAGACTTTAACCCATGCTTTATGGACATCTAAGCCAAGGAACACAATACTTTCTCGTGCACTGATTCTTATCATTTTTGCCTCTATTCTCAATTCGTAAGTCCTCAGCTCTGATGTCTTCACATGCTTACTCTTTCACTTGTGTTATCTAGCACTATCCTTTTTTCTCATATGAAAGGAATGCTCTACTATTTTTTGCTCTTCTGTGCTTAAAAGCCTTTTCATTCTATTCTGGGTTCACCTCAGCTTTCTCGCTTCTTAAAACAAGTGAGGGAGATCTAATTCCTCTTACACTTCTACTTTTTAACTAGATCGTCCTTCTATAAAGAGATTTTTAGTTTGGGTGAACCCAGAGTTTACATTCTGTAGTGCTCTTGGCTTACATTTCTTTTCTGTATAACGCTAGATCTTACCTTTTCAGGTGACATCTAACCTTCTCTAGCTTCCCTAGGAGTATTAAGGCACTAGCCACTTGCCTCGACTCATTTCTACATTCTCCTTAGGAGCTGAGTACTTCTTTATACTTAGACTCTTTGGGAGCATAATCTACTCAATCTAGGGTTTTGCTAACCTAAGTTAGGACATGTACTTTTGATGTCTTGAACTTATATTACTGAAACTGTTATGCTCCACTTAGTGCTCTGACAACTCGTGTGCTATTACAATACCTCAGTTTCATACCAGAAGAGCTCATTTAACAAGGTATGAAATTCTTATTTGTCTGCCTTTATCATACTTCCTTATATTAACTCCCCTTTAGTCACCACTAAAGTGAGGGTATCTCTTGCTAGGTATTACTCTCTCAGTGTCTCTTCGCTTCCTCATAACTTTAGAATCACTAAGTCAGGGGTCTAGCCCTTGGAGAGTTAGTGATCACTAATTGAGGGGTATTTTGTCTCATTACACCTCATTTTCATTGTATGGTATCATTTCTAAGATATACCTTCTTTGAATACTCACTATAGCCCTCTTTTTGCACCAACAATATCAAAGCATGCTAATTAAAAGCTATGAAAACATCCTGTCACTAAGATCCAGAATCTTATTAACAAGGTATTGTCTTTTGCAATATAAATGTTAAGACCTTGTCAATAGGGTTTCCTTGCTAGGGAATACAAGATCTTTTAATAGTGAGTATCAACATGTACTATGTAGGGGTATGACACTCATTCCATTAGACAAGTGTATCTTTCATTACACATAGATCTGTAGCATACTCTGTGTAATATCCAATTTTTTGAAAATGAGATATTATGTTATACGACCCTTAGAATGTATATTGAGCATGAAGTATGGTAGCATACCAAGTTAATTTAAAGGCTAAAATAACATCTCATCACCTGGGTCAAAGATCTTGAGAAGATCCTGTAATCTGTAGTGCAATTTCTGAGACCTTGTCGACGAGGTTTTCGCCAACAAGTACAAGGTCTTCTTGTATAATGTATTAAAGCTTGTGTGGTCTAGAATTGAGTATAGAAGGCTTTTTAAATGAAAGTTTTGAGTTCTCTAGGGTTCTCAGAGACCCTGAAAACTATGGGAAGCCCCAGAACAACTAAAGCCTCTCTAGTGGATATTTTCCAACATCAATTAACCCAAACTTTAAATGATCTATTTAGGAAGGTTTCAACTCTGATTTGAGTAATTCCAAAGGCATTTTACTAAATTGGGAACCTAAAATTTATAATGGAAAAGATAGTTCTTAAAAAGGAGCTAAAATGAGTTAGAAACAAAAATACCAAGAATGAAGGACAAAATAGAAATGTTTGAAAAAGTCTTTCTTAAACCCATATATATATATATATATAAGGTGTTTTTCTATTTCCTTCATTTTGATCGACCAAGTTCTACCCAAAAACTAGAGAAAGCTCAAGGGAGGGAGGCACACAAGACTAAGCAAAGGAGAAGGGAAAATTTCAAGAAAAATGTAAGAAATTGTTAGAATTTCCTAGTCTTCTCCTTAGGAAATCTCTTTTCCACCTTCTCTCCTTTCTCCCTATGGTTTTTTTAAAGTTTTTGGTGCTATTTTAAGGTCAGACCAAGAGGGGAAAATTCAGATTTGAAGAGAGGAAGCCAAAGAAAGTGAGAATCAAGTGAGAAAATAAGGAAAGATAAGGTAAATCTTCCATCCCATGGTAGATACTTCCTCCCCCTTCTTCTCCCTATTTCGCCCCATATATGTAGATGCAAGAGGGCTAGAATTTTGAGGAGGACCAAGGATGATTTCCATGAATTTAAGGGAGGAGAACAAGAATATGCAAAGAAATCCAAGTAAAAACCATGATTTTGCAAGACAGAAAAGTTAGGGTTTTGATTGCACCTTAAGCTCTATTATGAACCCTAGCCATATTTTATGATGTTTAAGTGTTCATATGAGTTCCTAAGACACCAAAAGAGCTTCCTATATGATTCTCCCATCAAAATAAGCAAGGAAACTCCATTGGTGCCTTATGCAAGCATAGCTTCGGCCAAGGAGAGTCTATGCACTTAGGGACTATTTTAATTCCTTCTAAGCTTAGTTTTGTATCATGTATGATAAGATAGTATGAAAGGAAGGCTTGGAAGAAGTTTAGAAGTCATAGATAGTGAGATGGCCTTATATGTTTCATAATATGACTTATAGAAGCAATACCTAGCTAGGCTCCTAGAATTGATTATGTAATGACTCTAAGAGGTTTAAATGGAATCAAGAATTATGAATGAATAGATAGAATGGAGCCAAGATGATGTTTTCCAAAGGTTACTTCATTAAGTGCATTATGGAACCATAAAAGAGCCTTATGAGTCACTTAGCCTTTCTAGTAATTGTGCGGCCTTAGACTTTGCTTCAAAAGTATAATTAGCTTTCATATGATGTGTCTAGGCTAAGAGGAATGATCTCCACCTTCTTAGGTGTGTGAGATCAAGGGAGAGGATTCAAGACTTAATGAAAAAGTATATCAATGCAAGCAAGGTAACTCTGTCTATCTTCTCTCATGCATAATTGTGTGCTTACATTGTCTTGAATGTGTGTGTGTGTATGTTTTAAGCTATGAAAAGTATTTTAGCATGATTCTATATGCCATGGTACCATAATGATACATTATATTTCTAAATGATATTTATGATACTTACTTTAGTTTGCTTGAGTGTGGTGAAGCCAAGAACCCTTAAAGTTAGTTAAGACAAAGTAAAGAGTCTCCCAAAAGTGAGTTTGACTCTCAAGAGTAAAGTTGAGTCCAAGAACCTTTTAAAGAATGGGTGAGGTTAGTCTAAAATCCACAAGTGAATGGATGAGGCTAATCCACTTGTTTGACAAGTCTTTGTATGATATGTATAACTTGCTCAAATGTTGAAAATGCTTCTTCAATAATTGCACATGCTAATATGCCCATGCATACATTTGTGAGACTTGTATTGCATGCTTTATGTGTGATTGAATAGGAGATGAGCTATTGGGATTCTTTGAATCTCATCCCCTCCTCTCCAATGTCTTAACAAGGTAGGTGAAACAATTGAGCAAGGCATTGCAGGCCATCAAGATTAGAAGAAGAAGATGGGCATCAAAGCATATGAATATGCCTAGTTTTGCCTTCTTTTTAGCCATACATATGGCATATGATATAATCTCATGATGAAATTGTTATGTAACCATATGAACATATGTAAAGACCTAAATGTGTAATGTATGAGTGAAATTTGGTGCCAAATATATGAGATAGCATGTTTTGGGTATTAAATGACAAGTTTAGCTTTTGAATGGTTAGATAGATTAGTGTAATAATGGAAGTGGGATGACTAAATTAAGATGTGTGAGGTTTGAAACCACTTGGGTAGTTCAAACAAGTTATTTTCATACTTTTAAACTTGCCCAGGAGGTACCAAACTCAAGAGGAGGCCATTTGGACTAAAGTGACTATTGATACGAAGTAAAAATGACCATTTCATGAGGCTATATCACCTTTTACCCAAATGAGCTCTTCTTTATATGAGATTTGGCACACATCTAGAGGTAGTTGAGAGCTTTTTGGGAAGCTAAAGTGTAGAATATTTAGAGGTCTATAGAATATTTGATAAATTTTCAAAGTTGAGAAATTTTTTAGTTTTGGTCTGGTGTGCTATTCACTCAGGTTCGAAAATGAAATCTATCACTCAAGGGGCAAATGATGTCTAATTGCCACGAAATTTTTATAAAAGAAAACTAGATACTCCTAGTGACTTGTGCCAATTATAAGAACTTTATTTGAAGGTTTAGAGAGGGAGATATGAATTTTTAAAGATTCTATCCAGTATTAGGAGCTTCACCCAACCTTAGTTACTGTTCTATTGAATTTTGAGGTATGGACTACCTGAGTTGGTCTGGCATTATTTTTCTCCTCTAGCTAATATCCATATATTTCCATATTGATATCATTTTCATAGATTGGATTTTTTTGGAATTAATTGAACATGTTCAAAATTTGCAGAAATCTATGATAGCATCAGTGGTAGTTTGACCTTTGGAACTTTTTAGATGTCAAACATCCTCTGTGACAGAATTTATAGTCTAGACATATTTTTAGTATGAAGTAGACATATGTAACTTTCTATAATAGCCAAGAATGTATGATTTTGATATTTCTAAAATTAGTTATGATTTTCTAAAGTTGTGATAGAAATGAGCCAAATTCTGGCCGAAAATATGTATATATAATTTAAGCTTCCCTTTGAGTTCCATGAGTTGTAGGCCACATTTTGTGATGCAAATGAATTGTATCTATATAATTAAATATGAAAATGTGATACATGAGTCCATATAGCCTACGGGACTCTGAATGAAAATTTTATGTATAGTACAATGCTAAGAAATTCATTATTTTATGTCCTTTTTCCTTGCTCCTTCATGGAATGCATGATGTAAAGCATGGAAATGGCATAAGATAAGCTAGGAAATTATGGTGTTACACTCTGCATGTCTGGAGCTCATGGTGAAAACCCATCATTCACTAGAATAGAGAATAGCATTGTAGGTTAAAGTCAATGCCTAGCAAGCAGATCTCTAAAACCTTACTACTCCCGTGCTTGATATCTTACCTCTAGCTATTACTCCATCTCAACCATTCTCAAGCTATACTAGACACTATGGAAATCTCTTCGTTAGTCTTATTTACTAGGCCCACTACTCGTTTGTTGCTTAATGATCCTCTATGTCTGCCAATGGATCATTTTCTTCTCTCCTACTTTACTTATACTGGGGGTCTTAACTATCAGTGCTCTAACCGACCCCTTAACAGTTCAGTACTTAGGTTAGCCTACTTATGACCAACAAGGCCTTCTATAAGACAATACACTTCATCATAACTGGATACTTCTTCTATAGCTACCTGATCCAAGCCTTACAATCATTGGCTATAACCCATCATCTAAGCTAGAAGGTTTTACCTCTTGTTGTAATCACTCGTAGCTGATAGAACTTTAGAATTATCGAGGCTCTATGGAGTGTAGTCTATAAACTCTAACATCCGGCTTAAGGGAATAGCTTTCTAGGGCCTTGAATTCATCTAAGCATCTGGGTGTCGTGGCTAGGGGGAATAGCTCCTTCAAAACTTACTCTGTGCAATAGTAGTCTTGTCTTATACTACTTTGCCTCATTGCTTACCCTGCATCAAGTAGGACATCCCCTAAATAGTCTAAATGTGGTAATCAAGGATATTATGCCTCCTATATCCTCTCTAAGCAAGCCTTTCTAGTAGCCACATAGTCATCTCTTGCTGCTAATACACAAGCTTACCATTGATCCTAGCGAGCTATTATAATGTATAGAGCTCTGGTAATTAGATCACTTAACTCTGCTATAAAAACTCTGAAGGCCAATCTCACTTAAGGCTTACCACCTACTCATGATCATTCCACATTTTACATAACATAAATATAGCCATATGCCAACTTTTAACACTCTAAAGGTCTCATATAAGGCTTTTCATACCTATACAAGCTCTTACATAGTCTTATCGCCACGTGCTCAAGCCCTAAACATCTCTAGAAGGCTTGGAACTTTGCTCTGATACCAAAAATATAACACCATATTACTTTATCCTTACTTTCCCATATATTATACTCTATACATGCTTTATACATGGGTTTCAAGGAGAAAGTGGATTGGAATCATGGCTCATAATAGCATATATAGAGTTTTAACTGTTCAAAATTTTCTCCTATGGACCTCGTGGACTCTCCAATATCATTCTCTACTCATAATCCATCAATACAAGTCATAAATATCATAAAATATCTCATGTAATTTGAATTTGGAGGCCATATATCAGAAAAAATGGGAGTTCCATTTCGAGTCCAGATTTCAATTTTTATGGGGCAGACTTTGGAAATTCATAATTAAATCTAAAAAAATTGAAATCTAACAAATCATAGATTTCTGGAAAGCCTTGCATGTCAAATTTATGCTAAAAATACTTGCAGGCCATAAAAATTGTGTTTGGACCACTTTTGACAATAAGAAACAGACATAGGTCCAGCTGTCCTAAAATTCCACTATAGTTTACTAATATGGATTTCAAAAATTCATAACTAATTTTAAAACAATCCAAATTGAGTAAACTATACCAATATGGAAATCTATAGATGTCTACTTTAAGGAAAAAATAGCTCCAGGCCCAGAAGATGACAGTAAACTAGAGAAAATTGATGGAACAATGCTCGAGGTCCTGTTGCACTATTGACAGTAAATTTCAACTTTAAAAATGCATATCTCTCTCTATTCACTTCCAAATAAGGTGCTTCTAGTGACTGTAGCTCATTATGCATGTCTAGTTTCTTTATGTAAAATTTCAAAACCATTGGACCTCATTTGACTCTCAAATGGCATAAAAACATTTTGGACCAAGTAAACAATAATTGATACCAAAATACAATATTTTCTAAAATTCAAAAAATCATAATAAATTCTATGGACCTCCAAATATTTTGATTCTTAGACCAATAAAAATTTCTATATGTATGTAAAATTTTAGCCTCAAAATCGTCCATTTGGTCACTTTATGACATAAGGTGCCAAAATGAGCTTCATAAACATCAAAATGGGCCAAGATGTGTCCAAATGCTTTCTTACCCTAACCATAACTTCTTGAGTATGTGGGAAAGCATCAAAATAGACCTCTAAACATGCCTAAAGGGTCCAAAAACCTAGATCTCACAAATTCACTACCTCACTTGTTGATATACATAAGAGCACACATATGCATTCTTGCCATACAATATCAAAAACATTCATTCTCATTCATATACCCTTAGTTTCCATACATAAATCACATGTGCATGTATCTGCATATGTCTAAGGGGTTATATATCATTACATTATATCACTTAACATCTATATGGCTATAATACAAGCATTTTACAACTTCTTTACCAACCTCCATGTCTTCAAGTAGGGTGGCTCCCAAATTCCTTATTATTTTGCTCCACCTGGACATGTTAGGTATGGGGAGGGAGTGAGATTCAAAGAATCTCAATAACCCTATACACTTTCAATCAAACATGATGGATGCATTATCATACAAATGGATGCCATGCATGGTCTATAAGCTACATGTGCATAACAAGAACATGATTTCCATTTCAAAATGTCTCAATTACATCAAAGGAGACTCTCAAGAATTTGGTTAGCCTCACCCACTTCTCTTGGGACTTTTGGAATTGACTTACCCATTTCTTTTAAGATTTTTGACTAAGTCTCACTCCTCTTGAGACTTTTGGCTTATCTCACCTATGCTAAGGGACTTTTGGCTCATCCTCACCCTTGTCAAGGGACTTTTGGTATCACCAAATCTATTCATGTCTTATGCACACATAAAATCAATTTAATACACATAAGTGGCACCACATATATTCTTACTAGCTAGACATACTTTTTATAGTTCAAACATACACACAAGCATCCCAAGCAAGAAAACATCCACACACATACATGACAGAAAGGTTACAGGGCTACCTTGTAATGGATCATAATACTTTTCTCTTAGGATTCCCTTCCCCTTCATGGTCACATATTTGCAAGGAGGCGAGACTCATTTCTCTTAGCCTATAAACATAAATGGAGCATAACTAAGTCAAACTTAGCTTCTTACAACTCAAGACTTGCCTACTTGACTCACAATACCTCTTTATGCTCTAATATGGGTCCTATAAGTCCATCTTCCCTTACAAGTTTCCTAACTTCATTCCAAAGCTTCCTTTAATGTTTCTTACTCATAATTAGCCCCTTTCTAGCCTTAGAGCAATTTAAATTACTCCTTAGGTGTGACTTGTAGTTTAGGCCTAGATAATGCCTCTTTGGATACTCATGGAAGTGGTCTTACTTTTTCCCTTGAGGGAATAGCTCTTTACAATCTTCCTAAAGGTCTAAGGGACTCATACAAGCTCTTAGATATGCTAGAATAACTCTAGGAAAATTACACTTAAGCATTTGTTTTAAAACCCTAAGGTTCTCAATCTTAGACTTTATTGCTTCCCATTTGATTCTAATAGACTATTAATTCTCACACTTTTAAGCACTTATTTCTCTCTTCTTAAGGTAAGAATTCATCTTCCTCTAAGTGGCTAGGTCTGACCTAAATTTTACTAAAGAGAGACATCTAAGAAGAAGCTAGTAAGACTAAAGAAGCTCACCTTATTTGTGAGTTTTTTTTTTTTTTCAAGAGTCTTCCACTTGCAATAAGGCTCTCATTCTGAGACTTTCTTCTACTACTTAGGCTGACCTTAAAACAGAACCATATCAATGTCTAGATTCAAGGAAAAGAGAAGTGAAGGTGGAGAAGAGACTTGGCATGAGAAAATGTAAGGAAAGGAGCAAGATTTCTCACCTTTTCAAAACTTCTTCCTCTCTTGGCTCTCCTTCCTATTGGCCCTTCTCTCTAGCCTCTCTCTCTCTTTTCAGCTAGCTGAAAGTCGATCCAGAGGTGAGGGAGAGTTCTGGACATTTTAAGAAGTGATTTCCTTTTTTTTACACTTTTTCAAACTAAATATCGCAATTGCGAGAAACCACCCTCGCTACAGTAAGCATTTATCAATTCTAAGTGCCCCCGTGCTCGCTACAGTTGGTGCTATTGTGAGAAACTCTCTAGATTTTGTATCAGAACCCAAACTCGCTATAGCTAACTGGCTTCTCATTATAGCAAATAAGAACACTCGCTATAGCTAACAACATTCTCGCTGTAGCGAATAAGTACACTCATTATAGCTAACAGGTATGCTTGCTATAGCCAGCAGACTTAGAAAAAATTCAACAACCTTAAATTCTTATGTCTATGAAAATTTGGATGTTATAATATCAAGATGCTAAACCATGGCTATAAACCATTCACATAATTTAAACACACATACAAATCAAGAAATGCATGTGAGAAAGATTAGAAAGCTACCTTATGCTAAGAAGCATAACTTCCCCCTTGCTTCTCTCTTGCTCTTCTTAGCCAATCACCCTTAATTAGGGAGATCTTGATTCTCTTGGCCTAGACATATCAAATGAGACTCAAATCAATCCTCAGAACCAATTCTAGCTTTATATAACATCTACGCTAGCTTACTTGGTTTTAAAACTCTAATATGGTCCATATATGACATAATGAAGTAACCACTTAAAATTATGCTCTTGGCTCCCAATTCTCATTCTTTCTAGGTCATATGACTTCATATAAACCCATTGAAATCATCATAAACTCAATCTAGAAAGCCAAACTCTAGGTTACCTCTTTATGCCTAAATGGGACCTAAATTACCATCTCACAAACCAAGCTTCCTAAATTCAATTCATTGATTCTTCTAGCACTTATAATTCATATCTAAGCCTTTTATACCTTTAGAATGAAAAAAAAAATCTCTCCCTAGGTGGTTCAATCTCCTTGAAGCCAAGACCATCACCATAAAAAGGAGCCCATGGATTGCTTGATTTTTCTTGAAGGGAATGGCTCATGTAAAACTTCCTAGAGGTCTAATGGACACATACAAGGTCTTATATAAGTTAGAATATCTCTAGAAAAAACTAGATTTGGTCATTTATCTCAAAACCTTAAGATTTTCCAACTTGAATTTCTTTGCTTCCTTTTTTATTCCAATGGACTGATCTTAATTTCTACACTCAAACACATGTTTCTCTCTTGCTAAGGTCAAAATACATCTCCCTTTAGAAGAGCTAGGTCTAACCAAAATTACACTAAAGAAGACATCCAAGAATAAGCAAAAGGAAGCCAAGAACTATACCATATTTATTTGCTTTCTCAAGGTGCTTCTACTTGCTTCTAGTCTCTCCTTCCAAAACGTTCTTGTTCTAATTAAACTGATCTCAAAACAGAGCTAAATCAGCTTTGGAATCCATAGAAAAAAAAGAAGAAAAAGAGGAGAAGGAGCTAGACAAAGGAAAGGCAAGAGAAGGCTTATAATTCCTCACCTTAAGCTCAAGTCCTCTTCCCTCTTCTTCCCCATGATGGAGTGCCCTAGGAGCTCTCTCCCAATCTATCTAGACTAGCACATTCTGGTGGAGAGGGAGTGGCTAAGTCTAGGCATGCTTATAAGACCAAAAAGGTAAAGTTATCCTACTTTTTCACTTTTCAATTTAGTCCCTAAATTATGGTTTCTTTATTTGGCTTTATTTCAATTTCTTTATAAGAACCATCTTTTTCATCATAAAATTTGGATCCTCTAACTTATAAATAGCCTTTGGTTTCACCTAAATTAGATTTAAAATCATTTCGAACCATTCAGTCAAAGTTTTAGTTAACCCTTTGTCGAAATCGCTCACCAGAGGAGTTTTAACTATTCTAAGGATTCCTATGGTTTTCAAAGCCTCTGAGAACCCCCAAAAGCTTAAATTTTTCATGTAAAAATCTCTCATGTGAGTTTTCTAAAATTTCTTAAAATTACAAAAATATCCCAACTTATTTTTGCAAATTTTCTTAGCTCTTCTGGCTCTGATTTCCAAGTAGCTCAAGCGTCCAATCCTTATTTTTAGGGGTTTAGATTATCACTCTAATTTTATTTGGCCACTATCACAATAATTTAATGAAATTCCTTTGAAAATCACACATTTCTGGCCCCCTTTTCGACAAACTAGGTGTTATAATAGGATCATGGTTAAGAGTTTAAGTGTCAATTTATGCCATGTTAGCTTTTTTGTAATTTAAGAATAATAATTTGTTTATTGACTAATCATCACATTAGCTAACCATAACATCCATATCCTTAAAATTTAGGAGAATAGGTCTTCAAACGTATTCTTTAATTTCCTTAACTTGGTCAACTCACTTATATTTTCTTATCTTCAATTGATCATGATTTACTATCTTTAGTAGATTTTGTGGGTGTTATCTTAAATTATAGGCTAGAATATAGGAGAGTAGGCATGTGATAGAAAACTATCCATATTCAATGAATAGTTGCTTTCCTCAGTTGCACGTTATTAGGCCATTTTTTCTTAAATATTTCAAAAAAAATCAATAACTTAATACATGGTCTAAAGATGCGTTAACTCATCTTATCCTTAAAAGACCCCTAATTCAGCTAACTTGTTCAACAAACATGGCCCAATCCAATTAATATTATCCAATGACTTAGCTAAAGGTGGTTCACTTTATAGGTCCAAAGCTTGGTCCAACCAAAATATTTTTTATTGCTAACACTTTGCCTTTGACATCTTTTCAACTAGTAACAACAAAAAGAAGCTGAAATGATGGATACTTTCTCTTTTTTACTACACTATTTTACTAAGAAAAGGTTAGGACAAGTGCTAGAATAACCTTTACCCTTCTAAGTTAGGTTACCACTTCTAGAATGATTGCTACAAAGGAAGCTATTCCTCTAACAACAATTCCTCTTCCTCTTACCAATGCTTAGGACTAGGCTTGGTAGGTTTTGATTTTTTGGCTACCTTTATTGGGCTTTCTATTTTTTGCTCTGTTCTTTTTTTGTTTTGTTGAACTTTACTAGATTTAATTAAGGCGAATTAGCCAGCATGTAGCTACCATTTAAGAACTAAAATCTTCAATGTTATCTTATATAGATGGGTAGTAAATCTTTAAATATTTCCTATAGATGCTTTTATTTAACTCTTCTCCTTACATACTCATTAGTTGATAAACACCACTAAGGATAACTCACCTTATAATGAAAGGGCCTTCCTTGTTTGGTGACCATTTTCCAAATTCCAGATCTTTAGTACCAATTAGCAAAATGGTTTTCCAAACTAGGTCTTCTTCAATAAAATTTTTGTATCAAACTTGCCTATTATGTACCTTTTCTATTTTCATTTTATTTAGCCAAATATTATCAAAGGCCATTAGTTAATCTTCATCAACAAATTCTAATTCCATGTAAAGAGACTATTAACCTAACTTTAGATTGCTTTGCTTTGCAACTGTTAGAGCTTGTATAGTTATCTCAAGAGATAAAATTACATCTTAGTTGTATGTTAGTCAAAATGGCATGAGATTAGTTGTGGTATCATTAGAATTTCTATAGGCCCATAATGCCTCAAATAACACTTCATGCCACTTTTAGGTTGATCTTTTAAAACTTTCTTAATCAAATGACTAAGAATTTTATTAGTATCCTCTACTTACCCATAAGCTTAGGCATAATATAAGATTGAATGGATCATTTTAATGCCATATTTTTGAGCAAAGGCTACCACTTTATCCCATATAAAAATTGCTCCTTAATTAACTGCAATTGTTTGAGGAATACCAAACATATAAATAATCTGTTGTTTGATAAATGTGATCAAGTCAACTTTCATGATGTTTATCATTGGTTGTGCCTTTACTTATTCTATGAAGTCATCTATCACCACAATTATAAAGCCATGTCATTTAGATGAAAGAGGATAAATTTCACCTATCAAATCTAAATTTCATCACCTAAATGACCAAGCCTTGATGATTGGATGTAATTCATCATCTGGTACCTTTCAATGAAACCATGCAACCGATAAGCTTCCTATCCTTTAACATGCTTAAAGTAATTAGCCATTATAGTTACCTAGTAATAACTATGTTTATGGATTAGCCATCTTATCTTAGATCTAGATCTATATGAACCATAAATTTATTTATAGACTTCTCTTATGATTTGAGTATTTCAAAAATATACCCTTATATCCATTTTTATACAAATCTTTATCTATCAAGATGTGCCTTAGAGCCCATTGTTTGAGCTTAAAATCTATTGAGGATGAAGGATTTTTCAAATAGTTGATTAACTTTATCCTCCAATTAGTAAAAAATGGATGTTGATTAATAGCTATAACATCATATGTTTGGGGGATTTCTTGATCATTTTTTCAACTTATAGGTTTAAATCCAAAGGCTTGCTGAGCTAGATTATTAGCTTCCGCATTTTCATTCCTTGGCATATACATAATTATTACATTGGCAAACTGATAAAGAAGAGCACTATTTATTTCATAATATTACATTAACATTGGATTAGTACATTAATATTCTCCAATCAGCTATTTAATAATTAATTGACAATCTTCCATTATTTGAATGAACTAAGCTTTCATGTAGCCTAGTAGCTTGAGTCCAAGAATTAGTGAAATATCTGGTACTTCTGTAAACGTGAGAAATGTAATGCTCAGTTTCTCGTAACTATATGTAATTCACCGAATACAAAAGAAAGTCTCTCAAATAGAATGATTTGAGGTCCAATAAAATTAGAATAATATTTTAAACCTCAAATAATGATGATCTAAGATCAAAGGTACCCTAAAATCGAAATCAAAACAACCAAACAAAATTTAACGAAAATGCAACAAAACATAATAGTATTTTAGTAATTTTGGACACTTTTTAGAAAACTCAAAGTGAGGGATTTTTAAATGGAAAAAATGAGTTTTTTAAGATTCTCAGAAGCTCTAAAAACCATAGAAACCCCTAAAATGGTTCAAACCGCTCCAATTTATGTTTTAAAGCGTCAGTTGACTCGAACTTTGACTGGTTTATTGGAAAATAGTTTAAATATAATTTAGATGAAACCAAAGGCATTTTATGAATTAGAGGATTTAAATTTTATGATAGAAAAGATAGTTCTAAAAAAGGAGTTAAAATGAGCCTAAACGGAGTAAACAGGCGTGTAAGGGCAAAATGGTCATTTTGAAAAATTGTAAAAGAAGCTTCTTAAGTAAGATTACACCTCATCACCTTCGCTAAGTTTCCATTTGCAGAAAATTGAGCAGCCATGGCATGACATTAATGGGGAAGAGAGAGAGAAAAGAAGTTTAAGCTTCTATTTTGGTAAGTAAACGATCTCGTTTCATCCCGCACCAATTAGAAAAGTTGTTTCTCTCTTTAAGAGCTCTCTAATGGTGGTTTTATTTTCTAAAAAACTTAAAGATTCAAGTCTAACTTAAGCCAAAAAGGAACTCTCTTCAAGAAACCTAGCGATGAAAAATAATTTATGCGAAGAGAGCTCCATTTTAAGATAAGACTTTACTTAAAACACTTGTAAAATCTTGTATTTTCAAACCATTTAAGCTTTGGTCTAGAGAGATGAAGTAAGGAAGAGAATTTTTCTTTATGTGTTCTTGATGGAACCAAGGGTTATGGAGTATAAGGAACAAGTATATGCAAAGAAATCTAAGAAAGAGCCATTGATTTGCAAGATATCTAGCCTAGGGTTTCACTTGCACCTTGATTTACAAGAAACTTTCTAGTTATAATTTAAGGCATCTAAGAATTTTTGTGAGTCTCTAAGACACTAAGAGAGCTTCCCACATGCTCCTCCCATCAAAGAAATCAAAACAACTCCTTTAGTGTCCTTAAGAAGCATAGCCTCGACTAAGGAAGGTTCATGCATCTGAGGAGTGTTTTAATTTCTTCCAAGCTTAGTTTTTGCATCATTTATGATGGGAGAGGATGAGAGAAAGCCTTAGAAAAATTTTAGAATTTATGGATAGTGAGATGGTATTATAGGTTCCATATTATGACCTAAAGAAGCAATACCTAGTTAGGCTCCTTAAATTAATTGTGTGATGACTCCAAGAGGCTTAAAATGAGTCAAGAATCATAGATGGATGGAAAGAATGGAGCCAAGATCATGTTTTCCTAAGGTTTCTTCATTAAGTGCTTTATGGAATCATAATTGAACCATTTGAGCCATTTAGCTTTTCAAGTGCATGTATAGCTCTAAAATGTGTTCCAATAGTGTAATTGGCTTCCATATGATGTATATAGGCCAAGGAAAACAAGTTCCACCTTCTTGTGAGTATGTGGCCATGGGAGAGGAATCGAGTTCAAGGAAGAAAGTATGCATTTGTGACAAAGGTAGCTCGCTCTTCTTTCTCTCATGCATGAATGGATGTTTGCCTTGTCTTGAATGTGTGTATGTATGTTGTTGAGCCATAAGAATTGTTTTAACATATGTCTAAATACCATGGTACCATGATGCTTTGTTATGCATTCATATGACACTTTGTGAACTTGCTTTGGCTTGCTTGAGTATGGTAAAGCCAAGAACCCTCTAGCTGTGATGAGGATGAGCTAAAAGTCTTCAAGAATGGTTGAGACAAAGCAAAGAGTCTCCCAAGAGCAAGGCTTAGTTTAAAGCTTTTAAAAAAAAGGATGAGGCAAGTCCAAAATCTTTGAAAAGAATGAGTGAGGTTAAACCACTTACTTGGCAAGCCTATGAATGTTTTGTATAACTTCTTGAATACTAGAAAAGTTTCGTGAATGATTATATGCCATATGATAGCCATGCATGCATTTCTAAGTATGGATTTGCATTCTTTATGTATGCTTGAAAGGGAGAAGAGCTATTAGGATTCTTAGAATCTCATCCCTTCCTCCCCACATATCTAATATGTCTAGGTGGTTCAAGTGAGCTAAGGAATAGAAGCCACCAAGCCTAAAAGAAGAAGATTGAAAACCAAGTATGTGATTTTGCCATGTTGTAGCTATATGAATGGCATATGATGTAATCCAATATTGTAGATAATATGAGCTTATGAACATATGTAATTACATGAATATTTGATGTATGAATGAGATGTGATGCCATATGGATAATATTACATGATTTGGACATTGAATACCATAGTTGAGTGTATGTGTTCTTGCATATACCTCAGAGTGAGTGTGATTTTGTAAAATATGGGTTTGTGCACCTTTGAGACATATTTATTAGATCTTTTTGGTACTTTCCCAAGTACTCAAGTGGCCATGGTTGTCTTAAAAGCAATTTTGGACCATTTGAGACCCTTGGAAGACACCAAAATGGCATATTTGTAACCCAATATCAAAATCTGACCAAATGAACAAATTTGCTCATGAAATTTGGCATGCATATAGATCTCATCCAGATCTTTTTGAGAAGCTAAAAATCAGATTATTTGGACCTATTTGGAATTAATTATGATTTTTCAATGTTGGCATTTTTATGTTGTTATGGTATAAGCACTATTTATATAGTCAGTTTCTTATACTACGTCATTTGAAGGCCAAATGGCATCTAATACTCATGAAATTTTATAGTCATAAATTAGACATAATAAGCTTTTTATAGCCATTAAGATCACCCCAATTGGACATTTGAACAGGGACATATGAACTTTTGAAGTTGAAGGGCAGTGCTAGTAATGACAGATGACCTTGGGTATTGTTCCAATGACTAGACATCCTTGTTGTGGTATGGATTTATTTTTATCATAAATTAGAAATCTGTAGCTTTTTAGAATGTTATAGTGTGCTTGATTTCAATTTTTCTAGAATTAGTTATAATTTTTCAAAGTTTATGACAGAAAGCTAAAACATCCACTAGAGGCTGCACACATTATTTTCATGCATATGCTCTATTAGCTCGAGTTCTAGGCCACTTCTTGGGATAGTTTTAAGTTGTATTTGTGTATTTAAATATGAGAATGGAATGGATGAATTCATATGGTCCACGAGACACACAATAAAAAATTTATCCGTTATGTAACACAAAATAAATGAATATATATAATAGTTTTCCTTGGTAAGCTTGTATGATCTAAGGAAGTGAGACTAGAAATGATGAGAGATAAGCTTCTATAAATATGGTGTTACACTTATTGGGTTTCGTATTTAGCTTGATTATTTAAAAAAATAACCTGATTTTAGCTTAAACATGAATTTTCTAGTTTGCCCAATTGGGTTGCTTATAGTAATTCCTGCTCTAGCACCCTTACAAGTTCTGGACCTATCAAACATTAATAACCAAGGTTTAAGATGTATAAAATGGTTAGCTTTTTCTAAGGGATCTTTAACATTAATACATGGATGTTGAGTTAGGAAATTGGCTAAGACTTACCTTTTAATGACTCTTTATGGAACATATTTTAAAGTAGAAGTGATGAGTATATTTTACATACTCAAATAGACATAATTTTGAGATTTTAAGTAATACAAATTTTAGATATCGTATGGATAATAAGCTAATTATATATAGGGGAAATTATGTTTAAGGACCAAGAAGTGAAAAAATTCATTTTTAAAGACTGTTACCACTAGGTTTAACTGTTTGTTATTAAACTTAGTAATAATCATCCTAAAATAAGTGGTAACAGGTCCTTAAAAATAAATTTCTTTATTTTTGTGTCCTTTATTATAATTCTCCCTTATATATATATATATATATATATATATATCTTTTCATAGTTAGTTAGAGAAAATAAAGGGAATTCTATTACATAGGTTATCTATATTCCCTTTTTAGATTTGAAGTAATATAAATTTTAGATATTATATGGATAGTAAGTAGATATATATATATATATATATATATCTCTCTCTCTTTTCATAGTTAGTTAAAGAAAATAAAAAGAATTATGTTACATAGCTTATCCATATTCCCTTTTTAATATTTGTACAAAAAGAAAATAAAGATAAAGATGTGACAAAGAAGGCTTATCAATATTCCCTTTTGAGATTTTAAAAAGAAAATAAAGATAGAGATGTGACCAAAAAAAGGCTTATAAAAGGAAAGGCTGTGGGCGCACAAAGAATAACTTATATTCAAAATCTACTCTTGTTTTTCTCTTCCCATATATTCTTTTCATTTTCTTTTTCTTTTTACCTCTTTACAAATTTGTATAAATTTTTTTTTTGAGTTTTTCAAAGCCATGAGTGGCTATTCTTAATTTCCTACTCAGGGTTATTAAGGGTTTGGCTCAATGAACAATTTGTGAGAGTCTTGATTTATTTGTTTTTCTTTCCTTAAGTAATGAAATATTTTCTATTTTTGTGACATTATTATTCAATTAATTTAAATTGGTACCTTGTTTTAACTAAATAATTATTACTATATGAATTTGTGAATCTATACTTGTTCATTAGATTCAGTAGAGTAACAATTCAATACCTTTAATAAACCAAAATTATCTTTGTGTATTGATAAAAATATTTCTTCCATTTTAAACATACAAGCATATGTATTGTTGAATGGTGATTGGTGACTTTTCTTGTTCTTAACATTGTTCATAATTTAAATTCTGAGAGCTCATGTAGGATTAATTAATGAACAAGATTTAATTGGAAAGCTTGTCCCATTTAAACACCTTTAAGGAAGAGTAAAACATCAGAGCTAATTAATATTCATAACCAATCTATTTTAAAAGAAAAATTATTTATATTTCTTTTGAAGTTTCGATAATAAAATTGGTTGAGGTAAACCTGAAATAAACCTTGAATTAGAGTTGTTTACATTGAATTCATTCAAAAAAATATTTTTTGAATTTATTTATTGCTATTTTATTAAAAAGAAAATTTTTTCTAATTTTTTTCTTCTATATTTTAATTTCAGATTAAATAATTTGGTTAGTCCTTATAAAATACAACTTTACTCATTCTATCTACGATAAAAATTATTTTGAGAGTAAGAAATTATTTTTGGTGGTTTCGATGGCCATCAAATTTTTGTGCTGTTACTAGGGACTGGTGAGTGGATCGTCGCATAACCCTCAAAATAATACTAGGCTGATAGAATATATAGTTAATGGCACAACCTAGGTCATCTCCCTTGGAATTGGCGTTCAATGTTTAATTGAGTTTTCCAAATATTAAAGGACTCTAAAAATTCCTAAACTAAGGGGGTTTTGATTTAATTAAACTATGCAAAAACTAAATTGAATTAAACTTCCTAATTGCTATCTAATTGTATGGATTATGATCTTGTGACTAGCTTTGGATTCGTCCCTTGGTATCCACTATCCTTATCCTAATCCAATTATAATTAATTCTAGCCTAAGAGTCCCTAATCGTGTTCATAACAATTTATCTTGAGTAACCACTCAAGAATCAAGAAATCAACGATCTAATGTTGAATTGAAACCTCACATCCAAATTAAATTGTCAATTCTTGTTTTAGGATCAATGAACACTCAAAATTGATTGATTAACTGATTGATTAGCTTCTGAATCATCCTAAATATTTAATTAACCAACTAAACATTAAGGAATCCTTAATTTAAACAATTAAGCTCACTCATGTATTTTATCGAACACCTTCGAAGCATACATGGGAATTCAGATAACATTGAAATTAATCAGATCAATTAATCAACAAAAATACTTCCTAATTAGTGTCTAACCAGCCACTAATTATAATTACACAAATTCTTTATCAAATATATCTTAACCAAGAAAATAAATGAAAGAGAAAAAGTGTAGGAAAAATAGAAAAGTCTTAGCCAAAATTCTAAATTATGCTTCCATGGATTCAAGCTTCTCTAAGAGATTCCCCCTTGCTAGCCTCAAGATGAACTAAAGCTTCATGGGATGTAGATGGAATGGAGTGGAGTGGAGTGGAGAATAGAATGAATGGATGAATGGAGGAAGGATATGGCATGGATGGTGAATGGTGTGTGAATAGTTGATGAATGGTTTGATATATATAGGCATGAGGGGCTGCGAGATTATAGAGACGTGGGATGGCTTGTATTGTGCGAATGGATGAGGGTCCAATGATTTGAATGAAGGAGGCGTGTATATGCTGGAGAGACGTGAATAAATCAGAGACGTATTGAATAATAATTCCACGTGCTCAGCTGCTTATCTTCGTGTTTGCTCGTGCCTTCTGCTCTTAATATATATATCACAAGCTTTTATTGCAGATAGTATGGGCCCCATTGAATATAATAATCCACTTGCTGAATTATTCACGTTATCCATGCAGCTCTTCTTCGCATTTTCTGCGTAGCTCTTCGTATCATGCAGCTTCATCATTCTCTGCTTCCTCGTTCAATCCTCGATCCAGCGTCACTTCTTCTCTTTAATCTCCAGCTTCTTCATGCATTTTTCACGTGTTCTCTACCTGCTCAAGTTCAGCTCCTTTTGCATCTTCTTCTTCATGTTCTGCTCGACTGGTGCTTCCTCATGGAACTCGTTCAGCTCATTCTTCCTTCAGCTCTCAAGCTTCATTAATCCAGCGTCTTTTGCCCAGCTCAAGACTGCCTCATGCTTGCTTATTCATGCAGCGTTTTCCAGCTTATGTTCTAGCTTATATGCAGCTTCTTTCATTCGTTTCCAGCTGCTATTCCAGCTCATGCATCGTTCAGCTTCAGCGTTGCTTTCATTCTGCACAGCGTTGAGCTTCCTCATGCAATTCAGCAGCTTCTTCTTTTGTTTACTTTCACGTCTTGCATTGTTCTTTTCTGTTGTAGCCTTTAACGTGTTTTCTGCATGCTTCATACGCATTACTTTACTCCTTCTTAAGCTAGCTCGAGCTCGCTTGCTTCATGAATCTTCATGCAATCTTCTCTTCACACATTATTTGCTTGTTTTCTCTTCATCCAACTTATTCAGCTTTTGAGTTCGAATGAGTGTGTGCCTCCACAAGAACTAATGTTTGATGTTAAGAGAAGTCCAGCCCTCATGTTTTCTCTATGCAAGCTTCTTTCCATGTGCAGCTTCTTTAGTAAATCACATTGACTAACTTGCATATGTGAATCCTTTTGCCACGTAGAACTAGTGCTTGCTCATGTGCATCTTCATTAATTTCTCTTCTCCACGTAGTGTATGTTTGCTACAAGTGGATCCCAATTCTTCTCTTTCTCTTCTATTTAATTTTCTATTCAAAACTCCAATTACATAATAAAATTCTGCACAAAAAGAATGGAAGATATGAAATAGAAAAATTCACATAATTCATTTAAAATGATTTATGTATTTAAAATCAATTATTTTTCCAATTAATTCATAAAGTGCAAAGAATGGCTATTAAAACAAAATTCCATCTAAATACACCCCTAGAATCATATTTGGTCACTAAAATGCTTAAATTAAGGAGAATAAAATGTATATAAATTATGCTTATCAACTGGTGTCATTGTTTAATCTAAATTTTTCCTTATGTCATTCTATTTGGTTTTGTCGACTTGAATTTTGCCTAAGACCAATAGTTATGGCATAACAAAAGAAGGGAGGATAGAGAAAGGAAAGAAAGCTAAATAAGTAAGCATATATGCAAAATCTCGTGTTATGGTAGTTAGTAACCTTGCTCTACTCTTCATACTCTTTCTAATGGTGGTTTCCACTTCATGAAAGGATGATTTTAGTGGCTAATCTCATAAAAAAAAGTGGAGATTTGGAGTAACCATATATAGCAAGAGAATCACCATTTAGTAAGCTTTCAAATAAGGTATGTTATGCAATAAAAAAACTTATTTTTCTTTGAATTGCAATGGCTTCCATATTAAGTCTAGAGAGAGAAACTAGAGAGGGGAAGGAATTCAAGCCAAAACAAGGTAGAGAAAAAGGTATTCAAGCATGAGAAATAAGAATATGCAATTAGATTTAAAAGAAAAGTATTAGGAATCAAGTTATGTGACTTAGGATTCTTAGTGAACCTAGCCAATTTTGAAGCTTCCTAAGGATAATTTAGCTTATGTAATAATATGTAAGAGCTTATAAGAGGTCCAGGAAGTTTCACAAGTGCCTAATCCCTAAAGAAAAATTGCAAAAGTCCATGAGTGCCCAATGCTCTTCTATGTCTCGGCCTAAGCTATACCAAGCACCTAGGAAGAGATTTAAAATTTTCTAAGCCTAGAATGGACCAAATATGATGGAAGAAGATAAGAGGAAGTTTTAGAAAAATTTTAGAAGCCATAGATTGAAAGTTGGAGCTATAAGTGCAATAATGTGTAATAATGAAGCAACATATACTAGGCCCCTCAAAATGATTTTGTGATGACTCCAAGGAATCTAAATAGAGTTAAGAATTATAAATTGAAGGAAATAATGGAGCCAAGAGTATGAATTCTTATAATTGCTTCATTAGGTGCTTTATGGAACTATAATTTAGCCATTTAAGAAAGTGAGCTTCCTTAGGGTGTGTATGGTGTTAAAGTTTATTTCAAGAATGTGATTGGATCCTATTTGGTGTGTCTAGGCCAAAGGAAACATACTCCACCCACTTGCAAGTGTTTGACCAAAGGAGGGGAAGAGCAATCAAGGAAAAGTGTGTGTGTTTGTATTCAAGGTAGCTCTCTAACCTTTCTCTCATATATGCTTAATTGTTTTCTTATCTTTGGATGTGTGTATGTATGATTTTACCATAAGAAATGTTTCTAGTGATTTTTTACATGTCATAGTACCATTATGTGCAAAATAGGCCTTGTAAATGTATTTTGATGTCAAGAATTGTAAGCATGAGTTGTATATATGATGTAGACACTTAGGCATACTCAAATATATTTATACATGGTGTATATAATGATTTTGAAGCAATATGAATGAAAATGTATGATCTTGACATCAAAGACCCCTTATGCATCTTGATTTCCAATGTGTATGTGTGTATGTAACATAATGGAAATGAGCTCTAAGAGGTTTTGAACCAAATGGCATGTCTCCCTAGGCTGTGATTATGGTTTTAGTCGTGCCCAAGTGGCCTTGAACAATGAAAGAAGCAAGTTGGCACCATTTTGAACCATTTGGAGTCTTAAAAGTTGCCATTTTGTATGCTGAACCAAAAAGTGACCAAATGAGCGAAATTTTTCATCAAATTTGGCCTACATATAGGTATCATCTAGAGCTTTTTGTAAAGCTAAAGAGCACTTAAATTGGAGCTCCATAAAATTTATTATGGGTTTTCAAAGTTGGGAAAAAAATTTTAAAATAGCTAGGCGCATTGTTCATTTAGGCAATTCCTTTCCATATATCATCTGTAGACCAAATAATGTCCAATGGCTATCAAATGTTACTGGTATAAACTATACATGATAAGATTTATGTAGCATTTGAGAGCACCCAATTTGGAGGTCTATAGAGCGAGAATCAAAATTTTGAAATTTCATATCGATATTAAGGGCACAACAAGACCTCAAGTACCATTCCATCAAATTCCATGACCTTAATTCTTTGTTTTTGGTTTGTAGTTATTTTTACCCTTTAGTATACATCCATAGCTTTCCATAAGGTTATGGTTTGCTAGGTTTTGATGTTTTTAGAATTATTTATGAATTTTTGAAATTCATATCAGTAACTTGTGATAGTAAACCTAGGCAACTAGACTTTTGGTACTTTTCTATCATCAATCATGGTACATCTAGTGTTTTCATGGCTTGAAATGATTTTTAATCTATATTTGACATTCAACGATTTCCAAAAAGTTATCATTTACTTTATTTCAATTTTTTTAGATTTAGTTATAATTTTCCAAAGTCTACACTAGAAATCTAGTATTGGAACCCGAGAGCAAGTAGCCTTCAAATCTGAATGGTTTGTAATTTTCTATGATGTGTATGAATTGAATAGATGGAGTATAAGTAAAGGATAATATTGATGAGTTCACGGGGTCCATGGAGCGTACAATGAATTTTTAATGCCTTATCCAAAGCAAAAATATTACATTATTTTATTACTTTTCCTATGAATATCACATGTAAAGCTTGTTTATGGAAAAGAAATCTTAGGGGCTTAAGGTATTATAAGAAGGCTATAAACCTTCAAAGGAAGCTCAATGCCATCTTAACCCATTAATGATGGAAGTAGTCAAAAAGGAGATTTTAAAGCTACTTGATGTCGACATGATTTTTCCAATTTTTAACAGTAAATGGGTAAGTCCAATTTAGGCAGTACCTAAAAAGACTAGCTTCACAGTAGTTAAGAATTATAATTGTGAGTTAATTTAACCTGTGTGCAAAATGGATGGAGAGTTTATATAGATTATAGGAAGCTAAATGTTTCAACTAGAAAATATCACTTTCCATTACCTTTTATTAATCAAATGCTTGAAAGATTAGCTAGTTATTCACATTATTACTGTTTAAATGATTTTTTAGGTTTTAATTAAATTCTTATGGCAGCCAAGGATCAAGTGAAAACAAAATTCATGTGCCCCTTTGGTACCTTTGCTTACCATCACATGCCATTTGTTTTATAGAATACTCTAGCAACATTTTAGAGATGTATGGTTAGTATTTTTTCAAATTATGTGAAAAATATTATAGAGGTATTCATCGATGATTTTATTGTTTATGGGAATTCATTTGATGACTATTAGGAAAATTTAATTAAAGTGCTTAAATGATACATTGAAACTAATGTAGTGTTTAATTATGAAAAATGTCATTTTATAGTTGATTAAGGATTAATACTAGGCCATATGATATCTTCAAAAGGAATAGAGGTTAAGTCAAAAATTGATTTAATTAGATCCTTACCTTACTCCACATCAGTGCAAGAATTGCATTCTTTCCTTAGTCATGCAAGTTTTTACCAAAGGTTTATAAAGGATTTCTCAAAGATCTCAAATTCTCTCTGCAATTTGCTACAAAAAGATATCCCTTTTGATTTTGATGAGAACTACAAAAAGGCATTTGACCAGTTTAAAAAGTTGTTGACTTCAGCTCCTATCATTTGACCACCAAATTAGGAGTACCCTTTTGAAATTATATGCGATGCCAACAATTATGTAATAGGAGCAGTGCTTGGTCAAAGGATTGGAAAGAATGTTCATACTATGCCTTAATGACACTTGATAATGCTCAGAGAAATTATTCTACAACAGAGAAAGAGTTATTTGTTATAGTGTTTGCTTTAGAAAAATTTTAATCATATTTTTATGCACTAAAGTTATTATTTTTTCAGATCTTGAAACTCTAAAATATTTTCTTGGCAAAAAGAAAGTTAAACCCCGCTTGATAAGATGGATTCTACTATTACAAGAATTTGACATAGAGATTCAAAATAAGAAAGGAGTAGAAAATTTATTTACGGATAATTTGAGCCGACTGGTACTTAATGAGGAGATTGGACCAGTTCAATATGCATTCCCAGATGAGCATCTTTTTTAGGTTAAAAATTCAACACCATGTAGTAAATTATTTGGTTACTAGAACATTCCCTAATGATTTGACTAAGGCATAAAAAGATAAAATCAAAGGTAAGTCTATAATAATATATGACCCATATTTATAAAAACATTGTTTTGACCAAATAATTTGTAGGTGTGTTTCTGAAACTAAAATTCCACCAATCCTAGAATTTTGGTATTCCTATGCATGTGGTGGACATTTTTGCCCCAAAAGACCAACACAAAAAGTCTTAGAATGTGGATTATATTGGCTAAATTTGTTTTGTGACTCATTTGTTTTGTAAAGTATGTGATAATTGCCAAAGAAATGGTAGTTTAAGCCATAAAGATCAAATGCCATTGAACCTGATTTTGATATGCAAAATTTTTTATGTATGGGAAATTGATTTTATGGGGCCTTTTCCATCTTCTTTTAGTAATTCTTATATTCTTTTAGCTGTTGATTATGTTTCAAAATGGGAGGAAGTAAAAGTAACTAGATCTAATAATGCTAAAACTCTTGTTAGTTTTGTCAAGAGTTATGTTTTTACCAAGTATGAAATACCCAAAGCAAACATTAGTGACTAAGGCACTCATTTCTGCAACCGTGTGGTTGAAAGCTTGTTGAAAAAATATAATTTAACTCACAAAATTTCAACAGCCTACCATCCACAGACAAGTGGTCAAGTAGAAGTGTCCAACAAGAAGATTAAATTGATTCTTGAAAAGACTGTTAACCCAAACAGGAAAGACTGGAGAACTCGACTAGATGATGCTCTTTGGGCATACAGAGTTACATATAAAATTCCTATCGATATGTCTCTATATCGCCTAATTTTTGGGAAACCCTCCACCTTCCTGTAGAATTGAAGCATAAGGCTTGTTGGGCTATTAAACAGTGCAATATGAACATGGATGAGGTAGGTGCACATAGGACGTTATAGTTGCAAGAACTTGATGAGATAAGAAATGAGACCTATGAAAATTCTAGAATATATAAAAAGAAGACCACACTTTATCATTATAAACATATTTCTAGAATAATTTTGAAATTGGTCAAAAAGTTCTCTTATTTCATTACAAACTTAAGCTCTTTTCTAAAAAATTAAGTCTCGTTAGGTTGGATCATATGTTGTCACTAAGGTGTTTCCTTATGGTGTAGTTGAAATTCATGGTCTTCACACTGATAATAAGTTAATAGACATCATCTAAAACTTTGCTATGAAGGATTTTAGGTCAGCAACGTAGAAGTAATTGAGCTACAACTCCCAATTTATGAAAGTTGAGTAATGAGGCATTCTGTTTAGCCATAGACATTAAATAGAGGCACTTATGAGAAGCAAGCCACCATTAAAAAAATTAAATATTTTTAGTTTTATCTTGTTTTGTGTTTTATTTAATAAGTCTACCACATTCTAAGTAATGTCTCTCCTTTTTATTTATTTTATTGTCCCCTTTATTTTGATTAAAAGTTACTACTCTTTCCCTTTAGACTTGTTACACGTAAGTTATGGGAAGTTCTAGGAATATCAAACTACAACAAAGCCGTCTATAAACTAGGGGATTCTCAGTTCCCTCTTCTCTTTACTTTTATATATGAGTACAACATTGAGAACAATGTTGATTTTAAGTGTGGGGGAGGGGTTTAGTTGATTTTTATAGTTATAATTACACTCATTTTGATAATTATACTGAGTTAGAGAGAATTTTAATGATCTTTGAAAAAAAAAACTGTTACTATTTCTTATTATTCTCCTATTTTAATGAATCAGTTATTATTTATAAATTTTTGAGTAATTTAATTTTAAAATTAGGTGGTAAAGCAATCAACCCATAAAATATGAGCATAACTTAGGAACTTAATTTAACTACTATTGTCTAATTGTGTGCCATATGAATAAGCAGTTTAGTAGGAACAACTGCTTATTATATATTTATCTTTGAACTTACATGTTCAAATCAATTTTAGCATACTTAATACTATTAAGGTGAAGATCTGATTTAGAGTATTCAAAAAAAAAAAAAGAGTGTGTGTGTGTGTGAGAGTCAATTCCTACTTTGCTAGCTCAAGTTGCACTTAATAATAGGGGGTCTTCATTACCAATGTTGACACTCACGTCAAATGGTGCAGTTAAGGGCATGAGTGTGCAAAGCATCTTAGTACAACGAGTTATGTGAGCTTGAGTAACCAGACCTTTGTATCACTAATATGAAGGTTTGCATCAAAAGAACCTATAGCAATCCAAGAAAGAAACTAAAAAAATTAAAAAAAAATTCTTTTACCTCCAGCTGGTGAAAAATAAAGAAAAAAAATTATAAAATGTGGAAGAGTTGAATTAAAGGACTTTCATGACCTCTATTGTGCAATTTGTGTGTATACATGATTGATTGGGGCATTGTAAAGTTTCAAATAAATATTGTAATTTTCAATTTTTTTACTCAACTAATTGTTTGCATTGATTATATTTTAGACATGCACATAAATACACTAAAGTTATTTGATGATTGTAAGTGATGAGTAGTTGAAAGCTGAATTGCAATTTTTCTTGATTGAATAACTCATCTATTTATTTATAGTGACTTGTTATTAATGAAAAGTACAAGAAATAGTGCCATCTCATTAAAGTAAGTGATAAAATCTCTAACTCTAGTATAGTTGCCTAAGGACAAGCAATAATTTAAGTGTGAGAAAATTTGATGAGTATATTTTACATAAATAAATGTAATTTTGAGATTTTAAGTAATATAAATTTTAGATATTATATGGATAATAAGTTGATATATATCTCTTTCTATAGTTAGTTAGAAAAAATAAAGATAATTTTGTTATGTAGTTTATCCATATTCCCTTTCTAATATTTGTGCAAAAAGAAGCCAAAGATAAAGACATGGCAAAGAAGACTTATCCATATTCCCTTTTGAGATTTTAAAAAGAAGATAAAGATAAAGATGCTACAAAAAAATTGCTTATAAAAGGAGAGGTTGTGGGTGTATAAAGAATAACTCAAATTCAAGATCTATTCTTGTTTTTCTCTTCCTATATATTCTCTTCATTTTCTTTTTCATTTTACCTCCTTACAAATTTCTACATAATTTTTTTTAAGTTTTTCAAAGCCATGAGTGGTTAATTTTTTAATTTTTTGGTTAAGGTTATTAAGGGTTTGGCTCAATAAATAATTTGTGAGTATTGATTTATTTGTTTTTCTCTTCAAGTATTGAAATATTTTTTATTTTTATAATATTATTATTCAATTAATTTAAATTGGTACCTTATTTTAGCTGAATAATTACTGTTATCTAAATTTGTGAATCCATACTTATTCATCAAATTTAGTAGAGCAACAATTCAATACCTTTGATAAACTAAAATTATTTTTATGTATTAATGTAACTATTCCTTTCATTTTAAACATATGGGCATATGTATTGTTGAATGGTGATTGGTGACTTTTCTTGTTCTCAACGCTATTCATAATTTAAATTCTAAGAGCTCATTTGGAATTAATTAATGAACAAAGTTTAATTAAAAGCTTGTCCTCTTTATACACCCTTAAGGAAGAATAAAATATCAGAGTTAATTGATATTCATAACTAATCTATTTTAGAACAGAAATTATTTATATTTCTTTTAGAGTTTTCGAGGCTAAAATTGGTTAAGATAGACCTGAAATAAACTTTGGTTGAGAATTATTTGTATTGAATTATTTCTAAAAATATTTTTTTGAATTTATTTATTATTATTTTATTAAAAAGAAAAATCCCCCTTATATTTTAATTTTGGATTAAATAATATGCTTAGTCCCTGTGGAATACGACCTTACTCACTCTATCTATGATAAAAATTATTTTAAGAGTAGGAAATTTTTTTTGATAGTTTCGACACCCATCAAGAAGCATTCAACTTAATGGCTCATTTCATTAATCTTCCTTGTAAAACAGGTCTATCAAGCAAAAATGTTACTATATCGATTTTACACTTAATTAAAACTTCTTTAGGCAAAAGATAGTATTCAAGTTTTGTGCATACATGGTACAAAGAAAGACATAGTTTTTCAATTAGAGTATATCTAATTTCAATATCATTCAATAATCAAATAAAATAATAAATAACTCTCCCAATTCTATCCTCAGCATCTTATGTAAGAAAGGAGCTGATGGATTCCTTAGTTGCTAAGATATAGAGCTTCAATAGTTTATGTAACACCATAATATATTAATCCCAACTAGTCTTTGCTTAGGCTTGATTCCATATGATTTCCAAAGAAAAAGAGTAAACTGTGGCATTTTCCTACTATGTATCGAGGTTTAAACACTCATAATTTATCCCGTAAGTCCTGTGAACCCATCAATCACATACTCTACTCAAAATCCATTTATATAACTCATACATAGCATAAAAAAACCCATGAACCATGGATATGAAGCCAAAAACCCCAAAATATAATTTCTCAAAATAGGCCTAAAAGTTATATTTTTTACTCCAATTTTGGAAACTCATAACTAATTCTAAAAAAATAAAAATCAAGAAAACCATAACTTTCTGGAAATATCTAAGTGTTAAATTTACACTAAAAATAATTTCTAACCAAATCTCAGCATTTGGACCATGTTTGACATCAAAAAAGAGACAGAGGTTCTGCTGTCCCTGGAATTGATGCAGCTTGCTGTCATGAACTTCCAAAATTCATAACTAATTTTGAAAAAATCCAATTTGGAAAAACTAGACCAAATTAAAAAGCTACAGATGTTAAATAGAGGAAAAAAATAAGTTCAAATTATTTTAGTAGTTTCTGGATCTCGAAAACTGATGGAATAGTAACAAAGGTTGGACGGCTTCCTTGATGCGAATACAAAATTTTAAAAAGTTATTTCTCCCTCTATAAACCTCTAATTGAGATTATTTTAGTTTCTATAGGTCATGTAGATGTCTAGTTTATTCCTATAAAATTTCATGACAATTGGATACCGTTTGGTCCATGAATGACACATATTCATTTTCGGACCCATGATAACAGTACACTATCCAAAACTAGAAAATTTTCCAATTTTAACAATTCACCAAATATTCTCTAGACCTTCAAATATTATGTACTTTATCTTTCCAAAAATATCTCAACAAACTCTAGATACATGCCAAATTTCATATCAAGAATAGCTCATTTGGTCATACTTTGATGAAACTCACAAATTTGACAATTTTAACACCTTAAATGGCTCAACATGGGGGTAAATGGTCCCCTATATACTCTAGCACTTCTTGAAAAAGTTTTAAAATATAAATATAGCATATCTGAAATGCGCAAGTGGTCCAAATCATCATACATCTCAAACTTATTATGCTACGGGCGAAAATACATTACTACATATAAGCCACCAAAGGGTCAAATCTTATATTTTCATTACTTTGGTTCCATACATGGATCATACATCATTTATTCATGCTTTTACACTTGTTTAAACATTTACATCTCAAAAATAATATATATACATAAGCACTTTGGCTTTCCTATACATTAAACTATGCAAAAGTGTACAAAATTGTCAAAAAAAAGGCCTTCTATGCCTCATGGCCTCCACTCTTAGACTCTTGAGCTCCATCTGAATCATATGAAATGGGAGAGGGAAGGGGGTGAGATTCATGGAATATTAATAGCTCATACACTCATTCAAGGAAGCAATCAAGGCATATAAATAAGTCAAAGCATACAAGTAGGCATCTAACCATTCACAATCATACAACACATAATTTATATGCCATGAATATCATATCAATGCCAAGAAGTTCTAGGGACTTTTAGTCTAGTCTCACCTAATTTTTGAGACTTTTGGATTGGCCTCACTTTGGTTTAAGGACTTCTGACTTGGCATCACTCATTTATGAGACTTTTAGCCTTGTCTCACCCATTTTTAGGGACTTTTGGCTCCACCTTACCTATCACAAGGGACTTTTAGTACTACCTCACCTGAGCAATTTTCACAACCTAAAACATATGCACATTGGTACCAATACATCAAGGCAATATCAAATGGCATGTCTCATAATATAAACACATATACAAGCATTCAATGACTATTATACATTTAAGAATGCAACAAGGAGTGGAGAACTACCTTATAAGCCAACACAAGCCTTCCCTTTCAATTTTTCTTCTCCCTTCTTAGTCTCACAATCATAACTAGATGGAGCTGCTTCTCTTAAGCCTAGATACAATAAATAGCACAGAATTACTCTCTCACAACTCAATTAAACACTCACAAAGCTAAGTGGTTCTTCATTAAGGCAAACCCTACAAAGTGTGTAAGAAACTAGGGATTCTCCCTCTAGAATTTTACTAACTCTTCTTCTACTTTCTTTGCGTTTCTTAACTTATCACACTTTAATTCGAGGGTTTCTTGCTCATTCTAGGTCAAAATAGAGTTATCTTACTTAACCACCCATAGAAAAGAAACTTAGAAGGAGAAGAATAAAGGCAAGAGGAAGAAGCATGAAGATTTTTAAAGATTTTTACCTTTCTTCCTTAGTTTCCTTCCTTCTCTCTTAACTTCTCTTGGTTTCTCTCTCCCTCTCTCTCTCAAGCTTTTTTCTCTATTTTGGACAAAGCTTAGGTCAGTTAGAAGAAAAGGAAAGGATCTGGATGCTTTAAGAAGTAAAATTCTCCTTTTTCAAGCGTTTCCGGACTAACCCTCACTACGGCAAACATGTATCAATCCCAGACCCCTGTTCTCGCTACGGCGCACACTATTACAAGAAACCCCCTGGTTTTTGTATGAGATGCCTAAAATCACTATAGTTAGAAGCATTCTCGCTATAGCGAACAAGTACATTCGCTATAGTTAAGTCATTTCTTACTATAGTGAACAAGTACATTCACTATAACCAACTATAACTAGCAGGCTTAGAAAAATTTCAGGATTTAAAAAATTTCAGCAATTTTTTTGATTGTTACAGTTTACCTATCATGGAAGGTACTAATACATGTGAATTAGCCAAAGGTTTTTTTTTATTTGATCAAAAGCTACTTCTTACTCTTCACCCTAAACTAGTTTTTTAATATCTTTCAACTTTAAAAAAAAGTGAAAAGGCTCTCAACTTCCTCACTGAATTACTAATGAGTCTCCTCAGAAAATTTATCTTGCCAATCAAACTATGCAATTGCTTCTTGTTTTATGGTGGTCTTGCCTCCCAAAGTTTCTTAGCTTTATTTTTATTGACTTTGATCCTTTATTGATGCATACAAAAATTAAGGAAATTTCTAGCTAAGACTCCAAAGTCACATTTGGCTAGATTCATTTTTAGATTGTTAAATCTCATCCTCTTAAATGTCTATTTCAAATTCACTAGGTGTTGACCAAAGTCTTTAGATTTCACTACCACATCATCTATATACACTTCCATATCTTTTCTAATCAAATCATGAAAAATAGCATTCATAGCTTATTGGTAAGTGGTTCCTACATTTTTTAAGCCGAATGGCATAACCAACCACTAGTAAATTCCCAATGTCTTGGGGCAATGAAATGCAATCTTATAGATGTCTTCTTCAACCACAAATATCTTATTATAACCTGAATATTCATCCATTAAGGTGAGAATCCTATAATTGGCTATTGCATCTATCAACATGTAAGCTACTAGCATGACAAATTCATCTTGTGGAATTGCTAAATTCAAGTTACAAAAATCTATATAAATTCTCATTTGCCCCTTTTTCTTAATAAGAAGAACAATTTTTTACAACCATTCCACATATCTAGCCATGTGCATAAATCCTTCACTTAATAACTTTTCAATTTCTTCCTTAATTCTTAACAACAAGTTTGGATTGAACCTTCTAAATGGCTATTTATATGGCTTATATCCTTCCTTAATCACTAATCATAGCTTTATTAATTGCTATACAAACTAAGCATTTCATGATAGTCCCAAGCAAAATGATCTTTGTATCATTTTATGAGCTCAATCAACCAATTTCGATCCCTTTCATTTAGTAAACCACTAATTCTAGTTAATGTAGGTTGCTCTTTAATACTCAAATTGATACCAATTAAGGGATCTTAAGCCTCAAAAGTAGGGACTTACTTGGTGATTAAAGATTCTATTCTTCTTTTAGTTGGCTAGTCTATATTATTTCCTTGGCCCTCAAGCATATTAGGAGCTAATCATTTTATGATTTCAGTTGTAAGTAATGCTAGCTAATATTAATATATATAACATATACATATAAAATTTTTTATAGAAAACATTCAAATTCAACCCATTATATATATACATATATATACATGTTTTTTCTTTTTCAAAAATTACTTTCTTCTTATGCTTTTTTTGGTCTACTATTTGATAAACTGGCATATCAATTTGTCTTTGTTTTCATTGGGTATTACATTAAAACTTTGCAACTAATGACTATACAATATCTTATGGCTCATGGAAAAAGGTGTAGATTTGGATTCCCAAAGTATCAAGTTTTTATTCTTATTGGATTTATGTTTTCTATTTTTTTTTTTTTGTATTTTGTTGCATGTATTAAGACACCACAAGCTCTACTTTAAGTCTAACCGCTAATTGTGGATCTTCACTCCTTCAACGTCATTATAATCCTATTACAATCTTACTTTATATGGATTTCTTAATTGTTGATTCCATATGATTGTGTTTTCCTTTTTCCGTGTCTCATTGTAATTATATAAATTTGTTTCACCAATATAATAGAAAAAACAACTTTCAACCATAATCAGTATCCTACCTCTTTTTGGTATTAGAGCACTACTTACTTTAATAAGACTCTGCCAATCTTTTCATTTCTTTTTTCTAATCTCAATCATGTTTGCCACTTTCACAATCCAATCTTCTTCAAACATTGAAACCCTTTCAGTCTTACCATCTATTCTTACTCCTATCACTTAGTTCACCAAATTGATCACCCTTAATCTTACATAACCAGTGTCAATCCAAGTTCTAAAGCCTAGCAATGCTAAGACAACCTCATTTTGCAATTCTATCATAGTGTTTGTTGATCCTGCCATTGTTCCTCTCATTGCCACAATAGCCACCTCCCATGAAGCTTGGTCATGTCTTGTTGTGCAATATTCCAACAAATCTTAAACTCATATATACAGTCTTCGTGAGACTCTCACTTATCTCACTAAAGGATTCGAGTCCATCTTCCAATACCTAAGAGAAATTTTTGCTATCATTAATGATTGTGGCATCTCTGGCTCTTTATTGAATCTTGATGAACTTATAATCAAAGTCATCAATGGTCTTCGCCCTGATTACAGAGAAACCAACATTGTCATCCATGCCTATGACTCCTTCATTTCACTTGAAGATCTCTTTGACAAGCTCAGTAGGCATGAATTCCCTCCCCATCTTACTAATCAATCTATTAAGCAACCTATCATAGCTTAATTCACTCAATGCTCTTACAATAGATCATGTTCAATAGCTTCATCTTAACATCGTAGAAATCAGTAAGCCTCACACAATAGTAATGTATCCAATTATGGTGTTCTCCAAAAGAATCCTCATGGATTACCCATCAACCTATCCACTACTTGAGGGTTACTTTGACTAAGTCCTTGCTCTAATATCCATCAAATCCCAACTCAAGACCCAGGGTTCAATGTCAACTCTGTGACAAATTTAGACACATTGCTAAGGTTTGCCAATCTTGCTCTCATAATATTGATGAATTGCAAGCCAATTTCTCTAACTATCAACCCCAAGCCCATTTTTCCAAATCATCCCCTTAGGTGATGGGTATTTAAGCTTCCCATCACGTTACCAATGACACCAAAAATCTTTAAGCATATTCTAAATACGCAGGCCATGATGATGTCATTCTTGGTGATCATAATGGTATAAAAACCACTTATACAAGACACATCTCTTTTGCTACTCCTTCTACTTCTTTTGTTTTGAAAAATATGTTATGTGCACCTTCCATTCATAAAAATTTAATTTATGTTCCTTAATTCTGTGCTCAAAATAACACTTTTATTAAATTCCTTCTTGATTTCTCTATTATTAAGGATTTGAAAACCCAAACTCCTTTCTTTCAATGCCTAAATAAATTTCAACTCATGAATGGACTAGTTCTTCACCAATCACTGCCATCAAATGCTTTGATCCTTCCACTTAAAAAAATCTTTCTCTTGTAGAACACTTTTTCCCTTTTTCACTATTTCTTGTAACCAACCTAAGCCCACATCTTCCCTTAACTTTGTGTGGCTTAACCTTTTTCTTTCTTTTGAACCCCTTCCTATTGAGTCCACCTCTACTCCTCATCAATCTTCATCTAACATTCCTACTCCTTCCATCTTTCATGCACCTCCCCCTCCATCATCTCCCTCACCCACTCCATCTTTTACCTTATATTCCCACTCTAGGTTCTCTTCTCACTCTCTATCCCCTATTCCTACCCCTTTATAAGATCAATGCAAAGTTCCATCTCCTTCACCTTCTAATCCTCAACCCAAACCTTCTTTTTTTTAAATTATCACTAGGTCTCACAATAACATCATTAAGCATAAACTTCCCACTAATTAGTTTGCTTATCTTCTCCTAGCTCCTCATATGTTTTATCACATACCTACAATCAAGCTACTAAACACCAAGAATGGTGAGCTACTATGCCAGATGAAGTGAATGTTCTCACTAAGAACAAGATGTGGACGCTTATGCTTTCTATTTTAGCCACCAATATCATTGGTTGCAAATGGGCTTTTTAAATCAAGCATAAACTTGATAAAAGCGCTGATTGTTGCAAAGTCCCCTTGTGGCTAAAGGCTTTCATTAATGTCTTGGCCTTGATTTTCACTCCAATTTTGGCCTTGTTCTCAAACCCACTACCATTCACTTGATATTAAACTTTGCAACACTTTATAGGTGGCTATTATGTCAACTTGATGTCAACAATGCCTTCCTTTAAGGCACTCTTGAGGATGGAGTCTACATGCAACAAACTTTAGGCCTTATTGACCCTACTTACCCCTCATATGTTTGCAAGTTACACAAAGCTATATATGGTCTTCATTTAAGCACCACAAGCATGGCTTACTATAGGTTTAATGCATGGCTTACTAAAAATATTCCTACTTTCTTATGATTTTATCAACTATAGGTTTAATGCATCATTGTTCATCCTTCACCATTCCTCCTCTGTTGTTTATCTTCTCATTTATATGGATGACATAATCCTCATTGTCTCTTCTCAACCAGTAGGTGAAAGGTGCTCTGCAAATGAGATTTTCATTGAAAGAATTGGCTCCTCTTATTTATTTTGTAGGCATTGAAGTTTGCTTCACTCCTACAGGCCTTCTCTCATTTCAACAGAAGTATATAATTTATTTACTCAATTTGCTCCCCATGCTAGATGCTAAAGGCATTCAAACACCACTTGCCTCTTCTACAACTCTTTAACTTGATGATGGATCCTGCCTTAATGATGCCAAGTAATACTAATAGCTTGTTTGTGGTCTACAATACCTGTCTTTCACTCAGCCGGATGTGATTTCTGCTGTTAACAAGCTCTCTCAATTCATGCATCACCCTTATGCATTCTACTGGTAGTCCACTAAGCATGTTTTTTAGTATAATTGCACCTCTGTAAGTGCTTATTGTCATACCTAGCATTATTTAACTCAAATTATACCATTTATAAACATTAACCATAAAATCCACAATCATTACAATGCTTTCTATGATAAAAAATGGTCTATTTACTTGCCAATTGAAGCTATAGGGGTCAAATTTTGAATTTTGTCTTTTCTTTATTCATTGTCATCATACAAGTTCGGTTTGGTCCATTAGGTCATAACATAGACATCAAAAACCTAAGGAGTATGCATAGCCCAAAATTGACCATTTAGCATAATGCACATCAAATTTAAAAAATTTATAATTTGGGCTATGTAACTCTGATTCACAAAACTCGATGGCTAAGCTTAAAATTTGAACTTTATACCTGTAAAATTTTATGAGCAATTGAATTCGTTTGACACTAGTGCATTATGAACAATGACAGACCAATATACATAACTTTTTGAACTTTAAAAATTCATAAAACTTGTTAGAAAGATCTCAATGGCATCTAATTGCATGCCAAATTTTAGCCCTAAATTAGGTCACTTGGACTTTCAAGAGTAGATATATAATTTAAAACTTTTTTTTTCCAAATTTAGGTTCTAAAATAATTCAAATAGTTTCCAAATTGTACTTTCCTACTTTGAGCAAATTTTAATCATCCTAGACATGCAATCCATATGGTCTAACACATAAAATAAGGCTTGCATAAAAATATAACCTCTCAAACCTTAAATGTGCATAAGAACCACTATGCAACTTATATATATAATGGTATAAAAGGGCCATTTTTACCTCAAAATGACATATATTGATATAGTATAGCTCATACATGTATTCTCATTACAAATACGATTAAGTATATGAATATCCATCATACATATATAAGCTTTCTAACTCTTCAGGTACAATTTGCACAAGTAGCACAATTACATTACAAAAGTCATATTACATAACTTCTTAGAGCCTAATGCTTCTCTACCTCCTTGCCTTTGCTTGAAGAGCCTTAAATGGTTAGTAGAAATACATGGGTGAAATTCCGAGAAGAATTTTGGTAGCTAATCTCAACCAAATCAATGCATACATGAATACTATAAGGAAATAAAATGCATGCAATGTAAGAATACCATTCATATGCCTCATGTAGTTCAAATGCAACTTTTAACATAAAAACTCATTTCTTATTAAGCCATGACATCTAAACAAATTGACTAGATTTAACTAAACTCAACCTGGGGCCAAAAAAGAACTACTGCACTCAATTCCATACTATAAAGAGTTATGAACGAAAAACTATATCATACTCATGCATAAAACTTATAATGGAAAGCATATTGAGACATAGCTCATGAATATCAAGCAATAACACATACAAGTATTTCAACTCAATCAAACATTCAAATGCATGCAAGATAAGAAGATAAAGCTACTGTAGGACTTGTGAAGCTTTAAGACACCACTAGCCCACTTGCTCTTCATTTTTCTTATCTTTCCTTAACTTGACACCCACACTTTGGTGAGTTTGGCCTAACTTGACCTATATATAGCAATTACAAAGAAAATCAACCTATTGGAATTCATTCTAGGTTTCATTATCTTCACATAATTCCATTAGAGCATAATATGGAAACTAAGGCTAGTTTAGACCCCTTAAGAGGCAACTCTTGTTTTTCTTTTTCTAAGTTCCAAACTCTCACTTGCTATGAATCATATAACTTTAATGAAACTCATTTGGATCATCATATATTTTGTTAAAGGGGTTTAAGACCAACTTGCTTCTTTAACCCTATTTAGGCCTTAAAATTTCAACTTTCAATATAGAGCTCTTAAATTCAATCTAATGGTTCTATAATTATTTATTCTTCTTATCCAAGTCTCTTAAATCATTGGAACCCAAGAAAACAGTCCCTAAGTGCTTCCAACCCATCTTGGCCGAAGCTATACATCCATGGAAGCCAATTGGAGTTTTGTTAGTTTCTTCTAGGGTTTTGCTACATTTAGACATTCATTGGCTTCTCTTTAACTTAATTATGAATTCATATAACTTAAAATGTCTTCTTATAGTTCCAAAACTCTTATGGTATAATTCAAACTCTAATTACTCTATCTTGGTTTCCAAAGGTCCTTAAGTGATTCCAATTGCATATTCTTAATCTCCAGGCCTTAAAACCCTTATCCTTATTCTATTTTGGTTGAATTTCAATTCCCTTTGATGCTTCTTAGGGCTGGCTGAATTATGTAGAGCATGGAAAAATAAGGAGAAACAAAAATCTTGCATAATATCATACTTTGTTAGCTTCCTTGTTTAATGGAGATTCTTGTAGTGAGATTAGCTTCTTCAATTTCTCTCCTTCTTCCCAAAGTTCAGCCACCAAAATGATTCTTTCAAAAAGCTAAAACTACAAAAAGATAGAGCTTAGAGAGGGGAAGAAGATTGGTGAATGAAATACCATGAAAAAGTGCTGATTTTTTACTTAGAATAGCTTCCTTTTCTCCTTCTTCTTCCTCCCTCTTAGACAACTTAGAGTGCTAGTTCAAAGGCAACCAAAGTTGGTTAGAACTCTCCAAGGCTGGTGTGACTTTATTTAAGAGGAATGACGGTGATTTAAGATAATTTCTTAAATTCCCATTATGCCTCTCATGTTTAATTCCTCTATTTAGGCCAGTTTTAACTCCTTTTCAAAAAACCATCTTTTTCATATGAAAATTTTAATCCTCTAGTTTATTAAAAATATTTATTTCCAAATTTATGGGATTTAGAACCATCCTAAATTATTTGGTCAAAATTTGGATCAATCGACAACCTAAAATGCATATTAAAAAAGTTTTAGTTATTCCAATAGTTCTTATGATTTTCAAGATCTCTAAGAATTCTAGTGAGCTTAATTTTACTATTTAAAACTTCTTTCTTTGAGTTTTAAAAATTATCCAAAATTTTAATTTCATCACTGCCTTTTTGGTTTAAACTATTTAGCCATTTTGGCTCCAAATTTAAGCCATCTTTTAGCTTTATAATCTCATTTCTAGATAATTAAATTATCATTTTATTCCTACTTGACCAATTTCATTTTGTTATGGGGTCCTTTTTTGTTATCTCATCAGTTTCTCTTCAGTTTTAAAAAGACAAGATATGACACTTATGTTGTCCTTCTGGGTGACGCTTTGATCAGTTGGTTCTCCAAGCAACAAATTGTTGCCTGGTCCTCCACTAAAGCTAAATACAAAGTCCTTGCAAATGCTACTACTGAACTTAATTGGGTCATTAATCTTCTTCATGAACTTTATATTCCACTTACACATGTGCCAACCCTTCACTATGACAAGCTTGGGGCCACATTTCTTAGTCAGAATCTTGTTTTTCACTCTTTCATGAAACATTTTGCTATTGATTATCATTTTGTTCCTGAACAAGTTCAGAACAAAACCCTTGCTATCTATCACGTCTCATCCATCGTCCAAGGCTCAAATATCTGACTCCCTCACCAAAGTGGTACTTTTTGCCATTTTTAGGATCAACATTTCAAGTTAGGTGTGATTGAAGCACCAATAGAGGCATATTAAGACACCATAAGCTCTACCTCAAGCTCAACCACTGATTGTGGATCTTGACTCCTTCAACATCATTACAATCCCATGACAATCTTTCCTTATATGGATTTCTTAATTATTGATTCCCAATGATTGTATTTTCCTTTTTTTTTATGTCTCACTATAATTGTATAAATCAATATTGCCAATACGATATAAAAAACAATTTTTAACCATAATCACTATCTTGTCTCTTCAAGATGAGGCATTGGTCCTTGACTAATAATCAAGATTCAACTGAATAAGGAAAATTCAACTAGCATTTGATCATCGACTAGTGCTTTGTATCAACTATTAGTGTTAACAAGTGCAACAATTTTTGAGCTAATTATAAAGATAAAGTGAAAGTAAAAAATAAAAAGAGAGTTTAAACCCCGGGGGGAACATGAATGAAAATCACCCAATTAATTTTCTAAATCAAATCCTCCCCTACTTTTTCTAGAAGAAGCAACTAGTGGATGTTTTTGAGAATCACTCAATTACTAAACATCTTTGGGAAAAGGCTTTTTATCACTTCGTAATGGTGTTAATTACTACAGGCATTCAATGCAAGTTAGTAATGATGGTTAATTCATTTATTAATCAATTATAATTCCTTTGCTAATTTATTTAACTTTCATTATAAAATTTGTGAGGCTAAAATAACCATTTAATCAAATGAGGTGATATATTTCTCAACAAAATACCATATATATATATCATTATTCATTTTTATTAATAAAACATCAATAAAAATTTGCTGCTAACTAATTTAGAAAAATTATATATGTTATCAACAAAATTTCATCCCTATATTATTTATTTCAATTTAACATTTAATTAGTATATGTTATTTTAATAATTTTAGTATTACAAAAAAAGTTATAGCATATATTTAATATTGTCATCTTATACATTCGCAACAATTTTTAAAAATTGTTATCGAACATTATATTTCCCGTATCTAACCAGTAACATTTGTATAGTGCCTACAACACAGCATTATATGAAAAGTCACAGCATTCATAAGCGCACCATAAAATTCTAAATAAAAAAATGATGATTTCTCATATTATTCATAATTTAGAAAAAAAATTTTTATAACGTTCGTCTTATAAAAAATTTTCATTTAACCAAAAGGGGCATAAGTTTTTGAACAGTAACTCAAATAATATGACTCTTATCTGGGTGCCAATACAATATAGCAGTCTGAAAAAATTCAGCCCACGGAAGAACTAGCCTCTTTCTCTACACTCTTTGGGCAATGAATAATTAGCTTGACCAAAAACTGTTTTTTTCCCCCATAGAGTGGCTTATCTAGCCAATTCTTTATTTTTTAATTTTAATTTTTTTTTTTTTGGGGGTCAGAATAGTATTCTCAATTTCGAACCGACAGGGACTGGGGCATAAAGGCCATACAATACTGAAGTCTCAGTAAGATTCATAAATCAACGAAAGAAGCAGGAGGGCCTATTTGCTTAACGAAATACAAGACTAAGAGGCAACACACGTCTTCAACGATAACTGAACCACAATACCTGAAGACACTTGACTAGTATTAGAACTAAACAATAGTTACAATAATAAAACTAGAAGATTTTCAAGGAGAGGGGGGAGATATCTATAACATCAACTTTATTATTTTGTTAAGAATAAAATCACAGTTTTATATTGTGTATAAAATTAACATTTCTTGTAAAAATAAATTGAAGAAAAATTTTTAACAATATATATATATTTAAATGTCACAGGGGCCAAGTATAATTTTTAAATATAAAAAAATTTTAAGTATAATTTTTATAGTGATTAATGTAATTTACTTTAAAAAATTGAATTAATGTGACATAGTTGGTCAATTTAAATTAAAAAAAAAAAAGCTTTCTCATATTCATGGAGTGATCCAAAACCATTCATTTTTAGCATAAATAAATATATCAAAAGGGAGAATGAGAATATTACTGATATGCAATTGTAGGAAATTATTCAGCGGACCACAGGAAGAAAATGAAAAGGGGATAAGTGTCACATTAATTTCGTGTAATGATGTTTTCCAACTCTGCTTTCTAGCTTTTTTCGTGTGACAGTCCAACATTTTCAATTTTGGAATTCATATTAATCAATTTCCTTCAAACGGTCACACATTAACACAAATTACTTTTTCTTAGCTCGCATTATTTAATTAATTAAAGAGAAAAATGAGAAAATAACCGACCTTAATTTGTTGGCTGTAGAAGGAGAATCATAAGTGCACATCGTATATAGACCCAAAAAAAAAAAAAACAGTTATGTTGTGAATCATTCAAATAATTGATATTACACACAAGAATGTTGTGGAGGTTTATATATATATATATATATATATGTTTTGAATAAAAAGTTTTTATTTTTTATTGCAAAATATAATAAATACAAGTGTAATATCTTCAATCTAAATAATTATCCCTTGTTTTCCTTTAAGGCTTCAGAGTGCAAAGGTATATATCTGCATTTCTTGAGGGAAAAAAAGGTTACATCCATAGAGGAATTGATCCCAAAAAAAAAAAAAGGAGGAAAGGAAAAAATCAGTTAAGTCCCTTTTACTTTCTAGGTATGGTTTCACTGTTCCTGTCAATGAATAGTATTCATTGAGTATATGAAATAATCTTCTAAAAAATAACACACTAGTTGATGCATGTCTTTTCTTTTAATCACCGCACGGCTCCTCTCTAGCTAAATTGATCTTGATTCTTTCTTCCAAAGGAAATAAAGAGACAAATGGATTTTGGACCCCATACAAAAGCTCTCCAGTCAACTTTAGGTTTTGATGTGTTTATATATGTCACACCCCACAATTCGAGTACTCTGACGCGGAAACGAAAACATAGAGAAAATACTTATAGACATTAATTTGAATAATATAAAACATAGAAGCTTTTCTTTAGAGGACATTTGTAGAAATTTCGGCAGAGTCTCCTCTATAACGTAGACCTCCCGATATTTCTATAAATGATCAACCAGTACAATATAGCCCGAAAGGGCACAATCAGACCAAAAGAAACATCTGGGGTGTGGGGATACCCTAACAATGATTTAGTGGAGCTAGCTTTACAAGGTTTACAAAGTCTCAAACAAAAAATATATATATACAACCCAAAATACACCCACATGAGCTACTGCAGGCTCGTCACGGACGTCTCAAGAGGTCGGCCACTAGAAGGCGGCTGGGGGCAGCCTAGAGTCCCTACTGCTCTCTGAAAAATATATATACATAAAGAATGAGTCGAATACTCAATGAATAAGCAACACCGACCCTTTCTAAAATAAATATAGGGTCACAATTATATGGGTACATATTTATAGATATATCGCGTAAAACATGTCTTATGCAAATTCTTTCATACAAATGCACTGAAAGTATCTAAGCAGAACCAATTTAAACAGACGCAGAGCACACAGCTCGCGGGGAAAAGTCACTACAGACGCATAGCATTCAGCTTGCAAAAGTTAACATAAGTCCGCGTGTGGTGGCCTACACACGGGGCTAGCACCGCCCCTGCTAGCTGAAGTACAGATCATGGTGCACCAGGGCTAACATCTACTGCTGTTAGCTACAGGGTTCTGAGCAGATAACTCCATAAAATTTTCAAATAACATTTTAGACAAAGTATCGTTCAGATCAGTTTCACAGTAGGATTTCCAATTAACTCAACATCCGTAAACTTGCAAAATTCCCGATTGAAATCAAATTTTGGTAAACATACATATGACTACATTTTGAAATATGTATCTCTATAAATAGAGAATCAAAATTTTAAAACACTGCAAGGAAACTTAAGAACAGAAATAAGAATTTCCTGAGTCTTTGGTCCGCATTACTTACTCACCTTCCCAGATTTTATAGAGATTTTCCGACCCGTTCCTCGGCTATAACTTAGTCTCCTGAATACCCTACAAGACCCATTTACCAGAGTTTAGAAAATGAATTACTCCAATTAATTTCATAAAGGACTTGGACTTATCAAAATTTAGAATTTATTCCTCTACTAATTTTACGCCTTCCAACTCGTGCAATATATTCCATATACGTATCTTGTACTTTCACTTCCTTGGTTCCCACTTAGGAGCTAAACCCAAATTCAAAAACTAAAAGAAATGTCTACTATCTTTAATCGAAAAATTTATTCTGCATAATTATAATTTAACAATTAAGAAAGGAGTACCACAAAATTGTGTCTTAATTTAAGAAAGATATATGTAGAAATTAAAGGAATTTAATGTATAGAAAAGTGGGTATACAATTTAATATGAAGAAAATCAAATTCAATCCAACTGCAATCACTTTCTGCACCACTATTCTCCTGCGCAGAACCTCTCCAAACTGCCACCACACAAAACGTATTCCAGCCTTAATAAACAGGGGAGAAAAATGCATAACAAGCTAACCAGAAAATAACACTTACATCAGAAATTTCCAAGCTAAAAAAAAAAACACAGTACAGCGTCACTCTCTTGCCACCCTCACCCAGCCACGTGACTCAGCCTTAAACGAAGAGGAAGTGAGCTGCAAGAATTGTGAACCAGCAGAAGCACATGGCGTGAATAATAGGGAAGAAAGAGGAACCCAATACAAGCAATCTGTACAATAGAGTTTCAGACCTGAGGATTCAGTTTTTTCTGGCTTGGTTTCACCAGAAATCAGTAGCAAGGCTTAGCAACTTCAAGGAGCAGCATCAACAGCAAGAGTTAACCCAAAACAACGCTGCACAGCATGAAAAACTGAAGGAGCACTCACAGCGACAGCAAGGACGCTGAACAGGGGAAGGAAATTACAGCTTTGTTTCAGCGCTTTGGTTCGTCCAGTAGGGAGCTTTCCATGCGTCTGAATGAAGCAGCAATTCTGGAGCACTCAATTGAAGCAAACTCAAGGCGTGAAGAAGCAGAAGATCAACGCCAGCAGCTCGAAAAAACAGAGGAAGTAGCATCCAGAAACAGAGGATGAAATTGCACAACTCTGGCGGTTCTGTGATGCTTCGCTGGATGGATATATCAGCTGCAGAGATTAGAAGGTTAATGACCAAAAACTCCAGCTGATAGGAAGTGAAAGGAGGGAGACATATGTAATTTCTGGAAGAGCAAAGTCAATACGTGGCAGCTGCACCAGCGTTGAAAAGTCTAACCAAATCATGCATCACGTAGCGTTTTTTTTTTTCCTTCATGCATCCCGTCGTCGGGTGCTCACAATATATTTTTTTTTTCAAGAGATTAAAAATTTTGATTGTGAGATTAAACATTTTAATTATGAGAAAAATTTTCAACTGTGAATACGAAAAATTTTAATAGTAAGAACACAAAATTTTTTATTTAAATTTAACAATATTTTTTATTTATAGTCATATAATTCTGAAGTGCAATTTTTTCAAAAATTTTAACCGTAAAAAGATTTAAGTAAAAAAAAAATTATGGACTTCAAGACCATTTTATTTGGAGCATAATCACTCAAGTTTTTCTAGAAGAAAATTCCTTGACATGAAATGCAGTTTGTTTTCCAGTAATTAAATCCAAGTACTGGATTTTGAAGAATGCCCATCGGTTTCTAAGGAGTTTGACATCTATGGTACTTGGTTCTTCATTCGAATCTATAAATTCAATAATTTCAAAGTCAAGGGTATGTACTTATAAACCACATTAACTTTGTTATATCATCTCGTAACTCAGTTGCAACTTGCAAGTTGCCAAACTCTATCTCCTGCTTCTGAGATTTGTTCCTAAATTAGTTTTGCAGGCACATACATGAATACAAATGCCTTGACATTTATTATTTTATGATTTTCACATATTTATTGAAGTTCAAATAAATATTCTCTGACCTAAAATTTTCAGGAAATGCTTGTTCAAGCTATTTTTTTATTTTTCAGAAAGGTTACTTTAAACTTTATGGATTTCAGCCAGAGTGCTTGCTTTGTATTTTCAATGATTATGTCTAGAATATGACACCTGTACCCTTGCTTGATGTTGTTTTTCACTTACTAAATTATTCTTACGCCAATACTTAAATGTTTTCATCGAACTGTAGTAACTTGGACAGGAGCTTCAAACCAACATCTATACCAGAGAGGTTTTATTTTCGATAACGCTAGCCATTTTTGGGCTTATCCTCTTCGCCTTCTGATTGGTAGCATGCAGGTATACTTAAAAAAATAATTTACATTGGCATATTGTTGTTAATGTATATGGATCTTATATGAAATTAGGACACCAATTATCATATTAGAATGAAGAACATACTTGTGATTGCCATAATGGCAATCTAGAGACTGAATATTTCTCTCTATCACTTTATACTTAAATGAGTGGCTTTCAATAGAACTAGTATACTTAATTAAGGTTAGAGAGGAGACCTAATTCATATATAGACGTTTTATTGGACTCTCCCATCATGGGCTTCAACAAAATAATTTGCCACACTATTATGACTACTCACTAGACTTTTAATTTGAATGTGTGTTAAAATTTACTAACTTTATAATCACTTAATTTTTAATTAGACTTATGATAATTTTTAATAAATCATGGTCAACCCAATTTTAAAAAATATTAAAAGAATTAATGTGAGCCCACATAAAATTTTTTCAATGAACATAACAATTTAATATGAATGAGGATATATATATATTATTACGGGTCAAATAACATAACAGTCAAATAACGATCCAATGTTGCCCTAGCTTCCACAACATTTCAGCACACTAAAATGTGGTGTTTTAGTTTATTTCCCAAGCTACCACGAAGCAACTTAAAGCCCTGCCTTTGTTTCTTCATGATTAGCATCTAGTGTGGGTTTTGCGAGGGTCGTAGCCGAGCCAGTTTCATAAGGTGTGGGTGAAAAAATGAACTCACCGATGTCTGGGTGCCTTGGCTGTACACCCTTATTGTGACTGTCTTTGTGTCTCCACGATCTCTCCCAACCCACCCCTCATGGCCAATGATGTCATTGTAGCTTGCCAATGACGATGGGTACTTTCTTCCATCTTTGTTGCATACACAATGGAAGTAGAAGAAGAAGAAGAAGAAGAAGGTGGAGGTGGAGAAAGGAAATAAGAGTATTTCTTTAGAGAATGAAGAAAGTTGAGCTCTGTATCTAAAACTGCATAAGAGTGATTTTGTTGTAGATATTGAATATGCAAACAAAAGGTTGGACAGATTTGTGCATTGTATTAATAATTCTTTGTTGAATGTTGAATGTTGAGTGTTGATGGACAATAATATATTTAAAACCATAGTTTATGTGAAGTGTGAGACTAGCTTGGCTACTCGATTTTTATGATTAGAATAACTTTTTATTGCAATTCTGAATACCCATTGAATAACAAAATAAATGCATAAAAAGTTGCTAATCTCTCACCTAAGAAGCTTGCATATGCCAACCTTGGCGATGGTTGTCTTTAAGTCATACATTGTACTTCTTAGTACTTATTGCTTAATATGAGGTATTGAATAACTATAATAAGGTTTTTGAATATGGTCTTCCTTAAAGTATTCACTTTCTTGAAGTAATAACTATAATAAGGTTTTTGAATATGGTCTTCCTTGAAGTATTCACTTTCTTAAAGTATTGGTCTATCTTGAGTGCTTATTTCTTAATACAAGATATTGAATTTAATTTCATGAATAATGAGTTTGATTTGTAAATTTAATTTCAAAGTATTCCCTAAAATATTGACTTTCTTGAAGTATCGGTTATGACCCTTGCAAACCCACACCAAAAGCCATTCACAAAGAAACAAACACAGAACTTTAAGTTGCTTTAGGGCAACTGGGGAGACAAATTGAAACACTGTGTTTCAATTCGCTGGGAAGACGTGGCAACTAGAGCAGCGTAAGGTCATCTGCATGACCATGATTCTTCCAAAATGATTTCTTCATGTTTGCGCCTCAACTTGAGGCAATCCTGACCTAATGTCCAGGGAGGATGTATTTGGAATTTCGCTTTCTGATCTTCAATTGACACGTACTTGGACGTTTTATATCTTGCCGCGTATCATTATTAACGAAATCTCAGTTAGGATCTGTAATAATTGCATCCAGATTCTTTGCAATTAAAAATAGCTTCTAAGGACAAATGTATCTTTTGTTATATGAAATATAGTTAAAAAATAAAAATTAATAAATTTGTTTATTAAAAACATTTTTTAATTTATCTATTTTCAATTATATATTATATATATTTTTTAAAATATAAAAATTCAAATTATTTCTTATATTAAAAATTATCATTTTTTGTCTTCAACTTTAGTCCCAATAGGACTATTGAGGATATATTTTAATAATAATTAATGTTTTTAATATTAAAGTTATAAATGAACATGCCTCTTTCATTACGCATTTACTGGGAAATTTTGAACCCATTTCTTATGAAGAAGCAATCAAGGGTTCGAAGTGGTTCACAACCATGAATGAGGAAATGCATGCTCTAATTCAGCATCATCCATGGGAACTTATTCCAAGACCAAAAGACAAGAATGTTGTTGGGAGCATATGGGTGTATAAAGGTGAATATTAACTTAGATGGAAGCATTGAAAGATTTAAAGCCAGATTTGTACCTTAGGGATTTAATTAAAAGTATGGATTAGATTATGAATATACATTCTGTGCTGTTGAAAAAATTGGAGCTATGAGGTTGGCATCGAGGTAATCAAAATCGTACAATTTCCAATTCAAAACGCATGATCCAACACGATTCACCCATCAAACAAATCGTTTGATGAATCGGAGATTTTCCAGAATCACATGTCTAAATTGCCACAATCGTGCGACTCGCGTTATAAACAGTGATTCACAGCAATTTGGCGATTAAGAGGAGAGCAACTCCGTCGCATCAGCAAGTCGAGTCTTTCATGACCTGATGCAACTTGTTTTGCTAAACAAGATGAAACCTGCTTTTTTGTCTTTTATGGGTTTTTCCCTTACCGAAACGGTGCCGCTCAACTTAAGTCCATGACCCATCCAATTTATATAAGATCACGTGATACTGTGGCAACATCCCATCTGTATATGTTATTGTGGTACTTGATTACTTATGATTTTTTTATTTATTCAAGATATTTGTTAAATAGTAATTAAATTATAACATAAATTATAATTTTATCTTGTGAGATTTATAACTAATTTTTTTTAATTTTGATTTAAATTTAATATTATAAATATCTTTTATGATATATATAATTTATATAATATAATTTAAATTATTTTTTATTATATTTTTAAATCATACGATTCGATACAATTTACGATTTACAAATTATGATTTTGAATCACGATTTGATTACTATGGTGGACATCGCAAAAATTTGATGTGAAATATGCTTTTTTTCTAAGAGGATTACAAGAAGTGTACATTGAGCATCCACAAGGGTATTCTTTAGTAGAGAACTCAAATTAAGTCTGTATTTTCTATTTTAAAATGGCAATTTATGCGCTAAAATAAGCCCTACAAGCTTGGTTTGATAGCTTTTTTATAAACCTCTTTCTGACATAAAATACATTAAAAGCAAGTCAAACAATGCATCGTTCTTTAAGTCAAACAATGCATTGTTCTTTAAAAGAGTAGGATCAAAACTGTCTGTAGTGGCTATGTATGTTGATGACATAATTATGACTGGCAATTATTAGAGTAAAATAAATAAGTTGAATACTTTTTTGAGTCAAAGGTTTGCAATGAAAAATTTGGGAGAAGTGAAGCATTTCCTGGGGGTAAAAGTAGAACAGACTATAAAAGGCAAAAAAGATTAGTCAACGTAAATATGCTATTGATCTTCTCAAAAGATTTTGGCTTGGATGGATGCAAACCATCTCCCACACCAATGATAGCAACAAAGAAATTGTCAGCTAATGACAGTTGTTCTGTCAAAAACCCAGAATACTATAGAACTCTAGTTACTACACTATAATACCAGATATCAATTACTCAGTGAATCAGGTGTGTCAATTTATGCATGATCCTAGAGAAGTTCATCTTAGAGCCACCAAGAGAATTTTGCGTTAGCAATTGCAGATGGAATTTTCTTTCTTGCATTAGGAAAGAAACTTAACTTGATTGCTTTTCCTTGCTTGATCAACTAATGAAACAAAATACTAAGCGATGGTAGCCACTACAGCTGGGTCATCTTTGTATAAATACATCTTTAAGAAATTGGGTTTGCTATTTTGAAATGTGACAATCAAAGTGCACTCAAGCTGGCCTTCACTCCAATGTTTCATGCTAGAAGCAAACACATATATTGAGCTTGATTCTCACTTTATTCGTGAGAATGTTGAAAAGAGAGAGAAATCATTCCCGAATTTGTAGCTTCAACAGTGCAACTCGCAAACATCTCAAAAAAGGACTTTCCTACAGGTCAACATCATTGGATCATGTTTGAGAGGGGATGCTAGGAATAGCATTTAATGTCAGCATATAAAAGTTATACTTTGTGTTTTAATATATATATATATATATATATATATAGATGTGTATATTATATTGTGTCTTGTAGCTAGAAGTTTCTAAGGGAAGCCAACTGTACTCCTCAATGTCTTCTCTCTGTACGATGGAATGAATAGACACCATTTTAAAGACATAATCTCTTCTTTTGTCTCTTCTTCTTCTAGTTTCATCCTTGTTCTGCAACTCTTTTGCACTCCATGGCAGATAATGGACTGAGAGGATTATTTTGAAAATTTTTCATTTTCTTTTATCCATTCTTATACAACTGAATCTAATTAGAGGCAAGGTTTTTCTAATTAAATTATACAATGATCAAGGTATTAATTGGGGTATAAGTTTATACAATACAGTAGTCCATAAAAATAGATCATGTATATAGATTTAAACAATCAAACCTTATACAAAATACCAAATAAGCTCTTAAACTAATAAACTGAATAATATCGAAGTGTATGCAAACAAAGTTGTGTCAATCCAATATGACATATTGCAAATCTGCCAAGCATCTTGAAAAACCTATGGTACGCATTGGTTTATTAGCAGTACAATAATACAACAATATCAGGAATTATTAAGGCTCTGTTACAAAGTGTTGTTATCAGAAATTTTAAATTCTTCTCTGGCAAAATTTGTGTGAACAATCAATATATTTACCCAAACTTGATTTTAGTCCCAGGGACATTAACAAAAAGGACACTGCAAGAATGTAATAGAAATTTGCTGAGAGAGCCCCATAAACACCTATAAGTCAGTCAATGAGGACTATCCCAAAATAAAATAAACAAGTTAGAAAATGCTTTAAGAACATACTCATAAAAATAGAAGAAAAATAAACCCAATGTAAAAAGAGGTAAAGGATAATCTACAACTTAAAAATAGCTCCATTGCTTGTACATTTTTTATAGAATTGTCTAACATAATCTTTAAATATCTTTATATCAACTTATTTACACAAAACCTACGGTAGATCCTGCATCTTAAAAAGAAAAGCCTATTGCATATGTTCATGAAAAAGAAGGAAGATGCAAAAGTTGTATATGAAAATGAAAATGATGTAATACTTCATTGGAAATAGATAACTTTCAATTTCAATTGATTAAATAGTCCATAGTTAAGGTAGTGCTTCCTCTTTATATTTGAAAGCATATTTCAGTATTAAACTATTATCAAATTGATCAATTTTAAGGAGCTACTTCAATATTCAAAATCTCAAGATTAGCTTTAAATATCCAAGTAGTTTTTAAAACCTAAGAAATATTTTGTTTCCTCATACCATGACTTATATGTTTTTAACTACATGTAATTAAATTTCAGTCAATGAAAATCAGATACTTCACAAATATGAAGCCTGTTATAAAATTTTATTTGGCAAAAATATAATCACATAAATAGTTAATAACCAATTAAAAAAAATTCCTTGTGTCATTAAAAGGATTCGTAATATAAGGGCATGGCGACTAATGAAAATTTCAGAAACAAAGGGATGCATCACAGCCAATTAAATTTAAATGTCATTTCAAAACAAAATTGATAAATAATTATACTACTTAGCGAATAAAATCAAGTCACATGAGAAATTTTATAATTATAGCCAATCAAATTTTTACCACAGTAATTATCTCTTAATAAAAATAAAACAGAGATAACTAATTGTTTAGGTAGTGACAAGGACTTTCCATATAAATAAGACTTGGGTCATTCGTGAAAAATGGGAGAATAATACATTATATAGGTAAATACATATGATTAAAAGAGAAAAAGGTTAAACTACAATTTTGGAGGATTCTAAAATTCACTTTTGGGGATTCTAAAATTCACCCAATTTTTTTTTATTTCTGAAACATTAATTTTAAAATTGTCTATTTGATGTTAGTAATTTGCTTACGTTTGCATATTTGGACACATGCGACCATTTATTATTGATATAAAGTGAAAACTCTTAAAAAAGAAAAGAAGAAGACGGAAACGATATATATATATATATATATATATATAAGAGTTCCCCACTCTCAGTGTGTATATAATTATGGAAGCCCCATTAAAATCTAACTGTGAAGAAAAGAGAGCAAAAACTCTCCTCTTCACACGCACCCAGGATGTTCTTATATGAGAGATTATGATGAGTAGATTAAGATCTACAATACTAGACATTTACGATTATCTATTTCCTTCCCTGTAGTGCTACAATGCTAGAGAAAATTTGCCAAGTCAAACATATTATAAAGTTAAAAATTTTAAATTGAATCTAAATTAAAGAAAATGTTTGAATTAAAATTTCATCTCCCTTCCTTGCTATTCTCCTAAATCCAAACATATTCTAAGGTAACCTAAGGCTCCAGCAGAGAAGAACTTGATGGTTATTATGTAGAAGCATCTTCCAGATATTGACCCTTGTAAGCTCCCAATAAAGCTTCTTCATTATCTTTAAACTTTGAAACATACTTCTCCAAGAATATATCCTCCGCCATAGATAACACTTCAGGAAGGCATGGATTCTTCTTAAGTAGATTTTTTGACATTAGCAGCTGCAAAACCCTGTATCGAGGAATCACCCTGTCCTCCATGCTATACATCCAAATCACAGGGTTATGAATCAGTACTGACTTAGGCAACATAATTGTATCCAAGAGCACTTTAATTCCTAACTTCAGCTTCTTCTCAGATGTTCGAAGCAAACCTGGAGCTCTTCTAAACATTTGCATGCCCTCATCTTTGGAAAACCCACAACTCTCAATTAACTCGAATTTTCTTTCAAATGTTTCCATGCTCAAACTACTGATTGAGTGGAGCGCATGGACCAACATTCTTGAGTTTATCCGGAAACCCATGTTTACAGCCCGTGAAACAAGGTTTCGAAGCACAGACTCTGGTGTAGTGAAAAGCCATGACTATCGTTTGAATAAGAATAAGAGCTGAGACCCAACGATCCCACAACTCTCAAAGAAGGCAGCATTTCGCAAAATTTTTCGGTGATTTGGGATTATCCAGGCCCCAGATCTGTGAAACACTTCAATAAAATCTTTGTCGTTGCAAACAATTTTCCTAATAGTCTCCACAGAGGGGACCAATGTTTTATTCAAACTACGAGTCAGAAGAGACGAATTCTTGGAAAGAAGCTTGCTCAACTTAGAACCCTCAAAACCCAGTAGCTGAAAGTACTCAATTTTTGGCTTCAGGGTTTTATCGATATCCGAAAACAGTATATGGGGTGTTCGACAAATCATAAATTGAATCTGGGATTCAGATAATCCTATCTGTTTTAAAAAATTTAGCACGGATAAGGGTTGTTGAGGGCACCCAGCCTGAGAAACTCGTTTTGAGATAAAGATGGACTGATTTTTGGCGAATTTGAAGTTGGCACTTAGGTAATCAATGATGGAAATGTGTTCCTTTGAGGCTTGAGTTGGTGAAGAAACAGTAGAGAACAGAGAAAGAAAGGATCTGGAGGCGATAGAGGACAAATTATTCAGAGAATATGAAAGAGTAGGATATAACTTGAGAAATTGCATTGCTCTACTAGATTTCTCACTGTTAAAATCGTTTGCTTCAAAGAGACATCAGACCACACACCCAGACTAAAAATGAATGGCTGCCGATGAAACTGCCCACTGCTAATAGCCTAATACAGAGAGCTACCTCTACCCTATTTCAAGGTTTTGGCTTCCTCATGCCATTGAAGCAGGTGAAATCGCAAAAAGAAAGAGAAGATTTACCATATTTCAAGCTTTCGGCTAACCTGAAAGAGAGCTTGGAGTTGGAGCTTCAATGGAAGCAAGATGCAGGAGCAGCGCTGCCAACACCCAAAACCCACAGAGCCACCTGCCAGTGGTAGAGAAAAGCCGGTTGCTAGTTTCTGTGCGAGGGAGCCTTGGAATTCCAACGCCTTCAATTCTCAAGTTGTGCGTGAGCGGAAGGAGGAGGGGAAAGAGAATAGGGGGTTTCCTCATGCCTCTCAACGCATCGTTCAGGGAGACTACATTCAAATACAGGTTGAGTTTGGAGAGTTGAGACAGAAAAACCAAAAAAAAAAATCAAAGGTATTTTGTTATTTAACTCTTGTTAAAGTTTAAAAATTAAATGTGGATAACATGCAAAATTTTATAATTATAGCCAATTAAATTTTCCCACAATAGGGATTCTGGAGAGAGAAGGGTACTCACAAATGCCTTTTACAAAAGATTTACGATAATAAAGTAACCTTTAGGTATGGCTTGTACCTTAACAACGGAAGTCATACAATTTTTATGAGTATTTCAATTATAATTAAAAAAATTTTCACTTGTTATACTGAGATAATTAGCCCTTCTTTTAAGTTTTTTTGAGTGTCTAGGCCTCTTAATGTATAAGAATCTCTTAATTTTTTTAGAAATTATTTTGAGATATGAACTCATTGCCAAAATACATTATTTCTAGTGTTGCTTATTGACCATCATTCAATACCTTTAAGATCATGAACTAATATTTTTTTTGGGCATAAAATCCATTTTAGAGGCAAATACAAAGTATACATGAATCTCTAATATAATTGTAAAAAGATGATAAGGAAAGATTTTAGAAAGAAAAGAGCTTAGAGAGAACTCATATAAAAAACACATAAAAGGATTTTATTTCTTAACATGTCTTGGTTATAATTGAGGAAGAGTTTTAGATATATAGCTCAGAGTTGAGGTAAACAGACAAATTCTTTTTACAAAAGCAAAAGTAAAAGATTACAATAGTACAAATGGCTTTTATTAAAGTTACTTTTGCAAAAGAGGAGAATAAAACACACTAATTAAAGGCATACCAACAAACTAAGACACAATAATTTAGTAGGTGTAGGATAAGGTTTATCCCTTTATAATAGGTTTATACGATAAAGATAAGTTTGGATCCTTTTAGCTATTTGAGTTATTTGGATCATTTTTCTTTTTCTTTTTCTCAAACTATCTTGTCAACCATTGTTTTACCTTTTCAAAGTCTTCTGTCTCATTAGGATCTCAAGAAACTTACTTGCATGCGAACTTTTTGGGCTTGGGCCTAGTTAGTCAAGGAACTAGTTCCCTAGAGGAATCTTGTCATTTTAGGTCTTAGACCATATTTCTATGTTAAGCAAGTTGGCATCTGGCATATTAGGTTATTCTAAAATTAACTCTCCCTAAAACAGGCTAAGAGATGCAAAAGACATGTTTTTTTTCTTTGTAATTATTAAGCTCCCAAAGAAATGTTTTTAAGTTTTGGAGGGCTTGGATATTTTATTTTGGCCAATCAGAAAAGGTGTGCTATTGGTAAGCATAATTTCTTATGAAAAGTATATTATTATTTTTAGTCTAATAAAGTTTGTGTAAGATAAAAATGCCGTCAATTTATTGGTCTTTCAATGGTATTTTCCAAAGGTTATTATGGAGGATTATATTTTATATTTATTCACGCCACGATGATAGTAGTGAGAACCATTCCAAGGGGCTCCATAGATTGGAAGATTTGTTTTATAGTTGACAAAGGAAGTTATAAATCAAAAATAGTGGAAATTCAATGGCTTTGGTATAAAGAGTAGTGAATGCCCATAAATATCAAAGTGTGTCATCAGTAACTAAGGTTTAGATCTTGATAAGAATGAGGAATGGAGTCTAGGGATTGAAGTAGGAAGGATATTCAAAATGGAAAGAGGCTTTAAGACTGCAGTAGAGGTAATAGGAAATGGATTTCTCAACAAGTTTCTGAATCTCAATTAAAGTGGTTGGCTTTCTATGGCAAGGTGAAAAGTCTTTCTGTCGTTATGCTATGAGGGGGATAGGATAGTGGATGGTATAGTTAAGGATGGGATGAGCCATGAGAATAAAATGAATTGGTTTCCTTGCAGTAATCAAGCTTACTATCTTAGGTTGAAAAAATTTGCAATGAGATTTGTATGACTCTTGATATGTTGAATTGTAAATTTATAAATTGAGAACCAATCTTTCCATCTAAGTAATTATTTGTCTCATGGGACTTTCTTTTAGACTCTAATACTTAGAGAAAGATAAGTTGTCTATCTAAAAAGGCTTAGATGAAAACTAAAATTTTTAATTCCTTTTTTGACAACTAGAATCTCCTTGTAAATGGCATAATAATGCTTTTTAGAGTCCTTAAATTGTTCGATGTGTGTCCACAATAATATTGTCTCCCTTCATCTTTTTCGATGAAAATAGCTTCTTAATAATCATCACTAACACCAATTTAAAGTATTATTTTCCTTTTATTAGGAGTCTTTGAAAGTAAAGGATTCCATATTTTTCTCTTATGGTGATTTATAGTTGTTATTTGTTTAGATTCATAAGGTAAGGGGGTTTTTCTTATTTAAGGGCTTACATATTTGGCTAGTGCGATTTGAAGAATGCTTGATGTAATACCTTAACCATTTAGCCTACTTATTCCATTGCAAGGCCTAGCTTTCATCGATTTCATCACTTTCATGAAAATAGTGCATAAATAATGGAATTAAATTGTGTTATGTAAGGCCCAAAAATTTTATTTCATGCTTTATAGACTTTATGAACTCATCCATGTCATTTTCCATTCATAACAAATTTGTACAAGTCATACACATCATAAAACATTCCAAGAGTTTCGAATTTAGAACCATGTTTTACCAAAAATAATAATTTATCTCGGGTTACAGGGGTAAATTTTTTATATCAATTTTGAAAAATCATAATTAATTCAAAAAAAAAATCAAAATCAAGCAAATGATAGCTTTCTGGAAAGCTCGGAATGTTAATCACAGGCTAAAAATTATTCTAAACCATAAAGTATCGACTAAACCATGAATGATAACAGAATAGCATCAAAGGTCCGACTACCCAAGTTTGCTATCATAGGTTACTTATATAAATTTCAACAATTCATAACTAATTTTAAAAAAATAAAAATCCAAAAAACTATAGCATTCCAAAAATTTGTGGGTGTCTACTAAAGACTAAAAATAATTTTAGACCAATGCCATGGCCTTAAACCCATAGAAATTGATGGAACAGTAACTCAGGTTAGGCTGCATTATTGATACTATCATGTAACTTTAAAAATTCATTTATCTCTCTATAGTGCTCCAAATGAGGTGATCTTAGTGGTTATGAAAAGCTTATGATGTCTAATTTATGCCTATAAAATATTATGAGCATTGGACTTCATTTAGCCCACGTATGACACAGAGAAGTAAACTAACCAAATGAACAATAACCATACTATTTCTATATAATTTAACCAATTTTAAAAAATTATAATAAATTCTATAGAGCTCCAAATTGGATTCCCTTTAGCTTTGTAAAAAGCTCTTGATGATCCCTAGTTGCTAGCCAAATTTCATGCAAAAAATATTCCATTTGGTTAGATTTTGATTCAGCTTATAATTTGGTCAATTTTGATGATCAAAGTGGGTTCATAAGGCACTATTTGACCTTCCTCTTGTTCCATAACCACTTGAGCACATCCCATGGCACAAACACAACCTAAGGAAGCTTCTCAAATGGTTTAAATAATCATGGAGCTCAATCTCACCTTGCCACTTACAATCATACATATGTCTACACTAGCACAAGGGTGGTAAAAACTCACATGGACATACATTTGGTTCTAATTTCCATTCATACATGATATCCACATACTTTTATACATGCTCAATAGTTTACAAGGCATAAAATACTCATACATACATATATACATACTTTGATATTACATTACATTAAAATCTATTTTATTATCAAAGTATGACAACTTGTAACAACCAAGAAAAAGAAAAGAAAAGAGAAAAGAAAAAAGAAAGAAAAGAAAAGCTGAAAATTTTGGGAAGCTAAAAATTTTCTAAGTCTACTAGCTACAGCCTAGCTATAGCGAATATACCTGTTCGCTATAGCGAGAAATGGTCTAGCTATAGCGAGACTGCCTTCTAGCTATAGCGAGTTCGGGCACCCTCATACAAAATCCAAGGAATTGCTCGCCGTAGCGAACGCCATAGCGAAGGCAGGGGTCTGGGACTTATTCAAGCTCGCCGTAGCGAAGGTTATGGCTCGCTATAGCGAGAGTTAGTCCGGAAAAGCGAGAAAAATAGAATTTGACTTTTTAAAAGCTTCCAAATCCCTTCTTTCTTTTTCTAACCGACTCAAGCTCACTTTAGGAGAGAGAAAAGGGCGGAGGAGAGAGAGAGAAGCTTAGGAGAAGAAGAAAGGACAAGAAAGGTAAGGATTCTCATGGCTTCCTCTTAGTATGTTGCCCTTCTTCCCTTTCCCCCTCTTTCCTACGGTTTAGATAGCAAAAATAGTTAGGTCTTGAGGTTGGTTCAGAAGAGAGAGAGTGGGAAATCACTCTTGAGAGAGGTTAGAAGTATATAGTCTTTTCTTTCTTGCTTTTCCCCTTTCTTAAGAGCTTAAGAGTTGAGAAAAGAGAGAGAATAGCTAATGGGTTCTAGTGAGAGGAAGGAACCTAGGTTGAGAAGCTCAGTAGAGTAGATTAGAAGTAATCCCTAGCTTAAGAATCAAGTATTAAGGAATTAATTTCATGCTTTTGTGTCGTTAGACTCAAGAGAAGCTCTCCCATCTAGAAGTGGTAGTGAAATCCACAAGGGAGGAGACAATTGAAAGAGCAAGTAGTGAATAGCTAACAAGGTAGTTATCTCCACTTTCTTTCATGCATAATTGTGTGTTTACATTGTCTTGCTTGTATGTATGAATGATATGAGCTATGAGAAGTATGCTAGCATGATGGTATGATATGAATTGAAATGATGATCTATGTGAATTGTTTTGGTTTGCTTGAGGAATGGAAAAGCCAATAACCCTATAGCCAAGGTGAGGATGAACCAAGCCCTTAAGTTGGTTGAGATAAGAGTAAAAGGTCTCCCAAAAGTGAGGTTGACTCCCAAAGAGTAAGGGTTGAGTCTAAGGATCTCTAAAGAATGGGTAAGGCAAATCCAAAAGCCACAAAGGAGTGGGTGAGGCTAATCCAAGTACTTAGCAAGCTCCTAAATGTTATGTATGGCCTACTCACATGTTGAGAATGTTTTTCCTTTATGCATGGCCAATTCATATGTTTTAAATGTTTTCATCATGGTTTTATATGCTAACATGCCATACATGCACAATGAGACTTGTTTGCATGCTATATATGTATGATTGAATGAGAGATGAACTACTGGGATTCTCCAAATCTCACCCTCTCTCTCCACCATCCGAACATGCCAGGTGGACCAAGTGAGGTAAGAGATGGGAACCATCATCAAGCATGAGGCTAGGGAGACTACAGAAAAGTGTAAAGGAATTTCTTGTAAATACATTGTACATGAGACAAGTGATGTAAAGTAATGATGTAACCTTTATGAATGATTGTAAGCTAATGCATATATGACAAATGTATGAGAATGAGGCCTATTATGAATGAAGAGGCAATTTTGATGTGAAATGCTCAGTGTTAGTATAGGTTATATGGGTGCATAAGTGGGCATGGGGTAGTGAGTTTATCCAATCTAAGTTGTCAGACACTTGAGCCATGATTGATGGCCCCTAGAGATGCTTTCTCATGTGCTCAAAGGGTCATAGAGGTAGAAGAACCAAGATTGGACCCCATGAACCCCACTTTTGGCCAAGAAAAGGCCTTCTTGCACATGATGTCATAGATTAGCCATATGACCTCTTCTTGTTCTGAAATTTGACATGTTACTAGATCATGTTTAGAGCTTTATGGGAAGCTAGAGTTGATGTCATTTAGAGGTCTATAGCATTCTCTATGATTTTTCAAAGTTGACATCAGAAATTCAGAATTTGGAAATCATTGTTCATTTGGTCAGTTTGAGAAACGTGTCATCCGAGGGGCAAACGTAGTCCAATGGCTACGAAATTTTATACACAGAAACTAGATGGTCACAGTGACTTGTAGGAATTGGAAGCACCCCATTTAGAGGTCTAGAGAGTAAGATATGCAATTTCGAAGTTCCTGCCCAGAATCAGACACCCAACCAGACCCGAAGTACTGTTTCATCGGTTTCCGGGAATTTGGCTTGGTGAACTGATCTGGAGGTATTTTTCCTGTCTAGCTAACATCCACATCTTTCCATAGAGATATGATTTTCAAGCATTGGATTTTTTTGGAATTAGTTAGATATTTTCAAAGTCCATATCAGTAAACTGTGACAGCAAAGGAGCCCCTTCTGACCAGTGAACGATTTTGATGTCAAACGCAGGATATGTGAGATATTGAGACTTCTAAGTATTTTTAGCATAAAGTAGACATCTCAAGTTTTCTAGAATGACTGAGATTACACAGTTATGATATTTCTGCATTTAGTTATGGATTTTCAAACTTAGCCCAGAAATGAAGCAAAATTTGCCAAGAACGAAAATGCATGTCTCCAATCCCTTTTTGCTTTCCATGAGTTCAAAGCATATAGTTGGGATTGAAATAAGTCTTAATGATGTAATTAAGCATGAGGATGTATAGAAAGAGCACCAAGGTAGAAAAATCATCTCCCTTGCAAGCTTAGCATGAGTATATGAATATGTGGGCATGATGGGTATGAGCTAGAAAGTAAGGTGTTACACAACTCATACTTCTTGGACTCTATTTTTGCTTCTTTGAACTTTACCTAGACATGGTTAGATGAAAAATGGGAAAGAGTGAGATTCAAAGAATTCTAATAGCTCTTAACCCTTTTAAACATACATAATGGATGTATATACATGTCAATGAATGTATGTATGATACTCAAGCTATTAATGAGCATACATAAAACATTTTTCTTGACACATAAACTTATACATAGCAAACATAAGCTCTTAAAGGCATTGGTCTATCTTCATCTACCTTTTTTGGGACTTTTGGATTTGTCTTACCCACTTTTAAGGGACTTTTGATTTAGTCTCACTCTTCTTGAGACTTTTGACTCATTCTCACCCTTACTAAGGGACTTTTGACATCATTAAATCCATTCAAGCCAAAACACATTCATAAAACATATTTCAAGATCAACATGGTACCATGGCATGTGGGCAATAGCTAGAAATATTTCTCATGGCATAAACATACATACAAGTACTCAAAGACAAGCAAATATCCAAGTCATGTATGAGAGAAAGGTCAAAGAGCTACTTTAAAACAAGAACACAACACTTTCCTCTTGAAATTCTTCTTCTCCTTTCTAGGCCAAGCCTTGCTATTAGGTGGCCATTGGCTCTCTTGGCCTAGACACATCAAAAAAAGACATCATCACTCATGGGAACAAGCTCTAGCCTTATGAAATTACTATGGAGGCTGACTTTCTCACATAATTCATTATGGTTCCATATAAGATCTAATGAAGCAACCATGGGGATTCATAATCTTAGTTCCACAACCTATGACTCTTGACTCCAATTAGGCTCCTTGGAGCCATCACACATTCATGCTTAGAAGAAATTAAAACACTTCTTAAAAGCTTTTTCATTGCTTGGCCGAGACCTATACAATGGAAAGTACCTGTGGAGTTTTCTTCATATCTTTTATGGAATAGCCACTTGTAAGACTTCCTAGGTGTTTTGAAAATTCATATATATTTTTAAACAACTTAAATTACCATTGGAAAGTCTCATATTTGCTAAGGTGCAACAAAAACCCTAAGTTTTGGAAACCTATTTTCTAATACTCCTTTTTGGAATTTCTTTGCATATACTTATTTATCACCCTAAAAAACCTAGGTTTCATGCTTGTTTTAAGTCAGAATTTACTCCTTCTTGGTTGTTCTATATGAGGCCGAAAATCACCTCTTAGAATGCAAAGAAAAGGAAGCAAGAAAAGCTATAAAGTTACCTTGATTCCTTGGCCTTTTTAAAAGCTTTCTCCTTGGCTATAGCTTCTCCTTGAAATTTTGAATTGTACCCCTCTGAACATGGGTGAAAATAGATCCAAATCATACACCAAATCCATGGAAAGAAATAGGAGAAAGACAAGAACAACATTGGTAAAGGAAGAATTATAAAAATCCAAGGTTTTCTTACCTTTTTCCTAAGCTTTTCCTTCCTCCTTTCCTCTCATCTTGTGTGCCTCACTTAGCTAGTCTTTCCTTTTATTTAGGACAGAAATTAGGTCAACCAAATATGGAGAGAAAGTGTAACATCCCAAAATTAATTAAGATGTTAACCATGGATTTGGGTTAATTAAGAATAATTAATATAGAATGATTGGGTAAGTTAAGCGAATAAAAATTTTAGAGAGATAAATTATTAATATGAGTTTGGGATTTAATTGAGTTAGAAATCCCATCTAGGCCTAAATTAAATTAAGTAGGCCAATGTTAAGAACTAATGGAGGTCCAATAATTTTAGGTGCAGACCCAACCATTTATTATAAGACTTGGCCCAAGAGAGAGTACCTAGTGATAGCCTAATTCAGTTTAATGAATTAGAGACCCAAGACACAACTCACATAAGCCCTTGTAATTGGCCCAATACCCCTTATGCAAACCTCAACTAAATGGCCTTTTGAAAACTTAACCCAACCCAACTAAAAGTCTGAATTGTTAAAGTTGGTCTAACAAATTACAATTTTAACCCAACAACTAGTGGGAGCCTAATGGGTTTTTAGGCTGATGGGTTGACCCATAACCCATTTAGAACCCAACTTAAAACCTTAAAAACCATTTTAGCCACTCTCATTTTGCAGAAACACAAGAAACAAAAGGGAAATTCGGAGGTCCAAAGGGGAGGCTAGGGTTCTTGATATATTTCTACCATTTCTCACTTCTAGAACAAGATTCAGCCAAAGTAATAGCTGTATAATTTAATCCCCTCCTCTTCCTCTTCATTTTGGCCCGATTAATTTTTCATTTAGAGTATGTTCACCATACCCAAAATCTGAAATATGGTTATTTGAGATTTTCTTAGTGAAATTTTGTAGGTTGGAGCTGAGAGTATTATTAGGTAAGTATAAGTTTTTCATTTTGATGCATTTTCTACTAGTTTAAGACCCCCATAATAGACTTATAGTATGTGTCTTAATTTTATGCGAATTTTCCTATGGTTTGGAGTGATATTTTGATGTTTCTGGTCTAGAGAAGGCAAAACCCAAAATTGGAGGCTCTTGGTGATTGGGTAAGTGTTTTTGAGTAGTTCTATATAGCTTAACTCCTTGAGTAATGGGTTTGCTGATATAAATTGTAATAAGGGATAGTAATGGCTTAATTTTATATCCATAGGCTGAAGTAGCATTTAATTGGCTCTTAGAGGATTGGCTACAAGTGAGGTAATCGGGGTTCATGCTAATTCCATGTATATGTTTGTTTTAATTTTCTATTTGCTGCATGATTATGATTTTGATGCTAAATGAATTGATTGGCTATCTGTTACATGTGATTGGACCTTGTGAGTCTATGGTGGAGCTGTGGTGCGGCTGCCACCCATGCATGTATTTCGATTAAGCACTGGGTTATGATCAGATCCCAGATGCACTGAGCCTTGGTTGTACTCATTGGGGAGTAGGTATTGTGGACAGGCCTCTCCCAGTATTATTGGCCTTTAACATATGGAATTGTGATTACTAGTATGGGACAGTAATCATAGATAGCCTAATTGTTTTCATTTACTGATATTGTTGGTGCATTTTCTTATGCTTATATGAGATCATGCATATATGTGAATTAAACTAGAATATATAAATGGAATTTTCCTTGGTTAGTGAGATTTGCATTTCAACCTGTTTCATGGGATCATAATTTCAGGTGAAGGCTCTTTGGGTAAGGATAAGAGGAAGCAAGTGGATGAAAATCCATGAACTCTAATTATGTGTGGAGGAGGCTACACTTGGGTTGATCTGAGTAGAATAGATGCAATTTTGTTATTTATTTAGATAGCATCATTATGTAATCATGTTGCCAAATGTAGGCGTTTATATTTTGATTACCTAGGATGTATCTATTGAGGAGTTAGGCCTCATCTTAACTTGGTACTGGATGTATGAACTTATAACACTTGATGTATGAACTTTGTTGAATTTATGATATGGTATACTATTGAAAATGTAATTATGTGATGCATTAGATGTTGATATAAACCATCGATATATGAAATCTCTAACGGAATGTGTATCAAATGTTAATTGTTGATAGTTCATGAATTCTTACTGTTATTACTCTATGGACTTGCTGATATAGGGTAATTAGAGGAGTAGAAATTAACATTTAAGTCTTGAACTAGTAATGATAGATAAGTTAAGTAAATTAAACTAGTGAAAGCTATTAGAGCCTCACAAATTAAGGTAGAGTGGCTCTAGAGTGTCAATGAAGGGAGAGTATAGAGTACGAGATAAGACTTTAGAAGTTATAGGATCAGAAGGTATTTAGCTGCAACCAAAATAGTCTTAGCTGCTGCCAATAGAGGCGAAGTTACTCAGGGAGAGTACCAGAGAGCAATTTACCGCAGTAAAAAGTGAAATTAGCCGCGGCGAAATGTGAGAGGCCAAACAGGAAGTCGTCTAGAGGGTAATTCGCCACAACTAAGAAAGAATTGGCTGCGGTGAATTTTTGTGAAAATGTGTTAGGCGTTCCAGAGAGGAATTAGCCGCGACGAAAGAGGGAATTGGCCGCGGCTAATAGCGAAAGGCGAGTAAGGTAGGTTCTAGGATGTTTCCTCATCGCGACACCATGTAGGCTAGTGCAGTAAAGCTCCTACTCACCGCGGCGATACTGTGAAGATAAAAGAGTAAATCCGAGAGCAATTGGCCACGGTGCAAAGACATTTAGCCGCAGCTAACGGTCCCAAACTCTTATTCTAATCTAGAAATCTTGATTTTTCCTATGGTAACCTTAAGGGATGACTCAGAAATATTAGTAGAAAATTCTTGTGAGTAAGAATTAATAGGTAATAGAATCAAAAGCTTATAAATAAGTGTTTATTTCCCTTGTGTACATAAATGCTTGTAATTATTTAGTTGATAACTCTAATAACATTAAGGTTCAAATTTCCCTATATTTTTTGAATGCAATTAGTCGTAATGTCTTGTAACCCTGATTTATGGTTATTAATCCTGTATTTAACCTCAATTACAATGAGTAGAAGTTAGAGAGTGTTTGGTTTGCGGGGTTTGGAGGAGAGGAGAGGGGAGGGGAAGGTCTTTTCTTATTTGGTATGAAAAAAATGGAGGGGAGGGGAGGCAAAATACCCCCTCCCCTCCCCTCTAAACCCTCTCTTCCAAAAGTGGGGGTTTTTGGATTTTTATCTTTATTTAACTAAATTATCCCTATTTTACTTTCACTTAAAACATAATATAGATCTTATTTTTTTAATAGGGTTTAAGATAATTTTTTATAAAAATAAAAAATATTTTTTCAATAAAATAAAATAATTATTTTTTATAATAAAAAATAAGAAAAAACTTTTTTATATATATAAAAATATCTTAAAAACAAAAAAAAAATTAATTCTAATATTATAAGAGTATAATTGTCCATTAATCCTTCCCCTCCCCTCTTCAACCAAACAACATATCATTCAAACCCCTCCCCTTCCCTCCCTTCCATTAAAATCCCTCCCCTCCCCTCCCCTCCATTGAACCAAACACTACCTTAGGGTCGTTACAGAAAGTAAGGCGCCACCTATATATATCAAGGGTTCCATAGGAAACTTTTCAAAATGCCAAATTCGCCCTTCGCTATTAACTTCTTCCCTCAAGGCTCATTTCAACTCCTTTTCGAGAGTCATTTTTTTCATTATAAAATCTAGGTTCTCTAACTTATAGAATGCCTTTGGAATCACTCAAATTGAATCTAAAATCTTCTAGAATGAAAGGATCAAAGTTTAGGTCCACCGATATTCTAAAATATAAGCCGAAGGGTTTTAACTGTTCTAAGGGTTCCTATGTTTTTTAGAGCCTCTCAGAACCTCAAGAAACTCATTTTTTTTCTATTTAAAAATTGTTCCTTTGAGTTTTCTAAAAAGTGCCCAAAATTACAAAAATGCCACTACATCTTCGTTAAATTTCATCTGGTTAATTTGACTCTATTTTCAAGGCATCTCTGACCTTGGATCCTCATTATTTGAAGTCTAGATTATTACTCTAATTTTATTAGATCTCAAATCATTCTATTTGGGGGACTTCCTTTTATATCTGATGAATTTTATACGTTTACAAAGAAAACGAATATTACATTTCTCACATTTGTGAAGGAATCAGATGTTGTACTTGATAAATTCTCAAACAAAATTGACTATTCCAAGAAACTATTGTATCTACTTAGGTGTGAGGTTCTCATTTGAGAAATTTGAAAATTTCTTAGGCAATATGTAGGTCTTAACAATAATGTCAATTGATTATCTATATGCTAAGAAATTCAACTTAGGTTTGGTTCAACTAGCTCCTTTAGATTGAGAGTATGATCCCATACTATTTAATAATATCTAGGAATTGTTGAAGAAGCCTTTTGTGATCTTTTTCATTCTTGGAGAAAAGAAGAATATCATTAATATAAATGAGAGTGCTATGGAGAATATGCTTATAAATCTTTGTCATCGCTTTTTAAAAGAGAGATGGTATAACTTGAGATCGAATGGCCTTATAGTCTATGTATTAAGCATTAGGAATGCAAAATATTTTGTATCTTTTTGAAAGATCAATACCCAATTACTAAAATTTAGCTTAAGATTAAATTTTGAAAAAACTATGGCTTCTTTGAGTAGGGTTGTTTGTGAACTGATTTTTGAAAGAGAAAACTTGCCACCTAGAAGAAATATTTGAGAGGCTTAGACTTAATGACTAATCTTTTCTTTCCACTTTTCAAATCTAATCTCTTTTCAATGTAAAATGGTCAACAACCCTAATATGATTTGGTTGGCTCTATGAGACATTGTTTTAATAGAAAATAATATTTTTCTCTAGTAAACATGAGATCTTAAGGATTCATTCCTAGATGTGATACTTTTGTCACTTACATCCTTATTCCTTTTTAAAGGAAGTTGAATATAAAAATCCTCATTCTTCCAAAGTGGAGAAGGATGGTTAAATTGATCATGGCTCTTAGGATAGAGTTCTATAAATTGGTCTTTAATCTCTTCATAACCTTAAGAGATTTATTGAAGCTCAAATAGTTTTAAAATGCTTGTGTAAGCCTTAAAAGATTGTCTGAATTTGATTCCTTTAGGAAAGATATGTAATAGTTTTACTTGATAATTAACATCCATTCCTATAAAGGTATCTTTATCAGGAAGGCTACTTTTAGGAACTCTTGTCCAAACAATGTAATTAGGAAAAAACTTTATACAAATTTTCTTTTTGGTAATAATTTTAACTTTAAAAATTTTTCCATCTACCATATTAAAGTATTTGAAATGTTTTTTCTATACTTTGAGGGCAACAATGGTAGGGTTCATTAGGCTTTTTGAAGCTTCGGTGTTAATATATGCCATGACCAAATTTGGCTTGTGATATTTGCTTTTGAAAATATGCATTTCTATGTGTAGCAGTGGTGGTTCTATCTTTTCTTTCTAGCTATAAGGTTAGACGAAATATTTGTATTAAAGAGATGCTATAGAGTCTTCCAAGATACTAGAATCATTTAAATTTGAGGAAGGTTCTGAGTTTAAAAATTTTAAGGCAAGTAAAGTGAAGACTATATTGTCATATACATTCTCTTGTTATGAAAAGAGTTCTTCAATTTCTTTATTTTGCTAAAGAGAAATATTAGCCTAAAGTTTCTTGAGAAGCTTAACATCTTTCTTGTTAGGCTCTAATGATTGCTCAAGATAATTTGAACGAAGAAAAGAAAGAAAGAGAGTAAAAAGGAACTCATTCCATTATGTCTTCTATAAAATAATCTTTTGAATTTGTTAGATTGCCATCTTCTTTATGTTTTCTTATAATTATTCCTCCTTCTTGGAGGTCTCATATGTCCAATAAAATTCATAATTTTGTAGAGATCACTTATATTCTTGATGAAACTCATCTTGATGAAATCATAACACCCATCCTCAACCCATATGAACTTTACCATCAAAATTGAACCATTACTAAATCCATAAGAAAGATTATCTCACCAAGAAAGGTGCCTATTAAAGAGATTGTTCAAGGTACTAAACTGAATCAATATGGATTGAGATCAACTCAGGCTAAATAATAATCATTTTTGCATGGCAGAAAGGGAACTTTGGCTATAGCTAGAATCTCCCTCTTAAACATCACTTACGCCTTTCTCCATAATGTCTTAATAGGCATAGCTCTTGTCATTTTAAATGGAGGCAGTACTATCTTGACAATTGTACCTAACTTCAATATCAAACTCTCAGATCCAACCCTACCAACTTAGATCAAGTTATAAATCCAAATAATTAGAGTAGAACAAGTTCAGAGTGCTATTTCAGTCACCTTCCACCACTAAATGATTTACCATTTTTAAAACCATGCTATAGATCTTTAGTTTCCTAATACAACTAATGATGTGTTATACATGATTTTTGACAAGCTAGACCTTACCACTATTATTCAAATTCCTAAACAGATTTCTAAAGAGAAACTTTTGTAGCTTATGCCTTTTAAATGGATAACCAACAATGAGAAATAATTTCATGGAAGTTAAAAGGTTTTCCATACCTCTACTCCACTTACCTTGGAAAGGCTTGAAGATGGAATTGATAAATCAACCTTTAAAATACTCAGAGCAAAAGAGGGAACTTTATCAACTATTCCTAAAAGACCCCTGATTAGCCAATCCTTGATAATCATACCTGTTATAGAGCAATAACAAAAGAAAGGCATCATTTCAATATATTGTTTCTTTTTTTATAGTAGATATGGCTGTGTATCAAAAATCAATGGTAATTTTATTTGGGATTATGATCCTTTTATATATGATCTTAACTATGGATGTTGCATGGATAGTTGGGAAGAATAAGAAGATAATGAGTATAGACCTTAAGATTCAGTGGCATCAGCAAACTAGAGAAAGAAAAAGTCATGTTATATATGAGGATTCTATTATCATCAAAAGAAAATGAATCATGATGACGATGAGGATGATAAGCTTAGCCCAAAATATAACGTCCGATCCTTTTAAAATTGAACTGAAACCTCTAAGACAATAAAAGGGGACCCTATAATAAAATGAAATAAGATCAAGTAAGGATAAAATGTTAATCTAAGTATCTAGAAATGAAGTTATGAAACCATAGATAACTAGAAACTAGAGCCAAAGTGGCTAAATAAGCTAAATCGAAAGGGTAGTGGCAAAATTGTAATTTTTGGATAAATTTTCATAAATTAAAAAAAAGTTTTAAATGAAAAAAATTAAGCTCAGTAAGGTTTTTAGATATCTTAAAAACTATACGAACCATTAGAATGATAAAAACCCTACCAATGTGCAATTTTGGATGTCAATTGACCAAAATTTTGACTAAGCTATTCTAGATTGTTCTGAATCCCTTAAATTTGAAAATAAATGTTTTTAATAAACTAGAGAACTTAATTTTCATATAGGATTGACAGTTCTTAAGAAGGAGTTAAAATAAACTCAAACGGAGAAATTAAAGTTACAAGACATAACGAGAATTTTTTAATTATTTTAGAACTTCTCTTTTCCCTTCATATAGGTTCAGCCATGTCACTTAACCTTCACAACCAAACTATTCTATCTTTGGTTTAGGTTTTAGAAACACACCAAGAGAAGGGAGAAAGAGGAGGAAGAAGAAGCCATTTGGGTAAGGATTTGTGCACTTTTTCATGACATATCAATTATAAAAGTTTTTCTCTTCTCTAAACTCTCTTTATTGATGGTTTTAGTTTTTCAAAAGAACCATTTTGGTGGCTGGTCACTTGGAAAAAGGGGGGAAAATTGATGAAACCAATTGTAGCATGATATTCTTCACTTGACAACCATTGAAACAAGGTATGATACCATACAGAAATCTTATTTTTCTTTGCTCTTCCACTTCCTCTATGATTTGGCCAACATAGGGTGAGCATAAAGGGGACTTGATTTTGGCTAAAACATGGTAGTATTAGGGGTTTAGAAGTATAGAGAATAAGATGGAATAAAGAGAATCAAATAAAACGCTATAGAATGCAAGATAAAGTCATTTAGGTTTTCATTGTACCTTGAGAGTTTTTGAACCTTGAGAGGACACTTTAACTATATGAGATTATAATTAAACTAGAGAGAAGCTAAGGATCCTTCTTATGTATCAAAATCTCAAGAGAAATGAGCAAAACTCTCATAATTCCTCCTTATGGCATAGTCTTTGCTTAGGGTAAGAAATGGTGCCTAAGAAGTGCTTTGATGGATTCTAATGTTTTAACAAATTTAAATATAATGAATAAATACTAATGAAACCATTAGATTGAATTTAGAAGCCCTAAATTGAAAGCCAAAATTTTAGGGTTCAAATAAACTTAAAGAAGTAAGTTAGTTTTAGGCTTGTTTAATCAAACATTTGATAATCCAAATGAGTTCTATTAAATTTATAAGATCCATAACAAATGAGAGTTTGGAGCCTAGAAAGTAAAAACTAAGAGTTACCTCTTAAGGGACCTAAAGTAGTTTCAAATTGCACATTAGGCTCTAATAGAATTGAGTAACAATAATAAGATTTAGAATGGATCCAAATAAGTTAATTTGCCTTATAAGTGCTATATGTAGGCCAAGCTAGCCCAAGCTCACTTATTTATGGGTTCTAAGTCAAAGAAAGCCAAGGAAAAGGAAACCAACAAGTGGGTTAGTGGTAGTTTCAAGTTTTCAAATCCATAATATAGCTTTATCTCCCTATCTTTCATGTATTTAAGTGCTTGAATGAGTTGAGATGCTTATATATGTAGTTACTTGATATATTCATGAATTATGTTTTGATATGTTTTCTATTATGAATTTTCTGTGTGAAATAGCTAGGCCATAGCTCCTAGCTCTTTATGGTAGGGAATTGAGCACAACAACTCTTTGGCCCAAAAATCAGTTTAATTGATCCTAACTAATTTGTTTTAATGCTATGACTTGTTAAGAAATGAGTTTTTATGCTAAAAGCTATGTTTGAGTTACATGATGCCTATGAATCATATACTTGCACCACATGCATTGTATTTCCTTATAGTAGTCTTGTATGCATTGATTTGGTTAAGATTAGCTATTGAAATTCTTTCAAGAATCTCACTTATGTATTCTTACTAGCCATTTTAGGCTATTCCAACAAAGAAAAAGAAGTAGAGAAGAATTAGACTCTAAAAAGTGTTACAATTAGGGATTTTGTAACATAAATATGTGTAATGTTCATGATGTACTTGTATGGTTAGAAAACATATATATGTATGATGACTTATGATGTATATGACAAAGTTTCATGATGGAAACTTATGTACCAACTTTAGCATGTGAATATATGACATTTTGTAGTGGAATATCACTATTGATGTATAATCTTGAATATGTCAATTTATGTTAATGTTAGATGTTGAGGGGGTCATATTTTGATCTAAACCTTTTCTCATGTAATGAATCTTATAGAATGGATGCTTACGATGGTTAAAATTTGCTCAAAGTGAAAGAAATAATTTGGAAGCCAATTAGACCAATTTAAAACCAAAATTTAGTATAATAAGCTATAAATTGTATCTCTACCCTTGAAAGTCCAAATAACCTAGTTTGGAGTTGCAATTTGGCATGTAATTAGAAAATTTTTGGAATTATATAGAATATTTTACATATTTTTAGAGTTGGTAAAATTATGCAAAATTGGCTGATACTATAGCTACTATAACAGGTTCTTTTTTTCATGGTTTTTGAGAGGTTAAAGAAATTTATTTTTAGTTGAAATTTTTATAGCATAAAGTTTACATTATAAACTTTTTGTAGACACCTAATTTGCATAAATCATAGTTATGTAACCTAGGTTATGAATTTTTGAAATTTGGTGCATAATATGGCAAAAGTGAGGAATTTAGGCTATAAGACTACTTTTGGCAATTAAAGTGTATCTTATGATCAAGTGGACCAAAACAAACTTGCTTATGGTGATTATGAGTGAAGAAAAAGAAAAATTTAAAATTTGACCCCTATAACTTTGATTGATATGTAAATGTACCAAAATCCGCCGTTAAAGTATAGTAATAGTTGTATAATTGGTTGCTAATGCATGTAATTGGTATAAGTAAGCGTAAATGATGCTAGATACAACATAAAACCCTAGATAGGTATTAGAAATTTGAGGCCTAAACTAAGATCCATCCATGAATTGCTTACATAATTAAGTCATGATAACCTTATTCTAGGGCCTGATCTTATCATCAAACCACAAGTCCTACTATAACCAATTCCTTGTATGATGTTTTCTTCTTCATCCCAATCTTATGATGTAGAATTTCTACTAATGGAAAGGAAAACCAATCCAAAAATGAAAGTTACTTGCAAGCCATTCTCTGTTTTGATAGAAGTTTCTCCTAACAAAGGATTAAGACAAGTCTCTCAAACAAAGGACATGTTTAATTGGTACACTTATAATGTTACAGCTCAAAATTGAGTCTTGTAAATGATAGATTCTCATCTTGACAATTTGACAAGACAAGCTACCTAAATTATTTCTTGAATTAATGGACTTTTCACGTAGATCTAACAATTGTGTCATTAACTCTATCAATAGATTGCATAGTTAGATGCAGAATTAAAAATATTTATTGTAAAAGGATGCAAAAGCCCAACATTCTTTGAAAAAGAGCAAGAAATGAGAAGATTAAAATCACAACTTAAACAAATTGAAAGAGACTTAGGAAAGAACAAAGCCAGAGACATTTATGAGTCATACTCTACTTTATACACCTCTATCCAAAACTCACATGTGACCTATCCATGTTCCTTTTATCCTCCTAAGGCAGATTACCAAAAATGTTTTAAGATGACCTATGAAGTTCTCAAAAAGGTAGAAGATTATCTTCAAGCTTTCCAACCACTCTAACCTTTACTAAGAAAAGCACTTTCTCCACCTAGAGTTCTGAGACCACTTCAAAGACTCGAACAAACAAATATGAAATATAAACCATTCTTGTCATAGACTAAACCTTTAAACAACCAATGAAACCATTAAAAATCTAAATAGCTCCTCTTTTCCCTAAAAAGATCCAATTACCACCATCAAACAACAAAGATAAACAACCTACTCATCCTAAAAACCCTAAAGACTAAGATGCTTAAAAACTTTAGCACCATAGCTCTTGCAAATAGCTTACCTTAATTGAACTTAGTATAAAAGAAATAAGTTTTGATGAATCTGATTAAATTGCTTATCTGTCAACTCTTTATATGGCCACTCTTAATTTTGCTAAAGAAGTTGAAGAATCCAATATGGATCATGTTAATGAAAATGTATTGAACATTATCCTTACATGAAAACTACCCTATATCAACCTCAAGCTTAAACTTGTCGTACCAATGGTTTATGGTTTACATTTTATGATGTATCTAGAGAAAAATGGAGAGACAATCTCTATGAGTTTGGAGCATGGATTTATCTTCAGATGACAAAACCAATAATAACTTTTCATGCTGTGCTTATGGAATGTTAGGAACTCCCAAGAATAGTTTCAAAGTCCAAGAGAATATAGACAAATCCAAGCCACTCAATTTCTAAAAGCTCATGGAATTCTTAAAATGATTCATAGATAATTTCTTGGTGACATCCACGTCACTGATAAACAAAAAAGGCAAGAGTATTTCTAAATAAAATGCTGCTCTCTCAACAAAAAAGATCTTGATTTCCATTATTAAAAAATGGCAAAAAGATATTATATGTTGAATGGATTTAATGATTTTAATATCAAACATGCCTTTATAGCCTCGCTTCTTAAGAAACTTTAACCAAAACTTTTAAGAATCATTTAAGAACTTAGAAGAAATATGTTAGAAATCTCATTGACTAAAATGTACAAGCTTGCCTTTATTACTCCTGAGAAGCTATGCACATAGCATAAGATGTTTGACTCCATCATGAAAGGAAAATTAAATCTTTAGTGAGTATACGAGAAGCCATGCCTCTAAATCAAGTGTAATGATAAAACCAAATGTTCTTGCCCTACTAAGAAAAAATCTCATTTCTATAAAACTTGTTTCAAATCTCCTAAGAAATTCAAGCGAAGGCACAAAAGGCTTGTGAGATTCTTTAGAAAATAGACCACCTAATACAAACAAAAAGACAAATGTTATATGTATGGAAAAAAGGAACATTTTGCAAAGAAATGTCCTAATAAGCCTAAGAAAAATGTTAAGCTTCTCTTGCAACTTTAGGCTAGTATTCCACTTTAACAAAATAAAGAAATTGAAAAACTCTTTTAAGAGGGTGTAAATGACAATACAATCTTCGTTTTACTTGCCTTAAAACCTTTAAACTTAGAACCTTCCTTAGATTAAAATGTTTCTAATATCTTAAAAGACTCCATAGCATTTCTTTAATACAGCCATTCAATCCAACCTTGTAGCCAGAAAAATAAGATAAAACTACCTCTATTACATAGAAATGTAATTTCTCAAAAACAAATATCACAAGCTAATTTATGTCATTGCATATATTGACATTGAAGCTTCAAAATGATGAATCTTAATGTTCTTCCCCTCAAAGTTTGGAAGAAACATTCTGAATACTTTACTGTAGTAGACGAAAAGATCATTAAGTCAATCTTATTACCAAAATGAAAATTTGTATAAAGTTTTTTTTTTCAAAATTATATTGTTTGGACCCCAGTTCATAGAAGCATCCTTCCTAATAAAGATATCCTTATGGGAATGGATATTTATTATCAAACAAACTAGTTACAGACCCTTCTTAGAGGAATTAGATTCAGACAATCTTTTAAGGCTTACACAAACATTTTAAAACTATTTGAACTTGAACAAGTTCTTCAAAGTTGTGAAGAGATTAGGGACTGGCTTATGGAACTCTATCTTGAGATTTATGATCAATTTAGCCATCCTTCTCCATTTTGGAAGAGTGAAGATTTTTATATTTAACTTCCTTTTAAAAGAAATGAGGATATAAATCTGACAAAAGCATCACATCTCAAAATGAATCCTTATGACCTCATGCTTGCTAGAGAAGAATGTGCTTTTTTATTAAAACAAGGCCTCATAGAGCTAGCTAAATTAGATTGGACTTGTCAAGCTTTTTATGTTAAAAAGAGATTAAAATTAAAAAAAGAAAAGAAAAGAAGAGATTAGTCATTCATTATAAGCCTCTCAACACATTTCTTTAAGATGACAAATTTTCTCTTCCAAAGATTAGTTCACAAACAGCCTCTGATCAAAGAAGCCTAGGTTTTTCAAAATTTGATCTTAAGATTAGATTTTAACAATTGGGTATTGATCCTTCAAAAAAATATATAACAACATTTTCCATTTCTAATGCTAAATACCAGTGGATTGTCATGCTATTTAATCCTAAAGTTGCACCATCTCTCTTCCAAAAAGAGATGACAAAGATTTACGAGCCTATTCTCAAAAGCAATCTCATCTATATTGATGATATTCTTCTTCTCTTTAAGAATGAAGAAGATCATAAAAGGCTCATTCAACAATTTTTGGATATTACTGAATAGTGCGGGATCATACTCTTAGCCTGAAAGAGCCAGTTAGACCAAGCCTAACTTGATTCCTTAGCATGTGGATAACTAATAGATATTATTATCCAGATCCACATACTGCTTGAGAACTTCTCAAATTTCTAAATGAGAACCTCACATCTAAGTAGATATAATAGTTTCTTGGAATAGTTAATTTTGTCAGAGACTTTATCCGACATACTTCAAATCATGCTAGCTAGCTATCTAAGCTCTTGAAAAAGAAGCACTTTCCACCTTGGGGATCTAAACAAACAACAACTATAAAACACCTTAGGAGGATAACACAAAATCCTTTATCTATAAAGATGCTTGATAAAAGAAAAATGATACTTCATATTAATACTAGTGATGACTATTAGGGAACTATTCTTATCGAGAAAGATGAAAGGAGACATGATTGTTGTAGACATGCAAGCGGACAATTCAATGACTCTGAAAAGCATTATCATATCATTTACAAAGAGATTCTAATTATTAAAAAAAGAATTAAAAAATTCAGTATCTATTTTAGCCCTTTTAATTTTGAAGTTTAGACGGGTAACTCATCTTTTTCTAAGGTACTAAAGTCTAAAAGAAAAGTCCTACCAAACAAACTATTACTTGGGGGAGAAGGGTGTACAATAAGAACATAAGAAGTAGATACCTCTTATAGAAAATTTACAATAATAAGGTGACCTTTCAAGTATAAGCTTGATATTCTAATGGCAAAGTTCATAAAATTTTTTATGAATATTCTAATTATGATTAAGAGAACCCTCACTTTGGTATACCAAGACAATTAGCCTTTCCCCCAGGCCTTTTGAGTATCTAGGGCTCGGATTTCTAAAACCTACCTAAGGTTTTGCACTAGGCTTATCATCCTTATCATCATCACGATTTGTTTTCTTCCGGTGAGAGAAGAGAATTCAATTATCTAGATAGTGACAATAGAGGACTCTCCATTTATAATTCTTTAAATAAGACCTATGTCATTTGTGAAAGAGGGGGGAATAATAAATTATATGAGAAAATACATATGATAAAAATATAAAAGGTTAAAGTACACTTTGGGGTATCTAAAATTTACATGATCTTTTCTTACTTTTATTTTCAAAATATTAATTTTTGAAATTGTCCATTTGATGTCAGTAATTTTTTAAGGGGTAGTTTGGTTGCACAGTGGAAAGTGAGAGGCAAAGATGATCTTTTTTTGTAATATTTATTATATGCTTATTATCTTTAATTAGCAGTGTTTATTTTTTTATTACTTTTTTTATATATAAGAGTACGCAAAGAATTTTTCATGCATTTTATTCCATATACACATTTCCTTTCTATTTCTATACTTACAATTTTATATATCAAATCATCTATAAATTTACATATTTGTGCACCTTTGAGTTCATGGCTAGTGTACTTTAGTATACTATGTCTTCCTTGTGTGTCTAATTGGTATTGAGGGTATAAAGAGGTTACTTAGACCAAGAAATATCCTCTGTCTTATGACTTGTTCCAAAACTATTGTCTATATATATTTATAAAGGAATTTCACCAGAAATAATTAATACAGCTAATCTGGAATGACTCCTCCAGTATCAATTTTCCATTGGATGGAAATATATATTAAAAACATGACAAAATCGAAATAAAATTTTTGATTTTGAACCCATTTTGAGGTTTCTTGTATCGGTTACTAACTTGGGTGCGGGTTGTCTCCCATTGTGGCGCCAACATCACGCTCCAGTCCGACGAATCCCAGCTGCTCACTACAGCAATGGATGCAAATGGAGCCACGCGTCCCGATTTAGAAAAGGGAATACAAAGAGTTCTTATGCGAGCTGCTTTTTAGACAAGGGAGGAGTGTTGAGTTGCTCCTTAGTCTTTCTTATTATGATCATTTCTTGAATCATTATAATGGCCAAGGTCTAACGGATCACTCTCTTTGTAATTACTCAGTGGCTTCTCTTGTTCAGGAGTTGGAGGAGCAAGAGGCTCTGTAGTGCTATCAACAAACCCATCTGGCAACGAATCCACTTCAAGAAGCTGATTTCCATCTAGATTCTGCATTTCACCTTCATCTCATACATTTTTTTTCCAACTTACTTAGATACAACAATAGTAACTTCTGCACCAGTGAAGCCTGCTTATGCCAGTTACCAAATCGTGCTCTAGCAATTATGATTCACACTCACCCAAATTAATGCTGCTGTCAGATATGACCAAGAAAAAAACGATTATGCTGCACAATATTCTTTTGATTCATGCAACCAAATCTGACCAATAACTCAACTAATCTTCCTGAAGAACCCTTTTAAGTTTGAATTCAAATTTACTTCTTTTTTTTTAAATTATGTTGGGCTTCAAATGGTAGAATAATGGGAGAGCAATTTCGACAGCAAGCTTCAACTTCTCCGATGAGAACAAGCGTAGCAGCAATGGGGATGAGGCCTTCTTCATCTCCGGCGTCTCCTTCGTCATCTAATGCTTTAGTTAGGAAGACGATAGTGAGTTCTTGCTGTTTTTTATTTTTCCCGTTGTTTCGCAATCTCCTGGTCTTGGGATTGCTATACTAACCAGTTCTTATGCTGCGATGGGAGCGCAGTGGACCATCGCTTCGACCTCTAAAGTTTTTATCCAAATCTTCTTCAACTCAGGATGAGATCAAAATAGAGATCACCAACGATGAAGTGATAGGCATTATCACGTTGGAAGATGTATTTGATGAACTTCTGTAGGTAATTTATAGTCCTTTCACATTTCTTTTCTTTCATATCCTCCTGCAGTCACCTTTTTTCCCTCGCAAGACTGATTATAATCTCTTCAACAATGCACTAGGAGTTTGTGGATGAAACAGATGAATATGTTGATGTATATAAGAGGTAATAGGGAGCTCAAACTATAAATTTTATTTTCTAAGATACGAGTGGCTGCTACAGCTGTTGCTGTCCATCTATCCGTAGGCTGACTGTCCAGAAGAGAGCAGTAAGCGATTGCTTTTTTAACATTTTTTATTGTTTCTATGTGTGTTTCTTCTGTCATAGTTGCTGAGCTTATTAAAGCAAATCGTAGGAAGTTTATCTTCTCACCTGATTTGCTTACTTGTTATATGTTATATTATTTTTATTAAACTGTAATGACAGAATGTTCATATATAATGTTTGTTATATAAAGTGTTGTTGCTGGCGAGGCTTGATTGATAACTTAATTCCTAGTGTTAATTCTGATATGAATTATGCAGCTAAACATAAAGATTGTAATAACTGATTGGAGGCAAATCCCCAACTGGAAAGCGTGGACTGGGCATCAAGGTCAGGCCCAAGAAAGTTGCTGGCAGCTACTTTGAGGGCAAAAAGACCTTATATAATGATAGTGATGATGAGGATTTTGCCAATATTGGTTCTCAAGAAAAACAAAGGCATGGCTCAATCAAGGAAGAAAGACTGATGAATCCAGAGTGAAGCTGAAAAGCTGTGCAGACAGATTTTACGCGGCGTGAGAGCTATTTCTGGTGTTGAAATTTTTTTCAATAAGAAAACCTCTTTCATCACTGATTAGGCGCTTAATTCCTGGAGCCCAGCGAATCATTGAAATTGAAACAGCCCAATTTCTTATTGACGAACATTCATCTTCTGTTTTTTTTTTATTTCTCTTCAAAGAGAAACTTTGTTGCTTGCTTGAAGGGAAAGGTATAGTTGTCTAACTGCTTATCACTATTGAATAGTTCTCGCGCCTTTCATTCAGGAGGAAATGCAATTACTCTCCTTTCTTCTTCCTATTCTGATTTAAAAAATTTTAGATTAATGCATCTATTAGTAACCTTGGTTTCTCTAGCATAATAAAATTTGTGAAGGGGTATGTTTGGGATTGTGAGCCGCGGTAAGTTCTTTAACATAATCTTTTCAAGATGTAATTATTTAATACTGGAGGTATTATTGAACATGACAACTACCTATATGTATCCCGGGGATGGAGTCTGCTTTTAATGGAGCCCGCACATTTGTACGTAATTATACTTGGCTTAATTATGAAATGTACATTCCTATTAAGGTAATATTATAGGCCATGTTGGATTGGAGTGAAAGTGAGCGATTGGAAAAAGACCATGTGTTACACTCCTGTTAGATTTTTTGGGCAGCTCATGATTAATTAGTTGACTTGATCCATTAATTAAAAGGCCCAGATGAAAATTAGTTTAATTAATTAATTGTTATTTAAATTGATTAATTGATTATTTATTTTTGAATTAATTTTATTTTTAAATTTTAAATTTTAAAAATCAAAATTCAAATTACGTAATAATTAAAGGGATCAGTTATTAGACTGATTATGCAAATATGTGCAAATTCCTTTTCCCTCTCAAAAAAAGAAAAGAAAAAAAGAAAAGAGAAATCTCTCTTTGAAGAAGAAAATACATTGAGTCTTTCTCCTCAATCTCAAATTGGTGAATTTACTGGGGACATTTTTTTTGAATCAAAGTCCAAATTTGTAACTAAATCAACTGTATAGTGTAATCAATCAAAAAAAAAATTTGTTGCAAGTTTTCTATCCAAAACTTTTTAAATTCTATCAATGCAGAGCTTGGTTAAAGGCTTGATTGATTATTTTCCCATGGTAAAAATGTGTTACTTGATCTATCTAGGAAGTGTTTGATGCCCTATTTAATTGAAATATTGCAATTTTATTTTTTTTAGACTAAATAAAATCCATTAATGACATATATGTTTAGAGAAAATTTTGGGGCTCCAATTTTAGCCTGAATATTGGCTTTATATAAGTAATCTTATGGTATAAATATGGCAAGAAATTGTAACTCCATTAGTGATTAATTTAAACTCAAAGTTGACTTTTAAACATGGTTGAACAACCATCTTTTGAAACCGGTCATTCTTCACACATTGTACATCAATATGCAAGCCTTATGACTAGAAAACTTGTTCAGAGAGCTTTCAAAGGACATTAAAACACATCAATTAGACTTAAGATAAGTGAGATATGAGCGTTTCAAGGTAGATGTTCAAATTTGGATTTTTTGAATAGATAACCAAATGGACATCCTTCAAGGGCATTTTTTTCACTCTATATAGATTGTATCTTTATGCACACCACATATCATTGGAAAAGTTTTTCTTCAAGCTTTCCAATAATATAAAATTTGTTTAATTTGTGTATGAATTAAGAGAAATATGGTGATTCATAATAAGCCCATTAGTAATGATAATCTTGTAATTATAAAAAAAAAGTCATAGATTATAGATTTTCAAAGATTGAAGATAATCTTTAAAGGCCAATCATGAGGGTGGCACATAAAGGCCACCCCCACCTCTTTTTGGGCCGAACATCATACCAACAGAAAAAGAAAAAAAGAAAAGGAGCCAATAGTGTTATCATTGTCGCTTGGAGAGGCACCACGCCAGGCATGTGCAACCCTTATCTTTTCATTTTATATTTTTAAATTTTTTTTAACTAGAAAGAGAGATTAGGTTTCATACCATCAAAGATTATGCATATAGCTCATGCAAAATTTACCTTTTGATAGCAATTAATCCTATTTATACTTTTAACAGTAGAATTTTCTATTATTAAAAGCATAAATTACACAATTCTTGCATAACCAAGATTTTTACCATTTTATTCCTCAAATCCATGTTAAAATAATTTTTTATGCTCAAGATATCACAAGGGAGAAGCATGAATTTCCTTGGTTTGGCCATTTGCATATTTTGACCCTTATAACACATAATAGGGATTAAACTTTAAAAATTCATAACTTAAGTTGCACAACTCCGATTAATGCAAATAAGGTATCCTTAAAAAGTTTGTAATGAGAGCTATCTAATGTAAAAATTTTAAGTTAAAACGAGTCCGTTTGTTTTCTCAAAAACTTAGAAATTTGAAACTGCACTAAATGAACAGTATACTACATAATTTTACATATGTTAACCAATTTTAAAAATTTATAAAATATTCTATAGATTTTCAAAAATTATGGTGTTTAGCTTTATAGGAAGCTCTCAATTTCCTCTATTTGTTTGCCAAAATTTAGCTCAAGAATCATTCACTTGGTCTATCAATAATAGGGGGATATTGCATGGATCAAATAGACAAAATTTTGATTCTAATTGGTACCAAATGAGCTCTAAAATATTATTTCTTCTCTTGGGCACGTTGTCACACCTGAAAATTTGACCGCGTAGCGCCTTTAAGAAAAAAAATCAAAATTAAATATAGTAAAGTTGCTACCAAAATTTTAAAATTTTAAAAGGTAAAACTTTGAAAAACCCTTTTTTATAAGAAAAACAAAAATGGTCTGCAAATAAGATACAAGTTCAGGAGTTGATTGTGAGCGGAGAAAGTGTCAAGCACCCCACTACACCCGTTATTAAGAACAGTTACCCTAAGTTAGTTGTACAAAGATAAAATGACCTTAATTTTATTTTAATTCTTCCTAACAAATCACACGTAAAATAAGAAAGAAAGAGATTAAGGAAATTAAATTAAGGGTAAAAAGAAGTTAAAGAAATAAAAATAAAAGCAAAATGAAAGAAAAGAAATCAAGGAAGTAAAATTTAAAAAATATTTATTTACAAGGGTGGATTTGACCTAAGATGAGAGCCTAGGGTCTACGTACCTTTCGAGAGGGATCAAAGTCCACGTAGTTTGACTGGAGATTGTATTTGTTAGTTGGTGTTTTTTTTCTCTTTTGTTTTATGTTTTGTTTTGTTTTTCTTATTTTTCTTTGGCTTTTGTTTGATTTTTAAATTTTGATTTTTTTATTTGATTTTTTTGTAAAGAGAAAGAAAGTAAAAATCATTTAGACTTTTGCAAACAAAATAAATTTGAGATTAATTGATGTGTTTTTATCTGCAAGATGCAGGATTGATTTTACCCCCCTCTTCTTTTCTCCCTTTTTCTTTATTTTTTGTTTTTGTTCTTATCTCTTTTCCCCTTGTTTTTAATTTTATTTTTGTCTTTGTTTTTGTTTTGATTTGTCTTTTAATTTTTTTGTTTTTGTTTTTGTTTTATTTTTTTGTTTTCTTTTTGTTTTTGATTTTTGTTTCACTTTTCCCCTTTTTTTCGGTTATTCTTTTTTTGTTTTTTTTAAATTTTATTTTTTGATTGATTTTGTATTATTGATCTTTTTTTTTATTTTGTGGATATATATATAATGTGTATATATATACTTCATTATTTTTTTTTTTTGAAATTGTGTGTGTGTGTTGTTGTTTTTTAATTAATTATTATTTGTATTTTACTTTTTCATTTTTGTCTTTTTGTTTTCTTTTGATCAATTTTTGTTGATTTATTATTATCATTATTATTATTATTATTATTATTATTATTTGAAAATGATCTTTTCATTTTTGAAAAAAAAATTATTTTCAATCTTCTTGATTTGTTTAAAAAGATCAAATTTTGCCATTTATGTTTAAACGTAAGAATTTCCCCTTTTCATTTTTTTTTGACCTTTTGCTTATTTGAATGTTTTTATATTTTTATTATTATTATTTTTTAGCCTATTTTGCTTTTCTTATTTTTTTCATTTTTTTTAATTAAAGAAAATGACCAACTCTAAAAGGAAAAAATTTACTTTTGGATTTTGAAATGCCATTTTTCAATTTTTTAAGAGAGCCTTTCAAGAAAGAACAAATCCTTAAGACTCCGAATAATAATAATTTTTTTAAAAAAATTTAATCTTCTTCTACTTTTTTTTTTGTTTGAAATTTTTTTTAAAAGGCTTTTTGAATGGGGCCATTGAAGCCCAAAATATAAAAATATAAATTCACGATCCAAAAGGCACCAATGAGACTTTATTACCACACATGGCCTTTTGGTTCCTACGTGCTTGAGGGATATGAAATCCCACACGGCTGTACTAATAAAAAAAAAGATAAAATAAAATAAACAAAAGTAAAAAAATAAAAATAAAAATAAAAATAAAGAAAAATGCACAAACAACTGATAATTTGTGAGGGTGGGTGCTCAGTGTTCAGTATTCTATATCACTATTAGGCATATTTACAAAATCCATATGGAAAAAGAGAAAGTACACAAGTTATAACTTGATCTTTCAACACATCGTCCCTTTTTTGACGAGACCAATAGGGTCATTCCTGGGAGCATGTAATCAAGTTCCTCCATTTTGATCCATTAACGTGCTTGCGTCACCAAAACGAGCAACACACTCCACAGAAACGCAATAAAAACAATGGGGAAGAAAACATTCGCAAGAGCAAAAATTTTTTAGAGTTCCATTGTATCGGTAATTCGAATTTAAAGTAATACCCTCTAGAGCACTAATGATCAAAATGATATGAACAACCAACATCAATTCACATGAAGATTCTAAACCCCATAACACTAACAAAGCATATCCTAGTTGCATACTAAAGTAGGACAGAATCGAAGCAATTGTTGCGTCACTTTTCTGATTATCACATCGAAATCCCACAAACAAGGACTCAATCTACTGGGGCCTCACTCTGCCATTTTATCAAACAGGTGCTAGGCATTTCCTAGGGACTGTATAGAACACTATATTTTACGGTAAGCCCCCAACCAAGATTAAACACACATAACCATAACGTTAGGTATCAAATCCTATTGGAATCACACTAGCAACCTGACTAAGAAATAAGCCTTTCAAGCTAATAAAGCTTTCAAGAACCAACACAAATCAACAGCAATATTTAAGCATCAATTAACTTTCAAGAACCAACACGAATCAACAGCAATATTTAAGCATCAATTAAAATTCTAGAGTTCAGTCCAGGAGCCACGATTCTCAACAAATAAGAAAGCTGACAGCACAGGATAAACCAATAAACAACGCAGCTTTCGACGCTTGCTTACTTAGACTAATTACTGGAACCGTTGATTAATTCTGGGCTGCTAGGAACTGTTCTTCTTTTCCCAGGATTCAGCGATCAGCGAACCTCGTCCAGGATTCTCCTTCCACAGCACTAGATACCCAGAGAAATCCCCCTCCAAAAGATTGCTCGGAGAATCCTCCTTTCAACTTGAAAATTTCTCGACACCTTCTAGGGAGACTTTTTTTTTTTTTAATCTCTCTTTCCCTTGATGAGTTTCTCTCCGTCTCTCTCCTGCTCGAAATCAACTTCCCCGAAAGGATCCCTTCTCATTCAATCTCTTTCGCCTTTCAGTTTTCTTCAATTCGAAAAGGAAAATCTCCCTCCTTCTCTCTCGCACCCTCTCTAATATGAAATTACTCCTCCAAAACTAGAGAAACTCTCCCTTCTCCCTGAAAAAAAATCCCCCCCAGAAACTCCTCCTCCCCTCACTTTTATAGATGGTCCCGCATGGTCCCCCATCTCCGTGCCTCTCTACTCCACTAATTCCAGTGTGCGTTGCTCCGTCCCCTTTTGCTTGGCTTGCTTTCAGCTGTTGAGGGTTGTACGAACAGTGGGTAGGAATGCCTGCTACTGGAGGTCGCGAAGCGAGAATGCCAGAAGGAGGGACCATGCACCTAGTGTTTTCTCTGTCTTGGGTACGTGGGCTTCAGACTTAGGTTGGAGAGTCTGAAAAGTTATTGAGCTGAAGGAATGGGCCTCCATTTTTTTTTTGACTTTATTTTTTAGCTTATTTCCTTTTCAATACTTGGGCCTTTGGGTTTGGAGGAATTGGACTGGAACTCTTTTCTGTTTGCTTCATTTTTTTTTTTGGATGAAATTTTTTTGGTATTGGGCTTTTGTTATTATTATTTTTATTCACTTTTTCTTGTATAGGGCCCAATAAGATTTAAGAGAATTGGATCGGAGCTAGATGTTATTAAAACGATTTTTCTTACTTGATTCAGTCTTTAAAATGTTGGGCTCCTTCCTTGGGCTTCATTTTTTTTTGTTTGGGTTTAACGATTTTGGAATTTGAAGAAAAAGGATATTTCTTTTTTTCTTTTTTTTTTAATAGCTTTATTTTCTTTTTTCCCCCTTCCTTTTTGTCTTCTTTTTCTTTGTGAATTTTTCTTTCCTTTCTCTCTTATCTCTTTCTTTTTGTTTTGAAAATTTTGATTGATTTTTTTGTATTTCAATTATTTTTTATTTTCTATATTTTTCTCTATATATATATTTTTTATATTTTTCTCTATATTATCATTATTATTATTATTATTTGGGTTAAACAACTTCTTTGCTTTTTTTCTTTTTGAAAGTGTTCCATTATACTCTCCTTTTTTTGCTAATTTGATTTTGTTATCAAGATCATTTTTTTCTACAAACTGCCTGGACAAAATACGGTATTCACAATTGCCCTTCTTTACTTGTTTTCATGTTTTTGCATAAGGAACAAGTAAAGATAAAGAACATATATTTTGTCTGGGATGATTTGATCACCTCTCGACACAACTAGAGATTAAACCCAAAAAGGGAAAAGTGAGCTAAACAAAATATGATGTTGACAAGTTGCCCCTCTTTACTTACTCTTTAAGTAAGGGGATCAAAGATGCAGCTTTGATGTCCTTAATTTAAGAATAAGTGAAAATGGAAATAGGTATTTTGTTTGGGGAGCTAACAATCAATGTGGACTAACTTACCTGAAAAAGCCAGAACCTGGTCAAAGGTGATAAGTGCTTGGTAGTGTGAGGCTTAAAAAGATGTCTGTCCTTATGCAGGGCATCAGAGGTGCCTATTCTGTACAGGACTTAAAGGTGTCTTTTCTGTGTGAGACTTTAGGGTGATTGTTCTGTGCAGGATTTTGGGTGCCTATTCTGCATAGGACTTTTATTATGGGTGCCTATTCTATGTAGGACTGAAGAGTGCCTATTCTACGTAGGACTGAAGAGTGCCTATTCTACGTAGGACTTAAGGGTGCCTGCTTTGTGCAAGACTTTTGACGCCTATTCTGTGTAAGACTCTATGTGCCTATTCTGCAAAGGACTTTGGGTGCCTATTCTGTGCAGGACTTTGGGTGTCTATTCTACGTAGGACTTAAGGGTTTCTATTCTGTATAAGACTTTTTGGTGCCTATTTTGCGTAGGATTTAAGGGTGCCTATTCTGCGTAGAACTTTTATTACGCCTATTCTATGCAGGACTTTGGAGTGCTTATTCTGCGTAGGACTTAAGGTGCCTGTTCTGTGCAAGACTTTGGGCGCCTATTCTCCATAGAACTTTGGGTGCTTGTTCTGTGCAGGATTTTGGGTGCCTATTTTGCGTAGAACTTTGGGTCCTTGTTCTGTGCAGAACTTTTGGGTGCCTATTCTGTGTAGAACTTAAGGGTGCCTATTCTACGTAGGACTTAAGGATGTCTATTCTGCGTGGGACTTTTATTATGTTTGTCCTGTGCAGGACTTTGGGGTGCCTATTATGCATAGGACTTAAGGTGCTTGTTTTATGCAGGACTTTGGGTGCTTATTCTGCGTAGGACTTTAGGTGCCTATTCTGCGTAAGACTTTGGGTGCCTGGCCTAATGTTTGAGTAATACATGTGTATATGTGAAATGCATGATATATGAATAAACCTTCATGAGGAATGTAACCAGTGGATTCGATTGATGAATGTAATCTTGCGAGCAGGAAACATAAGACATGTGGATGTTGCCCCTGATATGATTTCTGCTTTTTGGGCAAAGAATGAAGAACATGTGGAATGCTTTATTTAATATTTACTTGCCCCAATATGAAAGTGTGCATGACAACTATGAATTATGATTCGTTAGTGTCATTTGTTGTGCTTTTCTCTTCTTCTTTTTTTTTTTAATTCTTTTTTATTCCCTCTTTTATTTATTTATTTATTTATTATTATTATTTTTTAGTTGTTTGCTTTTTTTCATTTTCACGAAAAATGTTAGTTTAGAGGCATTAGTAAGTGTTGAACTTTGAACTGACTAACTATAAAGGCAAGGTATATTGTCTTCTCGATACGCTACCCATTTAACCAGATCCTTGGTACTTTGGCTTACATCCAATTGGGAACTCTTGACGCTCCACCAACAGAGGATTTTATATGTTATCTTTAAGACCATAGTCATCCCTTTCGTCTGTATTCTTGGGAAGGAAAGTCACCACATATGTCATTCATGAATGTCTTGATGACTGAGTTTGAAATGAAGATGGCATTTTAATGAACGACATTTAATATTTGGTCTCAGTCTATCCTTCCAATAATGATTAAGATAATTGGTCCAAAAAGGACATCAATGCTAACGTGCCAAGTAGTTGCTTTGACAAATGTCATTCCTTTATTTATATAAAGCATGAATGCAGTGGTCACAATATGAATGAACAATGAATTGTAACTAAAATAGGATAGAAATTATTAGAAGAATAATCTCCAACAGAAAGTTTTATAAAGTACAATGGGTAATTTGAAACATAGAAAAGATAAAAGAACTAGAACTAAAAAGTTCTTTCAAAGAATGTCCTCTACAATTGGTCCTACTTGCCCCGCCATGTGATCCTTTGCATTATACGAGATATGCATTTTGTCGAACCTAATTTGAGGCTTGCTGCTCCTGTACTTCTACCCAACTTTGAACTTCAAGTTTTGCCCTACCTTTTGCCTAGGTATTTTCTCATACTACCTAGCGGGCTTTTCTTTCCTTCTTTTTTTTTTTTTTTGGCTCTAATTTTTGCCTAGGCCACCCTTTTGGGTTTTCAACCTAGTGAGCTTTTATTATGCTTTAACTTTTGCCTAGGCCACCCATTTGGGTTTTCAGCCTAACGAGCTTTTTCCTTTTACGCAAAATATTTTTTTACTGCATCTGAGTTGAAAGGCTTGGTAATTCACCATTGTCTATGTCCATCAAAATTAATGCCCCTCCTGAGAAAGCATGCTTTACAATGTAAGGCCCTTCATAGGTAGGAGCCCATTTACCCCGAGCATCATCTTGGTTTGACAAGATTCTTTTAAGAACTAGTTCGTCAGCTTTGAACTCCTTAGGACGAAGCTTTTTATCGAAAGCTTGTGCCATCTTCTTTTGATACAACTGCCCGTGACATATAGCAGTGAGTCTTCGCCCCTCAATCATATTTAACTGCTCATACTGAGCTCTCACCTAATCACTTTCATCTAAATTGGATTCAATTAATATCCGTAAGGATAGGATTTCAACCTCAATTGGCGTGACAACTTCCATTCTATAAACCAGAGAGTACAGAGTCGCTCCATTGGAGGTATGCATAGTTATGCGATAACCATGCAATGCGTATAGGAGCATGTCATGCCAATCCTTGTAGGTGATTGTCATTTTAGCAATAATCTTCTTTATGTTCTTATTTGCTGCCTCCATTGGCCCATTCATTTGTGGTCGATAGGGTGCTAAATTATGGTGCTTGATCTTAAACCGTTTGCAAAGTTTAGAGACTTCTATTCCATTCAGGTTTGCAGCATTATCTGTAATGATCCTTTCAGATAGCCCATATCAATAAATGATGTTCATTTTGAGAAACTTGTAGGAAACTTTTGCGTGACACTGGCGAAGGAATTAGCTTCTATCCACTTAGTGAAATAATCAATGGCAACCAGGATAAAATGATGTCCATTTGAAGTCTTGGGATTAATCGGGCCGATTACATCAATGCCCCACATGGAGAATGGCCAAGGTACCACTAGATTGTGTAACGAAACTGGTGGTGCATTGATTTTTTCTGAGTATATTTGACATTTGTGACACTTTCGAACATACTCAATACAATCTTTCTCCATTGTTAACCAAAAATACCCACATCTCTGGATCTATTTGGCTAGCATAAGACTATCTGTATGTGTATCGCATATTCCTTCATGAACTTCTGCAACTATCTTTTGGGCCTCCCTTGCATCCACACACCGTAATAGTATGCCATCATAACTTCTCTTGTACAGGATCCCATTACTGATGAAGAAGTTTATAGCTAGATGCCAGATAGCCTTTTTATCGCTTTCAGTGGCCTCAATTGGATAATCCTTGCTTGTCATATAAGTTTTAATGTCGTGATACCAAGGTTGTCCATCATACTCTTCTTCTATGTTTAAGCAATATGCTGGCAAATCTCTGGCTTCCACTTGGAGCAGCTGGACTTAGACTCCATAGTCGAGTCGAATCATCACTGTTAAGGTGGCTAAAGCATCAGCAAATTAGTTCTTATCTCGAGTGACATGATAAAAATTGATTTCTTCAAATTGCTTGATTAATTGAGCCAGAAATTTCTGATATGGAATCAATTTTGAATCTTTAGTTTGTCATTCTCTAATTACTTGATGAATTATAAGAGCTGAGTCACCAAAAACTTCAAGACTTTTATACCAAGAGTTACGGCAGCATTTAGCCCATTGATGCAAGCTTCATATTCAGTTACATTGTTGGTGCATTCAAACTCCAATTTAATGGCCATTGGGAATTGTTTTCCTTCAAAGGATATAATTATAGCTCCAATACCATAGCCGTGCATGTTTGCAGCTCCATCGAAATACATCTTCCACCGTCCATCATTATCACCTCCATCATCTTCATCACCCTTTATAGCCAATATATCCTCATCAAGGAAATGAAAATTCAATAGTTGGTATTCATCCAAAGGATTTTTAGCCAAGTGATCTGCTATGACACTCTATTTTACAGACTTTTGAGTCATATACTTGACATCATACTCAGATAGAATCACTTGCCACTTAGAGACTCTCCTAGAGACGTGTGGGCTTTCAAAAATGTATTTGATGGGATCCATTCGAGAGATTAACCAAGTGGTAAAATAAAGCATGTACTGCCACAAACGTTTAGTGGTCCACGCTAACCCGCAACATGTCTTCTCAATCAATGGGTAGTGGGCTTCACATTCATTAAATTTCTTACTCAAGTAATAAATTGCTTGCCCCTTCTTTCTGGAGGTATCGTGTTGCCCCAATATAGCCCCCATCGATCTTAGCAAGATGGTCAAATAGAGGATCAAAGGTTGTCCCTGTATGGGTAGAACCAAAATTGGGAGATTTAATAGATAATCTTTAATTTTGTCAAAAGCTTACTGACAGTTACAATCCTATCCTCCAGTGTAGTTCTTTTTCAACAATTTAAAAATCAGCTCGTAAGTTGTAGTTAAGTTGACAATAAATCTCGCTATGTAATTTAGCCGACCTAGGAAACTTCGCACCTCTCTTTCTGTTTGGAGAGATGGCATTTCCCAAATTGCTTTTACTTTATCGGAATCCACCTCTATTCCCTTTTAGCTCACCATGAAGCCCAATAATTTTCTAGTTAAAGCCCCGAAGATACACTTATTAGGGTTTAAGCGGAGTTTATATTCACGCAACCTTTTAAATAATCTTCTCAAAACTACCACGTGGCTCTTCCCTTCTCCAGATTTAGCCACCATATCATCGACATACACTTAAACTTCCTTGTGCATCATATCATGAAAGAATGTCATCATAGCCCATTGATAAGTTGGTCCTGCATTCTTTAATTCGAATGGCATTACTCTGTAACAATATGTTCCCCATAGCGTGATAAATGTAGTCTTCTTTTTATGGTCTTTATGCATAGGGATTTGATTGTACCTGAGTAATCGTCCATGAAGGAATATTAGTGGGCTCGTGTCGTATTATCAACTAAAACATCAATGTGAGGCAATGAAAAATCATCCTTCGGGCTTGCCTTGTTCAAATCCCTATAATCAATATACATGCGAACCTTTCCATCTTTTTTTGGGACTGGTACAATGTTTGCTATCCATTGAGAGTATGTAGACACTTAGAGGAATCCTGCCTCTAATTGTTTCATGACCTCTTCTTTTATTTTCAAAGACATGTCGGGGCTCATTCTCCTCAATTTTTGCTTCTTTGGCTCGACATTTAGGAATAAAGGAATCTCATGAGAAGCAATCTTTGGATCAAGTCCAAGCATGTCTTGATAAGACCATGTAAAGATGTCCATGTATTCCTTAAAGAGCTGAATAATTTCCCTCTTTTTTGGATTATCTACCATTTTAATCTCCCTTTTATCTTCCTCTGTCCCTAAGTTAATGTTTTCAACTATTTCTTCATGTGGGCATATTCCTTTATCTTCAGAATTGAGCATTTTCTCAAAGATTTGGGTTAATTCTTCATTATCAGATTTGGAACCATGCATATCCGTAGTAATGCATAAATCACTCAACGGGGGTTCGGGGACCTCTGCGTTAGATAGAAGTCTCGAGGAAAATAATTTCCTGGAGGAAGACATAAAAGGGAAATGAACGAGTAAGAAAAAGAGTAGAAAGAAAAGGCATGTTATCTAATGACTTTAATTTCATTCACAAAACACCATTGTCATTCATAAAGTATCGACTGAAATTGTAAAGTAAAATGTCTTAAAACAAAGGAACAACATGATCTAACAATTACTCTAAAGTTACGACATCAATGATATCCTCAATTTCCTAGTTATCTAATCTTTCCCTAGAATCATCGGCCATGATCCAAGCTTTAGCTCCTCGCATGACTCCGTCATCAACCATTAAAATACTTAACCGGTTCATACTCTCTGAAAGAGTTGGAAAAGTTTCTCTGATATGGAGAATTTTCGGCTTCTCTTACCCCTTACTTCATTTCACGCTTGGTTGCGCTTTTAGCTGGTTTGACAATAAAGGCTCATACCCTAATCCTTGACATTTAAGATTTTCTAGGAGAGTAATAGGCCGTTCAATTCCCTACAGCTATATCCCCAGTCCCTTTCTAGATTGGAACCTATTTCTTTCTAACATTTTCATCATGATCTGATTGACATTTCCAATAGTAGGCTTGGGTCCATCCATCTCTAGGCTTTGAAACGTCATTTTCATCTCTTCTTCAGCAGCTTCAATATATGATAGAGAACTGGGTTTACTCAACATTATTTTCTCTTTTCCCTTGACAGTGATTATCCTCCTTTTGTCAATAAATTTAACCCTTTGATGAATAGTTAAAGAGACAGCACTGGCATAGTGGATCCACGATCTCCCAAGTAACATTGTGTAAGATGGATCAATGTCCATTACCTGAAAATTCATTGTAAATATTTTTGGCCCAATTTCCAAAAGCAAACAGATAGTGCCAATCACTGCTCTTTTAGAACCATCAAATACTCTAACCACCATATCACTTTTTTCAACATGCAATGCCCCTATTGCTAGTTGCTCAAAGGTGGTCAATGGTATTACATTGAGTTCCGATCCTCCATCAATCAGGACCTTTGCGATTACAAAGCCATTTCATTTCAAAGTAATGTGCAAAGTCTTAGGCTGATTGGCGGATGTCCCCACAATCTCTTCTTCAGAAAATGAGATGGCAGATGTGGACTTGACAATATTCATCACACTGGCAACCTTTACTGGGGTAACATCGGGCCGCACATATGCTTCCTCCAATACTTTTTGCAGAGCCTGATGGTGCACCTTTAAGCTTATGACTAAGGACCACATTGAAATTCGAGCTAGAGTTTTCTTCAATTGTTCTACCATGTCATATTCGCTCTACTTCATGATCCGTAAGAATTCATTGTCAACACTATCTTCTTTTTCCTCTTTCTGACTACTAGTATCAATGCCTTTTCCCTTCAAATGTTTGTCAACATTTGTAGGGGAGTAGACCCTACCACTTCGGGTGACCCTCCTAGCCTCAACTATATTGGTGACAGGTTCTCCTTCTACCTTAGCAATTACTATCTGATTCAAGGGAAATTCAATAATCTCCTTATATCTCCAGGGTACAGCATGATCACTTTCATATGGGAAAGGAGCTAGCATGTTAACAATCATTGGTGATGGTTTTGGAGAAAAAGGGACTGCCATTGAAAAAGGCTCATTGACAGTTAGAGTAACTGTTTTCAACTGTCTGGTAGGGATGACAATATCAACATATTTCTTATCTGTTACACAAATTTCTTCTTCAGACTTCCCTACAACCACAACCCCCAATGTCATTAATTCCTTCAATGCTTTCTGGAACTACACACAATTCTCGATATCATGATCTGTATCTTGTTGATGGTAGTCATAAAACGTAGCCTGTGGCCTAGTGATAGTTTTCACAGACTCTTCTGGTGATAATTCCAACATGTACCCAGCTAATTAAAGATTAGCTATCAGAATCTTCAGGGGCAACCCAATAGTATCGGGGTTCTTGAAAAATCCTGACTCATTTTCAATGGCATTCACCTGTCACCCGTGACTAGGTAGAAGATTGGTAGCAATTGTCGAATCTTCTCTGAGCTTAAGTTGGATATGGTTGGACTCGATTAAATCCAACACGTTCCTCTTAAAAGTAGTACAATTCTCAATTGAGTGCCCTGGGGCTCCCATATGATACTCACAGGAGATGTTGGGGTTGTATCAGGCTGGGTACGGTGGTTGTAACCCCTTCACATTTCGTAGCCCTATGAGTTTTGCCTCCAATAATTTCTGGTACAACTCTACATTGGTTGAACTGAAATTAGGCCATGGACGGTTGTCCTTCGGTCGTACATTAACTCCCATATCTTATTGTCTTTGTCAATTCATTGCCGGTTTATACTGATTTTGGTTTTCACTTCCCCTACCAATTTGATAAGATACAGGTTGATGCAGGAATGGTCTTGAAGGTTGAACATAGCTTATCTCTCCTTCTTTCTTCTTCATACCTTGTCCCTTCCTAAATCCACCCTCCGTCAAAGGGGATGTGAGCTTTCCGTCTCGAATGTCTGCGTCAATTCTCTCTCCAACTTCAATTAAATCAGTAAGATAAGTTCCCAATATGCTTGTGTAAAATAGATCGGATAAGGTCCAAATAAAGTATGAACAGAATTTAGATCCAATCATTGGAGACTGAACTTAGGAAGCCATAATCTCCACCTTTGGGCATACTCTTTGAACGACTCAGTTGGCTTCTTACTCATTCTCTTCAGCTGTCCCCTAGTTGGGGCAGTGTCGAGATTGAATTTATATTGTTTCATGAAAGCATTTATAAGATCTCTCCACTTGCGAATCTTAGAATGGTCTTATTGCATAAACCATAATAAGGCAGACCCGGTCAGGCTTTTTGAAAAGAAATTTATCAAGAACTTTTCATCCTTTGACCAAATAGTCATCTTTGTGCAATATGACTTGAGATGGTAAATTGGATTACCAGAACCATCATACTTGTCAAAATTTAGAACTTTAAACTTCTTCGGAATTGACACTTTGGGAGTCAAGCACAACTTTTCTATATCCAATGATCCCCATGTGGTTGGTCCTTATAGATCATGCAATTGGTCCTTGACCTCCCCTAATTCTCTTTCCCAGTCCTCTTTAGCATCATTATTCTTCCCTTTACCATCCACAGTTGGAATCTGGAATGTATACGTAGCATCATATTCGGGGAAGTCTTGCATATTCTTTACTTCATCGTGGGAACCTTGCTTGTCAGCCACCTTTATAGGGGGATCTTGTGCATTCTTTTGTTGTAGCGTATGGTTAGCCACTTGACTAGAATGTGCCTCCGTTATAATCACATTGGGTGAGCTTGTCCTTATTTGTGCAGTGACAAGTGGGTGACTAGATGCGTAAGGTGAATTATTAACTCTTTTTCCTTTGAAGGTCTCTAATAACATCTTCATCATTTCACTCATTTGAGCTATCTAGTTCTCCATGGTTGTGATGCGATTATTCAGTGTGACTGTGTCTTCCTCAACTCTCTGACTACCTTCCCCTTGATGTTTCTCCATGAGCCTGGCTCTTGAATGCGTGTCGTATATCCTAGTAGGACGGATCTGGTTAGATAAGACGCGTTTCGGAAGGGCAATATTGTCTTTCTTTTATTTGACCCTTTCTATTCTTTTCTTTATAAAGATAAGGTAAATTTAGTGATATTGAAAAGTACTCCTCTTATCTTTATATTATTATTATTATTATTATTATTATATATCTATATATACATATATATTTTTAAGTTGGGTTAACCATTTTGACATAATAACAAAGGAACATTAAGCCATTTGATTCTTAAAGGATTTTATTAATCCATATAAGAATATCAAAGTTGACACTTGACGCAAGAGGGAATTAAAACCCCTACACGATTAGGTCTTTGTATTCATCTGAGTTATTTCCCTTTCATCCAGCAAGCATAAGGAGAATAAAACTCTTGTTCTTTCATACCAAGGTACTAAGTGATATATTATATCAGTATTCTTTGGAGCTTAATAACTATTGAGGTATTTCAACTTATTTACAATGTCATTACACAACATAAAAAATTCTATCATTTCCTTTGGTGTACTCAATGTCTAGGGAGGATCTCATTAGCTAGGAGGATCAATTTTCTGAACAAGGAAAAGAACCTTTCCTTTTCCGTGGCTCGCTTTGCATGGAGTATCTTCCATGTCTCAATTGTCTCGGCTTGCTGATTAAGCTATTCCACCAAGTTTTGTACTACTACAGCATTATCACTTTTGATGATGGATATTTCATTCATTTTCTGTTCCAATTCCCTCGCTAGCACATCAATTTCGTGTCGAGTCCTTCTAGATTCAAGCTTCTGTATTTGTCTTTCTTGTACATCTTTTTCCTTAAGGACCTTAATCAACCAGGATCTATTGATACGCATCTTCTTTTCATTTTTGTTGACCTGTTGTTGAGCTTCCTCTATTGTATCCTTCAATCTTGTATTTTCTTCTTTCAACCTTTTCATCTTGACACTCCCCACACTTCCCTTATATCTCTTTGCCCTATCCGCCTCTGCTCGCAGCACTACACATTCACTTCTCATCTGGTTCAAACTTCTCAAGCGTTCTTGTCTTTTTTCTTCTAAACCTTTCAATTTTTCTTTTTTTTCTTCCACTTGCCTTGCTAATTATTCGTCAATTACTTGCATGTCATTGCCAAGCATGGGATCAGTTGGTCCGAAAGACGGGTTAGCCCCTTTTGTCCTCTCATTTAGCCACTCTCGATATTCCTTGGTTGTAACTACGATTCACTTGCTCAATTCACATTTTCCTTTACATATCATTCAGCTCTATGTGCTTCTTATTTTTTGGGAAAACGTCTTAGCTTCCGGGTCATTGTGATAAAAGTGAACCAATCGTGTCACCTCCTCGAATGGAATATCTTGTTTACATGTGAACTATTGATGAACAATCGATGGGTTGTAATTAATGCAACCCCGAGGGCTTATCAAGGGTACATTCAAGAATTCTTCGCAATAGTATACTATTACTTTGCTTTCCCACCAAGCCAACTTTCATCAGACCGTGTTTTCGTCCAATTGACTGAGGGATTGAGCCCAATCATCACGAGTCTTCTTTGAGGATGACAAGATAGCACCTTCACGATTAAGGAAATCTTTAATCGGCTGGTGTATAGTATCATGTCGTCGACCCAATTGATATTGCCTCCCATAAATATGATTGAACATCCAAACTGTGAGGAGTTGTAAGCAACACTTCAATTTCCCTCCATTTTCTTGTTGACAAAAGCTTAATGTCAAGAGCGTTTCCGCCAAAACTGTGGGCATGGGATTTACACGATAATTTTTCATCATCCATAGAACATTCACGGCTGCCAAATCAATTATCCCCACTGCTGAGGGAAATAACACTAATCCATATATAGCTAGAGCAAGGACTCTCTTAAAAGTCACTCAGTATTCCTTTTTGGCTAAAATCCCCAATCGCTTTTCTACGTACTTCCTCAAAAGGCCTTCAGTTTATCCTCTCTGATGTAATTGAATTCTACTAGGATCTTTCCCCAAAACTTGAGCCAATGTACATTTGGATGGTAAGTGTCCAGGATAGTAGTAAACTGAGGCATCCTTTCCCATAAGTGCATTCATGAAGCTCCCATATTCCTTTAGAGTGGGTGTAATCTGGAATGTAGAGAATGTAAAACACCTTAGTGAACTATCCCAATGCTGGGCCAAGGCTGAAAGTACTTTTGGCTGGATTGGTATTCGCAACAAGTGTAAAATATCCCCGTAATCCTTTCAAAAATCTCGGACATGCCTTATATTCAATTTCTCACTTAAGACAATTAAACTCTTGACTAATTCAGCTTTTGCCTTGATTTTAAGCTTTATTCCTGTTGCAATTAAGCCAGTTTGTCTTGGACTTAGATATTGTCTATTGCCCAAAGGTTTTATTACCACTATTATGCCAGTCAACCCGAATAACCGTTCACTGCTTCAAAAATATTAAAACTTATTAGTAAGTGTATCATCATCGTTAGCTTGACAATTTGCCCAATTCTCAAGGAATTTATTATCCCATAGAGAATAAAGGTGTGAGGATCAATTTAAGAAGGAATAACTCCCTACGTAATTGACACTGAGATGTTCAGCAAGCTAATATAACGATTCGCTAACATTCATACTATGACATTGGGTATGACGTCTCGGCATGAGAAATAATAAAAAATGTTGCACTCTTTCTTGAAGAGCCTATTGCTTCATGGAAGAAAAGAGTCGATGATTAAATTGAGAGAAATATGCCCTTCTACACGATTTGATGTCTTAAAAAGATTCAAATCTCTGATCGAGACATCACACCCGTTCATTGATGATGCAAAACTTATGGATTTTATAATCACCCAAAATTTTGAAAATACCCCTTTTCTATGAGAAATTCTTTGTTTGGTGGAGATTTTTCAATAAAAGTAGATTGTGCATTATTTATTATTTTATCTTACTTCCTTTTATTTTATTTTATGAATGTGTAAAGAAAATAAATGTATGCTGACGGATTTTCCTTTTTGAGGGATTATAAGAAATGTGGTTATGGCCTCTTCGGGGTCGAAAACCCGCTAGACAAGGGTTGATTTAGCTAATGCGTGCTTTCATCATAGTTAATGGACGTCTAACTGTGCCATAACAGCCCATTAACTATTCTAGTAAACAGTGGCGATGTGTCACTTTTCCTATGGATATCATTGGATGCATGGATGGGATGTATGAACAATTAAAAGCACCCTCCTTTGTTCTAATATGGATAGATCCTAGGTTGTGATTGCTGGTTTATAGAAGTCTGGCCCTACCTATTTAGGAGGTATCTATGGCTTGACTATCAATGTAAATTTTTATGGCAAATCTATGACTCTTAGACATTGGTCCCTAAATCGCCCTTATTGTGAGATGAGGATCTCATTATATAAATTTGACCTTGAGAGGAAAAAAGATCCTACACAGATTAAGTCCATATAACAAGGTACAATTTAGGCGAGGTCTTCATGATAGCCTCAGGAAGCACAAGGCTTCACAGGGAAATCAATATAAACCTCTATTATCCTAGAGAACACTCAGGCTTGGGTATAGAGCCCATAACGTGTGTGATATGTTTGTATCACAATGACGTGTGTGAGGAGAGCGTTTACCTTTTCATCCTATAAGCTACCCAACCCTCATCTGCTAGGCAGATTGGTAGAATAGAAGGTAGAGAAGTATATAAAGATACAAGTAAAAGAAGTAAAATGTATATACAAATAGGGTCACTTACCCTAAGGTTTTATTTCTCATGTTATTTATCCTAATACATATTATATACACAATCAATAAAAACAGACGGTGCAAGCATGTGAATGACATGTTATGTTATTTACCCTCATCATATAAGGCAAACAATAAGTAAAACGACAAACAAAAAAAGAATCAAACAAAAAAAAAAGAAGGCCATAATATTTTGCACAACTAACTTAACTTGGGCTTGACTCTCAAACTAATATCCCCAGTGGAATCGCCATACTGTCATACCTGAAAATACGACCGCGTGGCGCCTTTAAAAAGAAAATCAAAATTAAATATAATAGAGTCGCCACCAAAATTTTAAATTTTTAAAAGGTAAAACTTTGGAAAAACTTTTTTTATAAGAAAAACAAAAATGGTCGACGAATCATATACAAGTTCAAGAGTCGATTGTGAGTGGGAAAGGTGGTAGGCACCCCACTACATCCGTTACTAAGAACGGTTACCCTAAGTTAGTTGTGCAAAAATAAAATGAACTTGATTTTATTTTAATTCTCTCTAACAAATCACATGCAAAATAAGAAAGAAAGAGATTAAGGAAATTAAATTAAGGGTAAAAAGAAGTTAAAGAAATAAAAATAAAAGCAAAATGAAAGAAAAGAAATCAAGGAAGTAAAATTAAAAAAAATGTTTATTTACAAGGGTGAACTTGACTTAAGATGAGAGCCTAGGGCCTACATACCTTTCGAGAGGAATCAAAGTCCTCGTAGTTCGATTGAAGATTGTATTTGTTAGTTGGTGTTTTTTTTCTCTTTTGTTTTATGTTTTGTTTTTTTTTCTTGTTTTTGTTTGGCTTTTGTTTGATTTTTAAATTTTGATTTTTTTTATTTGATTCTTTTGTAAAAAGAAAGGGAGTAAAAATCATTTAAACTTTTGCAAATAAAACGAATTTAAGATTGATTGATGTGTTTTTATTTGCAAAAGGCAAGATTGATTTTACCCACCCCTCTTCTTTTCTCCCTTTTTCTTTATTTTTTGTTTTTGCTTTATTTTTTGTTTTTGTTCTTATCTCTTTTCCCCTTTTTTAAATTCTATTTTTGTCTTTGTTTTTGTTTTGATTTGTCTTTTAATTTTTTTGTTTTTTTTTTGTTTTTATTTTTTTGTTTTCTTTTTGTTTTTGATTTTTGATTTATGTTTCACTTTTCCCCCTTTTTTTGGTTGTTCTTTTTTTGTTGTTTTTTTTGGATTTTAATTTTTGATGGATTTTGTATTATTCATCTTTTTTTATTTTGTGGATATATATATAATGTGTGTGTATATATATATATACTTTATTATTATTTTTTGTTTTCTTTTTGTTTTTTGATTTTTTTTGTTTTTGAAATTGTGTGTGTGTGTTGTTTTTTTAAATTAATTATTATTTGTATTTTACTTTTTCATTTTTGGCTTTTTGTTTTCTTTTGATCAATTTTTGTTGATTTATTATCATTATTATTATTATTATTATTATTATTTTAAAATGATCTTTTCATTTTGAAAAAAAAAAATTATTTTCAATCTTCTTGATTTGTTTAAAAAGATCAAATTTTGCCATTTGTGTTTAAACGTAAGAATTTCCCCTTTCCATTTTTTTTTGACCTTTTGCCTATTTGAATGTTTTTATATTATTATTATTATTATTTAGCCTATTTTTCTTTTCTTATTTTTTAATTTTTTTTAATTAAAGAAAAGGACCAACTCTAAAAGGAAAAAAATTACTTTTGGATTTTGGAATGCCATTTTTCAATTTTTTAAGAGACCCTTTCAAGAAAGAACAAATCCTTAAGACTCCGAATAATAATAATTTTTTTAAAAAAAATTAATATTCTTCTACTTTTTGTTTTTTTTTTTGTTTGAAAATTTTTTTAAAAGGCTTTTTGAATGGGGCCATTGAAACCCAAAATATAAAAATGTAAATTCACAACCCAAAAGGCACTAAAGAGGCTTTATTGCCATACATGACCTTTTTGTTCCTATGTACCTGAGGGGATATGAAATCCCACACGGCTGTATTAATAAAAAAAAGATAAAATAAAATAAACAAAAATAAAAAAAATAAAAATAAAAATAAAGAAAAATGCACAAACAACTGATAATTTGTGAGGGTGGCTACTCAGTGTTCAGTATTCTATATCACTATTAGGCATATTTACAAAATCCATATGGAAAAAGAGAAAGTACACGAGTTACAACTTGATCCTTCAACACATCGTCCCTTTTCTAACGAGACCAATAGGGTCATTCTTGGGGGTAGTGTAATCAGGTTCCTCCATTTTGCTCCATTAACGTGCTTGCGTCACCAAAACGAGCAGCACACTCCGAGGAAATGCAATAAAAATAATGGGGAAGAAAACATTCGCAAGAGCAGAAATTTTTTAGAGTTTCATTGTATCGGTAATTCGAATTTAAAGTAATACACTCTGGAGCACTAATGATCAAAATGATATGAACAACTAACATCAATCCACATGAAGATTCCAAACCCCATAACACTAACGAAGCATATCCTAGTTGTATAATAAAGCAAGACAAAATCGAAGCAATTGCTGCGTCACTTTTCTGATTATCACATTGAAATCCCACAAACAAGGACTCAATCTACTGGGGCCTCACTCTGCCATTTTATCAAACATGTGCTAGGCATTTCTTAGGGACTGTATAGAACACTATATTTTACGGCAAGCCCCCAACCAAGATTAAACACACATAACCATAACGTTAGGTATCAAACCCTATTGGAATCACACTAGCAAACTGACTAAGAAATAAGCCTTTCAAGCTAATAAAGCTTTCAAGAACCAACACGAATCAACAACAATATTTAAGCATCAATTAACTTTCAAAAACCAACACAAATCAACAGCAATATTTAAGCATCAATTAAAATTCTAGAGTTTAGTCAAGGAGCCACGATTCTCAACAAATAAGAGAGCTGACAGCACAAGATAAACTAATAAACAACGCAGCTTTCGACGCTTGCTTACTTAGACTAATTACTGGAACCGTTGATTAATTCTGGGCTGCTAGGAACTGTTCTTCTTCTCCCAAGATTTAGTGATCAACAAACCTCGTCCAGGATTCTCCTTCCACAGCACTAGATACCCAGAGAAATCCCCCTCCAGAAGATTGCTCAGAGAATCCTCCTTTCAACCTTAAAATTTCTCTACAACTTCTCGGGAGACTCTCCTTTTTTTTTAATCTCTCTTTCCCTTGATGAGTTTCTCTCCATCTCTCTCCTGCTCGAAATCAACTTCCCCGAAAGGATCCCTTCTCGCTCAGTCTCTTTCGCCTCTCAGTTTTCTTTAATCTAAAAAAGAAAATCTCCCTCCTTCTCTCTCGCACCCTCTCTAATATGAAATTACTCCTCCAAAACCAGAGAAACTCTCGCTCCTCTCTGAAAAAAAATCCCCCCTAAAAACTCCTCCTCCCCTCGCTTTTATAGACAGTCCCGCATGGTCCCCCATCTCCGTACCTCTCTGCTCCACTAATTCCAGTGTGCGTTGCTCCGTCCCTTTTTGCTTGGCCTGCTTTCAGCCGCTGAGGGTTGTATGAACAGTGGGTAAGAATGCCTGTTGCTGGAGGTCGCGAAGCGAGAATGCCAGAAGGGGGGACCACGCAGCTAGGGTTTTCTCTGTCTTGGGTACGTGGGCTTCAGACTTAGGTTGGAGAGTCTGAAAAGTTATTGGGCTGAAGGAATGGGCCTCCGTTTTTTTTTTTACTTTATTTTTTAGCCTATTTTCCTTTTCAATACTTGGGCTTTTGGGTTTGGAGGAATTGGACTGGAACTCTTTTCTGTTTGTTTCATTTTTTTTTGGATCAAATTTTTTTGGTGTTAGGCTTTTGTTATTATTATTTGTATTTACTTTTTCTTGTATAGGGCCCAATGGGATTTAAGAGAATTAAACTGGAGCTAGATGTTATTAAAACAATTTTTCTTGCTTGATTCAGTCTTTAAAATGTTGGGCTCCTTCTTTGGGCTTCCTTTTTTTTTTGTTTGGGCTTAACGATTTTGGAATTTGAAGAAAAAGGATATTTCTTTTTTTTTTTCTTTTTTTAATAGCTTTATTTTCTTTTTTCTCCCTTCCTTTTTGTCTTCTTTTTTTTGTGAATTTGTCTTTCCTTTCTCTCTTATCTCTTTCTTTTTGTTTTGAAAATTTTGATTGATTTTTTTTGTATTTCAATTATTTTTTTATTTTCTATATTTTTCTCTATATTATCATTATTATTATTATTATTATTATTATTATTATTATTTGGGTTAAACAACTTCTTTGCTTTTTTTCTTTTTGAAAGTGTTCCATTATACTCTCTTTTTTTTTTTTTTGCTAATTTGATTTTGTTATCATCATCATTTTTTTTTTACAAACTGCTCAGACAAAATACAGTGTTCACACACGTTTCAAATGACAAATGCAACATGTATGGCTAGTTCAATATGTCATAAATGCCATACAATTCAAAATGACCTTTCCACTTGTAAGAATTCATACAAACCTCTAAGAACTCAAGGTACTAAATTCTATAATATTTGATGTTACAATCCATAAATTATCTCTATATTATAATCTAGTACTTTTAAACTTATTGGCATGATCATACATTAAAATATACAAATACATAATCATATATGCAGAGTATGCCTTATAACATAATTTATTGTCAAAGTAGCTCTTTTTATGCTTTTTGTTCCTCATTTTTGCTTCCTTGAGAGTCACCTAACCATGATTAGTAGGAGTAGAAGAAAAGTGAAATTCAAAAAATCCTAATAGTTAATCCAACATTTAAGTATATATATATATATATATATATATATATGGTTAACTCAAGATCAAAGAATGTAAAAATGCAAGTCATACGATCATATATAATTCATATTCATGCATTAAAGCTATATATAATTCAGTCAGTTTCTTGTCTCTTTAACATGAGGCACGGGTCCTCGACTAATGACAAAGATTCAGTGGATCAAGGAGAATTCAACTTGCATCTAATCATCGGCTTGTGCTGTGTATCAACTATTAGTGCAAACAAGTACAAAAATTTTTGAGCTGATTATAAAGATAAAGTGAAATAAAAAATAAAAAGAGAATTTAAATGGGGGGAACACTAATGAAAATCACTCAATTAATTTTCTAAATCAAATCCTCCCCTACTTTTTCTAAGAAAAGCAACTGGTTGATGTATTTGAGAATCACTCAATTACTGAGCATCTTTTGGAAAAAGCTTTTATCATTTCGTAATGATCTTAATTACTATAGGCATTCTCTGCGATGGCTAATTCATTTAGAAATCAATTCTAATTCCGTTGCTAATTTATTAACTTTCAATATAAAATTAGTGAGCGTAAAATAACAATTTAATCAAATAAGGTGATATATTCCTCAACAGAATACCATATATAGATCATTACTTTTTTATTAATAAAAATTTGCTGCTAATTAATTTAGAAAAATATTATATGTTATTAACAAAATTTCATCCCTATATTATTTATTTCAATTTACCATTTAATTAATTTATGTTATTTTAATAATTTTAGTATTACCAAGAAAAGAGTTATAGCATATATTTAATATTGTCATCTTATACATTTACAACAATTTTTGAAAATCTTTACCAAACATTATATTTACCCTATCCAACCAGCAACTTTTCTATATATAGTACCTACAACACAATAGTATATGAAAAACCGCAGCATTCATAAGCGCACCATAAAATTCTAAAGAGAAAATAATGATGATTTCTCAGATTGTTCATAATTTGGGGGAAAAAAAATTCATGAAGATCGTCTTATTAAAAAAAAAAAATCCATTTAACCAAAAAGTAATTTTTTTTTTCTTTCTCTACACTTTCTGGCTAATTTGGTGGATCGAAGTGGCATGCCTAGCTTGACCAAAAATAATTTTTTCCTTACAAAAGAAAGTGGCTTATTTAGCCAATATATGCTCAATTTCAAACCCACAAGGACTGGAGCACAAAGGCCATACAATACTGAAGTCTCAAAAAGATTCGTAAACCAACTAGAAAACAAAAGGGCCTATTCGCTTAACAAAATACAAGAGGCAACACACCTCTTCAATAAAAACTGAACTACAATACCAGAAGACACTTGACTGGTATTACAACTAAACAATAATTACGACAATAAAACTAGAAGATTTTCAAGGAGAGGGGGGAGATATCTTTAACATCAACTTTATTATTTTTTTAAGAATAAAATTGCAGTGTTATGTTATGCATAAAATTAGCTTTTTGTGTAAAAATAAATTTAAAAATTTCCTATAATATATATTAAAATGTGAGGAGGCAAAAGTTTTAAATATAAATCAGTCAAACTTTATATAAAAAAATTGAATTAATGTGACTTAGTTGGTCAATTCAAAAACAAACAAACAAACAAACCTTTTCTCATACTCAGGGAGTGGTCCCAAACCATTCATTTTTAGCACAAATAAATATATCAAAAGGGAGAATGCGAAAATTGCTGGCATGCAATTGTAGGAAATCACTCAGCGGACCACAGGAAGAAAGTGATAAGGGGATAAGTATAACATTAATTTCGTGTAATGATGTTTTCCAACTCTCTGTTTTCTTGCTTTTTCGTGTAACACAGTCCTCCATTTTCACTTTTGGAATTCATATTAATCAATTTCCTTCAAACGGTGACACCTTAACACAAATTACTTTTTCTTCGCTTCCATTACTTAATTAATTAAAGAGAAAAATGACAAAATAATTGACCTTAATTTGTTGACTGTAGAAGGGAAATCATAAGCGCACATCGTATATAGACCCCCCAAAAAAATCACGTTGCGAATCATTCAAATAATCTATATTACACACAAGAATGTTGTGGAGGTTAGTAATTTTTACATTTATGTTTTTTAATAGACAAAATATTTATTTTTTTAATTACAAAATATAATGAATATAAGTGTAATATCTTCACTCTAAATAATTATCCCTTGTTTTCCTTTAAAGCTTCAGGGTGCAAAGGTATATATATTTGCATTTCTTGAGGAAAAAAGAAAGGGTTACATTCATATGTTTAGAGGAAAGGAAAAGAAATCAGTTAAATCCCTTTTATTTGATGCATGTTTTTTACTTCAATCACCGCACGGCTCCTCTCTACGAAATTGACCTTGACGCTTTCTTTCAATGGAAAGTGAAGAAACAAGTGGATTGTGGACCCCACATAAAAGACCCTCCAGTCAACTTTGTGTTGATGTGTTTATATTTATTATTTTTTTTCAAGAAATTAAAATTTTTAATTATAAGACTAAAAGCTTTAATTTAAAAAAATTTAATTGTGAAGATAAAAAATTTTAACAGTAAGAACATAAGTTTTTAATCCATTAAGCCTTTAAAATAATTTTAAAATTTAACAATAAATATTTTCAACTATAATCATGAGGTGTAATTTTTTCAAAAATTTTAATTATAAAAATATTTAAGTAAAAAAATTTATGCGTTTCACAATATAAAATATAATTTTTTAACTATTAAAATTTTATCCTCCATTAAAAAAAAATTTTTTTAAAGTAAATGTCAACACTGCACCCCTACGCCCACGGTACGAGATCCATATCCGTGGCACATGCTTTTGAAATTTGGAATGTTTCAGTATAGCGAAAGGTCCATTGTATAATTAAAGTTATACATGAATCTTTTTTTTTTTTAAAGGAAATAAAGAAAAGAAAGAAAGCTTCATTTTGCATCACCAATTTTACAACGTCAGAAAGATAAGATGGTCTCTATTATTCCCAAACTACCTTTCGTGGCAAACATGCAGGCACCAAGCTCCTACCATGATCAGCGACTCATATTGACTTGATCAGTTTTAGCCTTAGGATTAGTTTTTCTTGTCACTGCCTTTGCCTTCTACAAGATATTATTGAGAGATATTTCCTGGCATTTCATATAACATATTACATATAGAGTATTGATATTATGTTGTTGAGAACATCATGTTTTTTTAAATATGACATAATTAGTTATTAATTGTCATATTAAATATAGAATGATATATTTTTTATGTTAATAGATTTATTACTACAATTTTATTTATTAATTACATAAAAATCATATTAATTCCTTTAAGAACTATTATTTATTTAATAAATTTTTTTTATGTATTTAATAATTAATTATGTAATAATTAAAAACCACCTTTAAATATATTCTCCTTCAAACACTTTAAACCAGAATATGCTCTACGGGAACAGAAAACACCAACTTGGATAGAAGCATGCAACTACCCAACACAAGAGGCATTTCATTTTTCAAAATTCCAAATTTGAAGAGAAAGAACTTAATGATCAGCAACTTCAACTCTTGTTGCTTCTTTGCAGTTACCCTACCTGATTCTGTGTACCGAATTCTATCCTACATCTGTTTTTCTGAGTAAGTTACAAACAATGTTTTCAAAATTGAGTCTGTTTGTATTGATTCACGGATTAATAATTTAATTATAGTTAAATTAATAATAATTAAATATATTTTTTAATTTATATATTAAAAATATAATATAAATATTAATAAATTTTAAACATTTCATTACTTATAAAAATTTAACCTACAATATATATATTGCAAAATAACAATAGTGCAAATGAAAAATATATAGAAAATATTCAGATTCAACTCACAATATATATATGTATATAATTTTTGACATTAATATATACATATATATGTATATATATTTTTCTTTTTCAAAAATTACTTTCTTTTTATGCCTTTTTTGTTCTATTATTTAACGAACTAGTATATCAATTTTATCTTTCTTTCTTTGGGTATTACTATATAATATCTTATGGCTGATGGAAAAAGGTGTAGATTTGTATTCCCAAAGTTTCAGGTTTGATTCTTGTTGGATTAATCTCTTCTTATTTTGTTGGCATGTTGTTACATGACTAATAATGAGGGTTCAGTTAATTAAGGAGAACTCGACTAACATTTGATCATCGAACTGGTGCTTTGTACCAACTGTTAGTGCTAACAAGTACAAAAATTTTCGAGCTAATTATAAAGACAAAGTGAAATACAAAAAATAAAAAGAGAGTTTAAAGGGGCCGGGGGAATACAAATGAAAATCATTCAATTAATTTTCTATCAAATCCTCCCCTACTTTTTGCAGGAAAAGCAACTGGTGAATGTTTTTTAGAATCACTCGCATCTTTTGGAAAAAAGCTTTTTATCATTTCGTAATGGTCTTAATTACTATAGGTATTCCCTGCAAGTTAATAATGATGGTTAATTCATTTAGTAATCAATTCTAATTCCGTTGCTAATTTATTTAACTTTCAATATAAAATTTGTGAGGATAAAATAACAATTTAATCAAATCCGGTGACATATTTCTCAACAGAATGCCATATGCAGATCATTATTCTTTTTTATTAATAAAATATCAATAAAAATTTGCTGCTAATTAATTTAGAAAAATAATATATGTTATCAACAAAATGTCATCCCTATATTATTTATTTCAATTTAACATTTAATTAGTTTATGTTATTTTAATAATTTTAGTATTACAAAAAAAGTTATAGCATATATTTAATATTTTCATTTTATACATTCACAACCATTTTTGAAAATTATTATCAAATACTCTAGTACCTACAGCACAACAGTATATGAAAAGCCACAGCATTCATAAGCGCACCATAAAATTCTAAAGAAAAAAAAGGATTGATGATTTCTCATATCATTCATAATTTAAGAAAAAAGAATTAACGACGATCGTCTTACCAAAAAAAAAATCCATTTAACCAAAAAATAATTATTTTTCTTTCTCAACACTTTCTAGGTAATTTGGTGGATCGAAGTGGCATATCTAGCTTGACCAAAAAATAATTTTTTTTCTTGAAAAAGAATGTGGCTTATTTAGCCTTTTTTTTATCAGAATAATATTTCTCAATTTCAAACCCACAAGGACCGGGGCAAAAAGGCCACTCAATGCTGAAGTCTCAATAAGATTTATAAATCAACGAAAAAAACAAAAGGGCCTATTCGCTTAACAAAATACATGAGGCAACACACCCCTTCAACGAAAACTGAACTACAATACTAGAAGACACTTGACTGGTATTCCAACTGAACAATAATTATAACAACAAAACTAGAAGATTTTCAAGGAGAGGGGGGAGATATCTTTTAACATCAAGTTTATTATTTTGTTAAGAACAAAATTACAGTATTATGTTATGCATAAAATTAGCTTTTTGTATAAAAATAAATTTAAAAATTTTCTATAATATATATTAAAAAGTCAGGAGAAAAAAAAGTTTTAAATATAATTTAGTCAAACTTTATAGGTGCTTAATGTAATTTACCTAAAAAAATTGAATTAATGTGACTTAGTTGGTCAATTCAAAAAACAAAAACAAAAAACAAACCTTTTCTCATACTCAGGGAGTGGTCCCAAACCATTCATTTTTAGCACAATTAAATATATCAAAAGGAAGAATGAGAATATTGCTGACATGCAATTTGTGGTAAGTTACCCGGCGGACCACAGGAAGAAAGCCATAAGGGCATATGTGTGACAATAATTTCGTGTAATGATGTTTTCCAACTCTCTGTTTTCTTGCTTTTTCGTGTAACACGGTCCTCCATTTTCAATTTTGAAATTGGTATTAATCAATTTCCTTCAAACGGTGACACCTTAGCACAAATTACTTTTTCTTCGCTTGCATTACTTAATTAATTAAAGAGAAAAATGACAAAATAATTGACCTTAATCTGTTGACTGTACAAGGGGAATCATAAGCGCACATCGTATATAGACAATATATACACACACACATATATATATATATATACATGTTGTGAATCATTCAAATAATTGATATTACACACAAGAATGTTGTGGAGGTTAGTAATTTTTATATCTATATATGTTTTGAATAAAAAAAGTGTTGATTTTTTATTACAAAATATAATGTATACAAGTGTAATATCTTCACTCTAAGTAATTATCCCTTGTTTTCCTTCTAGGCTTCAGAGTACAAAGATATATATATCTGCATTTCTTGAAGGAATTAAAAAGAAGGTTACATTCATATGTTTTCTGAAATAATCTTCTCAAAAATAACACACTAGTTGATGCTTTTAATCACCGCGCGGCTCCTCTCCAGCGAAATTTTTCTTCCAATGGAAAATGAAGAAACAAGTGCATTGTGGTCTCTATCATTCCCAAATTAGCCTTCGAGGCAGACATGCAGGCACCAAGCCCCCACCATGATCAACGACCCATATTGACTTGACTTGTTATAAACTTATAATTCTCTTCTGTTACCTTCTAGCTCTTCCTCTCTTTTCTATCGCATTTAAGAAGTAAGTACCTTTAGATAGCTTCTTGTCATAAGCACCTCCATTCAATCTTTGAATCTCCATATTTGTGATTAACAAATTCCAAGAAAGCACCAAAACCATGGTATCCAGATTTCGAGATGCCGATTTCCTTCAACGCCTAGCCTTTTATCCAATTCTCTGGGCCAACCTCTCTTCATTCCAAGCGCACCATAAAATTCTAAAAAAAAAAATGATGATTTCCCAGATTATACATAATTTAGAAGAAAAAAAATTATTTATGACGTTCATCTTATAGAAAATTTTCATCTAACCAGAAGGGACATAAGTTTTTGAACAGTAACTCAAATAATATGACTCTTATCTAGGTGCCAATACACTAGGGCAGTCTTTAAAAAATCACCCCACAAAAGACCTAACCTCTTTCTCTACACTTTCTGGGCAATAAACATCTAGCTTGACCAACAAAGTTATTTTTTTCTTACAAAAGAAAGTGGCTTATTTAGCCTTATTTTTTTTTTTTGTCAGAATAATAATCTCAATTTCAAAACCACAGTCACTGAGGCACAAAGGCCATACAATACTGAAAGTCTCAATAAGATTCGTAAATCAACGAAAAGACAAGAGGGCCTATTCGATTAACAAAATTCAAGACTAACAGGCAACACACCTCTCCAACAAACACAATACCAGAAGATGCTTGACTAGTATTACAACTAAACAATAATTACAACAATAAAACTAGAAGAAAAAGCCTTTCTCATACTCGTGGAGTGGTCCAAAATCATTCATTTTTACTACAAATAAATATATCAGAAGGGAGAATGAGAATATTATACTGATATGCCATTGGGGGAAATGACTCAGCGGACCACAAAGTGTAACATTAATTTCGTGTAATGATGTTTTCCAATTCTCTGCTTTCTAGCTTTTCCGTGTAACACATTCCTCCATTTTCAATTTTGGAATCCATATTAATAAATTTCCTTCAAACGGTCACACCTTAACACAAATTACCTTTTCTTCGCTTGCATTACTTAATTAATTAAAGAGAAAATTGACAAAATAATTGACCCTAATTTGTTGACTGTAGAAGGGGAATCATAAGCTCCATCGTATATAGATCCAAAAAAAAAAATTACGTTGTGAATCATTCAAATAATTGATATTATACACAAGAATGTTGTGGAGGTGAGTAATTTTCACATTTATGTTTTTGAATAGAAAAAATATTTATTTTTTATTACAAAATATAATGCATACAAGTGTAATATCTTCACTCTAAATAATTATATATCCCTTGTTTTCCTTTAAGGCTTCAAAGTGCAAAGGTATATTTGCATTTCTTGAGGAAAAAAAAAGGTTACATTCATATGTTTAGAGGAAAGGAAAAAAAATCAGTTAAATCCCTTTTATTTTCTAGGTATATTCATTGAGCTTATTAAATAATCTTCTCAAAAATGTCACACTAGTTGATGCATGTTTTTCTTTTAGTCACCGCACGGCTCCTCTCTACCGAAATTGATCTTTGACGCTTTCGTCCAAAGGAAAATGAAGAAACTAATGGATTGTGGACCCCATATAAAAGCTCTCCAGTCTTTATGTGTTAATGTGTGTTCATATTTTTTTTAAGAGATTAAAAATTTTAATTCAAAGGCTAAAATTTTTAATTATAAGAAAAACTTTTAACTATGAAGATAAAAAATTTTAACAATAACACAATTTTTTTATTTATTAGATTTTTTAAAATAGTTTTAAAATTTAACAATAAATATTTTAACTTATAGTCATATAATTATGAAGTGTAATTTTTTTAAGAATTGACTGTATAAAGATTTAAGAACAAAAATTTATAGGTTTCACAATATAAAATATAAATTTTTTAATAACTAAAATTTTATCCTCAATAAAAGGTAAATGTAAAGACATGTCAACACAAAAAGTTGACTGCACCCCTGTGGCGACGGTAGGCCATCCATACTCATAGTACATGTTTTTGAAATTTGGGAAGTTTCATTATAGCGAAAGGTCCATTGTATAATTAAAGATATACATAATTAAAAAAAAAAGAAAGAAAGGTTCATTTTGCATCACTAATTTTACGGACGCCAAGAAGATAAGATTGTTTGTATTATTCCCAAATTAGCCTTCGAGGTAGACATGCAGGCACCAAGCCCCCACCATGATCAGCAACTCATATTGACTTGACTTGTTATAAACTTATAATTCTCCTCTGTTACCTTTTAGCTCTTCCACTCATTTCTATCGCATTTAAGGAGTTGGTAACTTTTGCTAGCTTGTTGTCATAAGCACCTCCATTCAATCTTTGAATCTCCATATTTGTGATTAACAAATTCCAAGAAACCACCAAAGCCATGGCTTCCAGATTTCGCCAGACCGATTTCGTTCAACGCCTAGCATTTTGGCCAATTCTCTGCATTTACTTCTGGGCCTTGCTAAACCTCTCTTCATTCCAAGTTGCTTCTTTTGCATCTGCTGCAGCAAAAGAAGGTGAAGCAAATGCTCTATTGAAGTGGAAAGACAGCCTTGATAGCCAAAGCCAAGATACCTTGTCTTCTTGGAATGATACTAATCCTTGCAAATGGAAAGGAATTGCATGTGATGAATCCATGTCCGTCTCCGTCATAAGTCTTAGAGGCTTTGGGCTAAAAGGTACTCTTCATAGTCTCAGCTTCTCATCCTTCTCTAACCTCCGTTATATAGATATTGGTGAATGTCAGCTTGGGGGGTCAATTCCCAAAGAAATTGGAAACATGTGGAATCTAACAGAAATATTGCTTGGAAGTAATCAACTCTCTAGTTTTATTCCCCAAGAGATTGGAATGTTGAGTAATCTCTATCAACTAGATTTGTCAAATAATCTACTGTATGGTAAAATTCCTTCTACAATTGGAAACTTGAGTAAGTTAGGGTTACTTTATCTCTATGCCAACAATCTCGTTGGTTTCATTCCTTATGAACTTGGAAAACTCAATTCTCTCACAGTTCTTCAATTGTTAGATAATAACTTCTTTGGGCCAATCCCATCGTTCATAGGAAACCTTACAAAGCTTACCTCACTGCTCTTGTTCGGAAACATGTTTTCTGGATCAATTCCACTTAGTATTGGAAACTTAGTTAATTTAAAAGTTCTCGGGCTTCAAACCAACAATCTTTCTGGACCCATTCCTTCCGTTGTAGGAAATTTGACAAAACTCACCAAGCTATCTTTGTCTATGAATAAACTTAATGGTAAGATTCCATTAGAAATGGGCAATCTTACCAACTTGGTAAGCTTACGACTAGATAGGAATGATTTCATTGGTTATTTGCCACAAGAAATTTGTGTTGGTGGGACATTAAAATGGTTTATTGCTTATGCAAACTATTTCACTGGTCCAATTGCAAGTTTGAAGAATTGCACCAGCCTTTCTGAACTTAGCCTGAAAGATAACTATTTGATTGGAAATATAACAGAGGATTTTGGTGTATATCCAAATTTAGAGTACATTGATCTAAGTGGCAATAATTTGTATGGCCACCTTTCATCAAAGTGGGGCAAGTTTTGTAATCTCACAAGCCTTGAAATTTCTAACAACAATCTTTCTGGTAGTTTACCACCAGAACTAGGACAGGCAACAAATCTTCAGACACTTGACCTTTCTTCAAATAATTTGATAGGAGAAATTCCAAAGGAATTTGGAAAGTTAAGCTTAATGATTAATCTTTCTTTAAGCAACAATCAACTTTCAGGCAAGATTCCCACAGAAATAGTATTATTGAAAGAACTTGAAATATTGAATCTGGCAGCAAATGATTTAAGTGGCTCAATCACTATGGAACTTGCAGGATTGCCCAAATTATGGACTTTGAATTTGAGCAAAAATGCATTTAAGGAAAGCATTCCCTTTGACTTTGGAATAATGTTGGTTAACCTTAAAATTCTTGATCTTAGTTCAAATTTGTTAAAGGGAGTAATTCCAGAAACACTTGGAAAGTTGAAATATTTAGAAATGCTAAACCTCTCACATAACAATCTTATTGGCACTATCCCATCAAATTTTGAAGATATGAGCAACTTAACTATAGTTGACATATCATACAACCAATTAGAAGGCCCACTTCCAAAAAATAAAGTCTTTTGTGGCATTACATTTGAAAGGTTGAGGAATAATACAAGTTTGAACTATGATCTCTTTGGCTCAGAATTTTGCAAAAACCAAGGTTATAGCAAAAAATTCAAGCTATTAATATTATTCTTCACTTTGGGCACACTAACTTTAATGGTTGGAATTGTATTTATTTTTTGTCAAATTGCAAGAAAAACAAAAAATCAGGCTGAAGGACAATTTCAAGATCTTTTTGTCATTTGGAATTTGGAAAGAGAAATACTATACCAAAATATCATTGATGCCACAGAAGTTTTTGATGACAAATATCTCATTGGGAAGGGAAGCCAAGGATGTGTTTATAAGGCTGAGTTGCCTACAGGTGAGAAACTTGCTATAAAGAAGCTTTATTCCATGCCAGATGGGGAAATATCTAACCTAAAAGCTCTTTCTAATGAGATTCAAGTTTTGACAGAAATCAAGCATCGTAATATTGTGAAGCTATATGGGTTTTGTTCAAATTCACAATTTTCTTTTTTAGTTTATGAGTTCTTAGAAGGTGGAAGTTTGAATAGCATACTAAAAAATGAGAATCAAGTTGCTAAGTTTGATTGGAAAAAGAGGGTGAATATTGTAAAAGGCGTGGCTAATGCATTATCCTACATGCATCATGACTGCTTACTTCCTATAGTTCATCGTGACATATCAAGCAAGAATATTCTTTTGGATTTGGAATTTCAAGAAGCTCACATCATTGATTTTGGAACAAGCAAGTTTTTAAAGCCTGACTCCAATAATATGACTTTATTTGTGGGTACCTTTGGGTACGCTGCTCCAGGTTAGACCATCTTCTTTACACTTTTAAAAATATTACACTTTGACTCAATACTTAATATTCTATTGTGTTGCATGCTTTATGTGCTTAATATATCTACTTTTGAATTTTAATATATTACAGAGATTGCTTACATTATGAAGGCGAATGAAAAATGTGATGTTTATAGTTTTGGAGTACTGACATTGGAAATCATTATTGGAGAACATCCAGGAGAGCTTATTGCTTCTTTGACAAAGATGTCATCAGCCTATAATTTTCCATTGAAGGATGTTTTAGACCAACGACTTCCTTATCCAATGAAACCAATTGTTGAGGAGTTGATCTTAATCGCAAAAATAGCATTTGCTTGCTTGAGTGAGAATCCACGATCTCGTCCAACCATGGAACAAGTATCTAATGAGCTTTTGATGCCAAAGTTACATTTAGTGGATGAGTTCCACACTCTTACACTTCGACAACTCATAAAAAATTGAATTTCTCGAGTAATTTGTGTGTCTTGTGTGTTTATTATTACTCCTTGTTTTCTTTTATATTATAAGTTTACTTCCTTATATCAAGTGTAGGTTCATGGCTTGAATAAAAATAAAGCAGGGTGCTAGTGTATTATTAGTTATAATTGATAAATGTTATGTCCTAACATCCTAGAGGTATGGATTTTAAAATTTACTTATCCATCTATCAATATTGAAACCCCTACAAGATTGTGAATAGTCTTTAGTAGGCATCCAATTGTCAAGGATTTATATATTCTAAATCTTTTATAGTATATTCTAGAGAGATTAAAGATGTAAAAATCATATTAAATAATAGGAATGACAAGATAAGATTAAAGTTAACTTGAAGCTAGTGCTTGAATATATTGATATTTGGAAACTTTCGAGAGGAAGAAAACAGTCAAGATGGCAAGTATACTAGTCATTCAAATAATATAATGACTCAAATAAATGAGGTTGATCTCATGGGAATTGGTGCTTATAAGTCTATAGCTTTTTATTATGTGTTAAGAGGTTAGTTGTCACATACCTACAACTAAGGGCATATATACACTAGTAGCCTAGGTTTCTCTAGTTGCTAGGAATCAATAATCAAGTTATAAAATATTACTATGCTACAGAGGCACAAAAATGACTTAGACTCAATAAAATACTTTTGAACAAAGACACACATGGACTTAACAAAGACATAGACCACTCATTGAGGATGAGAGAGTGACCTATGTTTATTTCCTATTCACTCATGTAGTTTCATCAACCAATGCATCACTAGACTCTCTAGGTTCATTACATAGAACTTTGTCTTCCAAGACATTGGACTATGATTAATGTTGTACAAATATATTCTTCACCTAGCTTCATCTTCTAACATATCACTAGGATCCAAATTCAATTGATATAGATTATAAGTAGATTAACATTGAGACTTTGTCTTTCAATACATTGTCTTGAGCAATTACTCTTTATCTAAGTCACTTATGTAAAATTCTACAACACTAATTCACGAAAGAAAGATTCAACATATATTTAATTGCAAGATTTCCAATATAACTAGCCATGTAGACAATTTAACAAACACTTAAAATGCAGAAAAACACTACCAAAAAAAAAAAAGATCCTAGCATATCTTATCTATAGTTACCTTAATTGTCATTAAGACATATTCAACATAGAGCATCTCATTTGGATCTGTGTAGAAACAATTTAACAAACATTTAAAATGCAAAAAAAACACTACCAAATAAAAAAGATCCTAGCATATCTTATTTATAGTTACCTTAACTGTCATTAAGACATATTCAACATAGAGCATCTCATTTGGATCTGTGTAAAAGGATATATGAATTTTTAAAGTTTAGGTTCTGTTGCAGGATACATTAGTGACTTGATGTACTGTTCCATCAAATTTTAAGAATCAAATTTAGTTGTTTTGATTTGAAATTTTTATGGTAATTAGAGGACATCCGTAACTTTTCAGAATGGTATAATTTGCATGGTTTAAATTTTTTTAAAATTAATTATGATTTTTCAAAATTTATATCAAATTATGGAATTCTTGGAAATTACCAAATGAGATGCCATTTCATGTTGCATGGCTTGGACCTGAGTTTTGAACTTCAAATTGGGATGTTTCTAATTGAACACATGTATTATGGATGGAAAATAAATATGGTAAGCTTATATGATCCATTTAGCTAATGATGAATTAATTGGACTTTTAATGATGGTAAAATCTATTGCCAAAAGTGCTTAAATTATGAAAATAAATCCTTTTGACCAATTGTGATGTAAAATTATTGCTAGCTATGTATGGTGTGACAAATGGCATGTCAACGAGTACAAATAGCAATCATTTGGCTAGTGGTTGCTCGCAATTTAGGTCTTATAATGACAATCACACTGGCAATTATATGATGGGAGTGACTTTTATGGTTAGGCCTATAAACACAAGCAATTTTTTCATATAGACAAAACTTCTAAGCCTTAGAGGATAAGGTTGGTTCGTGTACATTTAGAAGGCAATGCTCTTCAACAGCATCTCAATTTCTTAAAAAGAAAGATCATAGAGCTTAATTAGAAAGACTATTTGAAGAACATAAAGGCAAGATTTATAGACAGGGTTGATCCAACCGTTGAAATAAAGAATTTAAAACAAGAAAAAATAATGGTAAACTATCAAGAGAAGTTCAAAGAACTTTTAACAAAAGTAGACTTACTTGAACCCTTAGCCATTAGTTGCTTTATAGGTGGACTTTGGTTAGATATTCAAGTAGCTATAAGACTTTTCAATCCCAATAACCTTGCCAACACCATGTGTCTTTCATGCCCACAAGAAACCTCAACACAAGCCCTCCATAACCATGCCCCAACCTCTTCCAAAAAATAGAGCCTTATTACCAACCCTACTCGCAATTTTATAATAAAAAGTTCACTATCATATCTAAGACTCTTCCTCACAAAATCTAACTATCAAATAAAAACCAAATCCATCCTACCAAAACCAATATCAGTAGCAATAGTGAAAAAGGGAGTTCTTCTCAAGGCAAGCAAGTCAAGCAACTTTATTAAGTGGCCTTCCAAGTGTAGACATTGACTCCATTCAATGCATGCAGTCTAGAAGTAAAGAGGTCTTGAATGGATCTTTATTAAAGTGTTTCCATCTCAGCTTCTTTGAAATAGCCAATTTCCTTTTTTGTTTCTTGATTTCACAAACTTTCCTTTTCATTCCTAATTCGAATTATACTATTAAAAAAACATGGAAATAGATTAATGGCAGGTGAATATAAAATCTTTTGATATATGTAACTTTGACCAATTTATTTGAAAACTTTCCTTAAATATTTTAATTAATGTGCAAGTTATATTATTATCATTTCAAAAACTTATCATATGAGGATTTAAGAAAACTTTCCTTTAGTGTAACATTTAAAAACATTCCTCAAACTTCATGGTCATAATTTCATAAATCACATGTTCTTTAATTTTAAGCCTTTCCTTATGAAGCAATTAACTCAATTAATTTCACTTTAAAAAATTTCCATAATGATAATTTTGTATTAAAACTAAAAAGCCTAAAGCCTAAATGTAACCTAACAATTTAACCTAGGCCAAAAACAATATTTCCAATAATTATAATTTTAGTCCAATTTCAGATATTTTCCAAAATACCTAAAATTGAACATGTTTGATATAATTCAAAACCAAAAAGCCTAAAGCCTTTGATCCAACAAAATGGTTAAAAATGATCGCATACTTTTGTCTAGGTTAGTAGGTGGAATTATGGTTTTCAACTATAGGATTGTTGCAACATGCTTCGAAAGACTAAAAGTATAATATGTTTTCTTTTGCTAATTTTAATGTTCTATCTTACCATTGCCTTCCTGTAAGAAGTGTGTTTTAAACTAGTTGTCGACGTTCTGTGGGAAGTTCAAGAGAGAAGTTTAAAAGTTAAGTGTGGTTGTAGTGTCCATACCATTGTCTTCTTGTTCTTGTTTTAAGAATGATACTATAATGTACGTGCCTTTCATGGAAAAATTGAATTTCAGCATATATAAGTAGAACGTGTGTATATGTTTCTTAGTTGTGAAGAATCTAATATGAATTGTTATTTGGGTATTAATTGGTTCTTTAATAGTTCCCCTAAGTCTCAACTTTGTTCATTCTATTAGAAAAAGTTACTCTCTTAATTTATCTAGAATTTGATACAATAGAACAAAGTAAAGATGACATGTTAAGTTTCCTTTTGGATACCTACACTTTTGAAAGTTTTTACTTTTTGAGATTAATTAGAGGTCAAAACTTTAATTTGGAAGTTTGATGAATTACATAAAATTGGTTTTGATCAAAAGCAACATGTAGCGATCTAGCCTTACGGCACCGTTATTTATTTACTTATATTTTTAATCAAGCAAATTTAACTGAGGTCTTCTCTTCCTGATGTAATCATTAATGTTGATCCAACAAAATTTGTTTTTGTGGTAACTGGTAATAACCAAAGAGAATGTTGTTTAATATAAATTGATTCATTCACTTCTGGTCTCTAACCCACACGTCCAATAACTTCATTCTAAACACGATCAGTTGTTTTCTTTCTGTAATTGTATATATGCTTATCAGTTGACTATAAATAATTTTTAAAACATGTCTGGGAATTTATCAAGTTTACATCTTCCTTATATATACATAATATGGGAGGTAATTTATTTATTTTCCATGCTATACTACTTTTTTTGAATTTGTAATGTAATATATACCTAATGTGCACATTTTGTTTAGTTTTTGATAGATAAATATGACATACTTGAAGAATAAACAATTTCCATAGTGTGTGGGAGTTAATGAGAAGTTCGGCAATGGGCTACAGTTATGGACCAGATCATAAGGAAAGGTAGTTTGGCATATTGGCAAGAGTAATATGATTGGTTTTGTTACTTGGGTTTGTTACTTTTCAATGGCTTTATAACGTGGTGTGCAATATACAGATTTATAGTGACAAAACTCATAATGCAAAACACTCTTCTCTGATCTGTTATTCACTTTTGTATCTACATTATTTTTCTATCAATATTGAAGAATATGTCATACTTCACAATGGTTTTGTCTTTGAATTAAAAAGCTAAAATTAAATGCTTTTATATGTTTTCCTATTATTGGTAATCGAAAAATTATTTTCTTGAATTAAAAATTTAAAATGGGATATTTTTATATTTTTTTTTCTATTATTGGTAATTCACCAACCATTTTTTATTTAAAAAGTTAACATTGATTTTTTTAAATTTTTTCCTATTATTGGTGATTCAAAAACCATTTTACATTTGAATATTTTATATTTTTTTATTATTAATAATTACAAATTTTAATTAAAAACTAAAAATAATCTTTTAAATTTTTTTATTATTGATAATTTAAAAAATATCTCCTACAAATTAAAAATATAAGAATAAATATTTCAGTATCTTTTATTAAAAGTATTTTATGCAAATTGCCCCAAAAAATAATTATTATTTTAACATTTTTTTGGTTTAAAGGTATTATTTACTTTTCCTTTCCATTCATATATTATTTTCTTCCTAACAAATATGAAGGCCAATCTTTTCATATTATACCAAATATAATTTACACAATTTTCATTTTTATTCCTATAAAAATCATTCCTACGTGTATCTCTCTCGTTTCTGTGTTGTTGGAAGCGTATGTTGTTGTTTGGTAGGCAAGAAGCCTCTTGCCATGGGTTTGGATATTCTTTATGGGAGTCTGCTTACCTCACTTTGGGCAATGGAATCAGCTCTCATTCATGGGTAAGCACATTTTTGTGACCATCTTGCCCTCCTCCACAGAACCATGCTTAAACCGGCAATTCACAAGTTCGAATTTGCTCTTGTTAGCCACAAAAATGAGCACTCATTTTTGGCCAAATCACAAGAGAGCTCGCCACGCCGCTCCGCAGGAGTGCTTTAATGAAATAGTGTGCAGAAGGAGCCTTTTTTTCTTTTTATAAAGAATTTGCTTCCCAGATCACCACCGTTCATGCGATCAACAAGCTAGGAGTTGCCATGCCACCACCTAACCTCCCAAACACTAGTAAAATTGAACACTACAACTCCTCCTTGCCTCTATTTCATTACGTTCTGTCTCAATTTTTTAACACTTGATCAAGTAACTAAATTCAATACCTAGTCTAGTAAATAGTCTATTTTATGGCTCTCTTTTTCCTTGTCCTTAATCATATAGCAATTCCTCATCCTTCTTGTCCTAGGCATCAATCATAGACAAATGGGAAAACCAAGGGAAAATCTATTTCATCTAATTTCTTTCATGCTTGGAACCACTACATGAATAGAAATTTCATGCTTGGAACCACTACATGAATAGAAATCAGATGGCAACATACATGCACAACGAAGCTTCAATGAAGAGAAGATCCGACCTTGAAATCGGAACATAGCAACGGCAACGAAAGGAAGATCCAGAACTGATGCAGCGAAGGAAAGATCCATAGTCTAATATAACCTTTCAATGGATTCTTCAAAACGCATGAAGTGGCAGCCGGCAGGAGGGCATATTGCAATGTGGCAGCTCCAGAAAAGCCTTCTGTTCACCGTTTCATTAAAGCACTCTTGTGACGTGGCAAGCTCTTGAATGTGCGATCCTTTGGATGGCTATGATTCGATTAAAATGTACACCCACTTTCGCACGTCAACATGAGGAGTCACAGTCGACGCTTTCAACGACACAGAAAGGGAAGATGAAACCATTACGTCGAACAAGGAGAGAGCTCGCCGTGTTGGTTTAGCTGATAATGAAATCACCTCTATTCACAAGTTTCGCAGGGACAACGAAGACTCTAAATTGCCCCTCAAATCCACCAAACCCTGCTTCTCTGTAGACCAAAAAAATCTGGAGAACAATGTTCTAGGGGTTTTTTAGGGACTTGGGAGGTGACAACAATGAGGAAGATCTCAGAGAGTCACCAACGGCACGCAATACTGGTGGGAATGGAGAAGACAACAACGATGATGACAATTAAGTTGTGGATGTGAGAAATTCTTTTTTGAAGCCAATTGGTTCTCCTTCTCTGGGTGGTAGCATTGTTGGTTTTGTCACCGCAACGGATGATGGCAGGATTGGTGGGAAGGAAAATGGCACAAGATTGTGGTTTTTGTGGCATTTAGCTCTTCTGGATGTGAGAAATTCCTAGTAAGAAACCACCTTTTATTGGGATTTCCTCCTCTGTCAATTGCACTTCTCTTATACATACTTATACTGACAGCAGTTCATAGTTTAGGCTAAATTAGTACAATAGCTCTTTTACTTTAATATCTTAAATTAGTTTTTTAAATTTGAAATATTTCCAAATAGCATCTCAAGTTCAAACTTGTCTTATTAAAAATCCTTTTAATAAAACCTGTTAAGTAGGGCCAAACGTCGGTTATCGCCCAGCAAAAAATGTGTGTTCTATAAGAAACATGGAAGAGAGGAGGAGGTGTTCCATGGCAGTCTGTGATCTCATATATACCCAAACTTGAAATATGGGCTGATTTCCAATGTAAGAAAGAAGTAGAGTGGCTGTAGGTTCTTTACATTTCAAGGATTTCTTCTTCCCACCTCACCCTCAGCACAAAACCGACCTCTCTGCTGCTCTGTATGTAGAATATGAGACAAAACAAAACAAATTTCTGCTACTATGAAACTGTAGATATAGAAAAGTGTGAAGTTGAAGCTAGCTTGTTATTTTAAGATTCCAATTCTGAAAGATTAGGCTTCCAGATAAGAAACAGTAATGGCCAACGGTAAATCAAATTGTTGTGCATGGCGGAGTTCAAATTCATCTTCATCAATGAAGCTTTTGTTGTTTATAGTGCCTCTTCTACTGGTTCCTTACAAACAGATAAAACTGAAAAACCAAACCCACACACACCTACCCACATCCCCACACCCTTTACTTCCTCCCTAGCTAGCTGCTCAAACAAATTAAGCGTCTTTCAAGTTTCAAACATCCCAAGGTACACCGTAACCACATCGACATATCAGCAACTTCATCCTAGACGCAATCAATGTCCGCATGGAAGGCTCCAGCACCGACCAATCTGCCTGGCAGCGACTCCTCCCTTACTTCACCTGCGGCTGCACCAAATTGGTAACTGGCCATCTGATGTTGGTTATTTATTAACTGCTTCTCTTGCATTTGTAGGTTCCTCTATTCGAGAGTATGGATGAGAGATTGCTTGATGGAATTTGTGAGTGACTAAAACCATGTTTGTTTACAGGGAATACTTACATTGTTTGGGAAGGAGATCCAGTTGATGAGATGCTTTTCATCATACATGGTCGCCTTGAGAGTGTTACCATTATCACAGATGGTGGGAGAAGTGGACTTTTTAACCTGGGCGCTGGATCCCAAATCTGGCTTCAACCTTCCATCTTCCGCTACAACAGTTGAGGCATGAACAGAGATTGAGGCTTTTGTCTTGATTGCTGAAAGATTTAAAGTTTGTTGCAAGTCAATTTAGGCACCTCCACGGTAGACAGGTTCAACACACCTTCCACTTTTACTCACAACAATGGAGAACTTGGGCTGCTTGCTTTATTCAAGCAGTCAGGCGTCAGTATTCTCGGAGGAAGATTATGGAGCTTCGTTGAAAAGAAGAATCTGATGATGCAGATGTACATCACGATAGGAATGCTAAGACTGCTAGGGAGTTGATGAAACTACAAAAAACCGTCAGAACGTGACTTTACTGCAGATGATGCAGACTAAATTTTCATGTCTAAGCTTGGTTTCGTTGACTAACTTTATTTTTATTGGACTTTTCAGGAAAGGTTAAATGTAATGATTTTTACACTCAATCCAGCTGCAGTTGTAAGGCTTGCAAGAGTTGTAAGGACCCTGCATCTGTTTCCTTGTAAATTAAACAGTAAGCCAAATGGCTGGCTGTAATGTTAGGCCTGCCGCCTCTGTTATAAATTTTATCATTGAGGTCATTTGGCAGAACTGAGTTGAAGGAACGTCTCCTTTATTATCGATATGTAATGCAAAAGTTTTTGTGATTTTATGATTGAAAACCTTTTTGAAGAAGGTTTCATGGAAATAAATGATTTTCATACAATCCTTTCCGTAGTGGGAGAGAAAAAAAAATAACAAAAGTAGAAATGAACTCTATTTAATAAGTTTCATGTGACAGTAATGTTTTAATTATGAACTGCAATTTGTAATGCCACCCATCCTTCTTATACCACCCGCTGTAAGTGCAATTTAAAACCATGCAAGTTGCACCTCCTATTTCTTTTTCATCTCCATTGCAGTATCTGAGAGGATTTGTTTCCAACTTTTATATATCTATTATAAATAGGCAATCAGAGGACAGGCCTTGCTCTTAGAATTTGCTTCCCTCTTCGAAGGTGTTTATGTCACCGAGTTAAGGTTCACACGTTTCATTTCCATATTGACAGTTGACCACCTTAGTCCACGATGATTGTCATCCTAAGGCAAACAACTACAAAAACTATAAATTATATCCTTTGCTCCTCCTCAACTCTAGGGATGATAATTTTGACCTGACACACCAACGTTTGATTGGGACATAGAATGGGTTCGGATTAAATTCAAGAATACATCTGCAAGGTCGGGGCAAGTATGCCCTGCTTCATTGTGTGTGTGTTTCATTTTCTAATTTAACAGGGAGTTATATGTAAATTTTATATTTTTAGGGGTTATACAGAAATTTTATTTTTTAGGGGATCATAAGTAATTTCTTTTAAGGGAGCCAAATGCAAAATACTATATGCAAAACTATAATTTAAAAAAAAAATAGAGGGCGTTAAGGCTTTTCCCAACTCCATTGCGGTATTTGTGGATCAATTTGAACCACAAAACAATTTTGCAATGGAATTGGACTTTATTAAAAATTTTATATTTGCCACAAATATATTGATATTTTATATTCTAAACACTATATATTTAAGATTCTTCTATTTAGCAAAATAATTAGTAGTTATAATACACACACAATCAACTATTTTTAAAACTTAACATTTCAGAATCTAGAGGTATAAGATCTCTATATTTGTAAGATAAAAAATGTATAAAATTTATGCATCCTAAGCCTCTGGTCATCTTGATTGTATTTTCAATTGTTTTACGCTTCCAAAATAATTGAATGAGAATGTGAAATATCAAATTTTTTTATATTTCACAAAATTAACATTATTATTACCCAAATTATCAAGGAATATTGGAGAAACAGAAAACAATCCACTCTAGTATCCTATGTGTCCTCTAGTTTCATTAATGGAAATAGAATATACATCGATAAAGCAATGAAGTAAGTAGAAAAATGGAATATTGAGATGATTGTTTACCGGGGGAGGAAACCAAAAACATAATCAGTTTATGTATTTCCAACAACCTGCCTCGTAAATTCTATATATATTTTTATTTCATTTTTGAAAAAATATGAGTTACTTGGAAAAAAAATATTTTTCCAACTTTGCGGTGTTTCTTAAAAAATTATAATATTTCATCTCATAATAAAAAAATATAAATTCATAATAAGAGTATTTTCTGAAGTTTGTAACATGATAAAAGATTTAAATAGTTATTGTGATTGTATGTAGATTAAGTTAATTAATTTTAACTTTAGATTAATTTATTAATTTTCATTAAAAAATTAATTTAAAGTTAATAAAAATCATGCTTATGGACAATTTTTTATATATCTACATATGTTGGAGATATTTTAAATGATTATGTTTATTGTATTGATATTTAAAAATTTGATAATATTCAAAATATTCAGAGTTATAAAATGCTTACAGTGGTAGCACATATCTGAATTTGTTCATCATATTTTATTTTTAAAGAATATAATCAACATATTTTTGAGTTAAATTCAACGAAAATTTTCTAAGACTTTTTTTAAATATAATAATTAAATAATTTTAAAACTATACTTCAGAAAAATCTCATAAAACAGAATCTCTCGATTCTTCCCGAGTTCCAAGCAGCCTCCCTCAACAGCAATTGGTAAATATCTTCGCACATCCATTTTCCCGCACCACGCGTCAGTCAGAACTACTCCGACTAGTGTTCGAGATGGGTGAGTGTCTCTCTCTTGCCCTTGTTCTATGTTCAGCACTTCCCTCTTCTCTTTCTTCATTCTGCATTTCTTCAAATTTTCATCTTTTGCGTATTATCTGTTTGATATTTTGCTTCAGGGAAATTGCATGTGTTCCTTTGCTTAAATGGTTCATTAATAATTATAGTCCAATCCTTAAGCGCTCTGACAGAATCTTAACATTTATATCTTTCTCCACCCCCCCCCCCCTCTCTTCTCGTGAGGATGGGGATGAATGTCTAACATACACCGTGTTTCCAATTTGCCCAGCCTTCCAAAATTTTGAGGAATCACTCAAATAATTGCGTTTTTCCATCTCTTTATTATCTTTTAAATGCTATAAAGTTGAGACCTTTTAGTGTAGTTATGAATTTTTTCTTCAGACATCTGCTATTCCACTATGCCCCTTTAGGTGATGCTTCTGAGCTATCCAGGTTAACTCACTTCCGTGGTTTCAGGAATTAATTGTGTTTCGAATAATGTCTCTTGTGGGGCTGTGCTGCTTAGTAAAGGGATGGCTATAACCCCAAAAGAATCATTCGGAGTTTCCTTAAAGCTGAAGCCCAACCTAGTATCGGGTCTTAGTTCTCTTGATTCTTTGCAGGTATGTCACATCATTATTGATTGTGGACTTGAGTGGGAGGATATTCATGAAACTGTTAATTGAAGTTTGATTTATTTTGCTTGATTTAGAGTTAATCACTTAATCACAAACTGAAATTAGTCACTCTACTTCCTTTTCTTGCTTAGATTTTATGCTTGATTGAGGTGGTGGGAGGCTGAAATGAAATGCTTTGGTTGATCTTGTCAAGAACTCAAATACACCCATGTTTGATCCCAAAACAGTTCAATTCATGAAACTTTATATGTATTTAGAGATGACGTACTGTTTTTACTTTTTTGCCCCCTTTTGTGCAGTATATTAGCAGTAAGATTAGTGTTCCAACGAAGATTAGAGCTCCACCACACAAGTTTTGTCAATATGCATTAACCATCAGAAATGAAATTCCTCAAAATGCTGATTTTCCGCGGAACTATTCAAGAAAGGAGAAAAAACCTTTTCCAACACCCATTGTTGAGCTGCGGCGAGCAGCTAGGCAGAGGCTAAAGAAGAGGAAAGATGAACCAAAAAAAAGATCATTGCCACCTCCAAAGAATGGGTTGCTGGTGAAGAGCCTGATAGCCACTGCTCATAATGTATATAATGCAAGGATCACTTTGATTAACAATCTGAAGAAGCTGCTCAAAGTGGTGCCTGTGCATGCTTGTGGGTAATTAAACTACTCAATTTCTTCTAGCAGACTTTTGGCTAACGTAGAATTTGGCTTATGTGAAATCTGGGAAACTGCATATCTTCATTTGTATGTGCTTTTACTGTGATTCAGCTGGTGTGGTATTAAAAGCCATTGTTATTTCTGCCTTTTTGGCCATATAAGATCTTCAAGCAGCTCAAATTGTTTCATTGACAATTTGAAGTGATGCTTAACTCATAATATTGCTTTACCACTATACATTTTAGTTGTTAACTAAACCGTCACTATTGTAGCTCTTACCTAAATTAGTTATTGTATTGCCACCTATAATTTGCTATTGCCCATGGTAATTTGATAGCTTCTCATCTTGTATTTTTAAGAAAGCAAATGGTTGAATCATTAGACCTTTGTGGGTCATGCATGGTGGAGATGTTATGCCCTTGGATGATGTGGTTCATCGGTAGGTTAGTACCTAGCAGTTCCCCTTGCTGCCTTCTTAGTCTTTAGCAAGCATGTCCACCGCTTGAGCCCTTTTATGGTATAGGTAAGCATGCTGCCAGAGCTGCAAGGTGGCCGATTCTCTGTAGTTGGTAGGTGGTATGCTGCCTCTTGATGACAATGTAGGACTTTTGAATAACTTGTCTCTTTGCGTTCTCAGGATAAAGTTTAGATGTTTTCTTCTGTGTTCTATATGCATTTTCAGATGCACACATAGGAATATAAAGGACAATCATAATTTAATCTAGCTATCATTATTTCAAATTTTGTATTTACTAGACAGTCCTCAGTGAATGCTATTATCCTACGAGAATTTGGTTGTGCTACCTTGTTTTAATGTACTTGAGAATAATTTTAGATCCACCTTTTAAGTTTATTATTTCCATTGAACCCATGTTCCAGACCTTTATTTTTTTCATATTAATATCATTTGATGTCCATGATGTAAACTTTTAATTGACGCTGTTGAAATTGATGCACTAGTGCAGGTGGTGTACTGAAATCCATGTAGGGCCTGTTGGACATCCTTTCAAGTCATGTAAAGGCTCACATGCTAATCTCCGCAAGAGCCTTCATGAATGGACAACTGCATTTATTGAAGACATATTAGTACCGGTTGAGGCCTATCACCTCTTTGATCGTCTTGGGAAGCGTATTACTCATGAAGAGAGATTCTCTGTCCCCCGAATTCCAGCAGTGGTTGAGCTTTGCATTCAAGCTGGTGTTGAAATTCCAGAGTTTCCCACCAAAAGGAGAAGAAAGCCTATAATCCGCATAGGGAGGAAGGAATTCATTGATGCTGATGAAAGTGAACTACCAGATATAATCCCAGAGGAGCCCGTGAAACCATTATTAACTGAAATTCCTGATTCAGAAATAGTAGCTCCATCTAACACAGAAGAGATAGTCCGGCTAGCTGAGGAAACACTCGAAGCATGGGAACAGATGAGGAGAGGAACCAGGAGACTAATGCGGATGTACCCTGTGAGGGTTTGTGGATATTGCCCAGAAGTTCATGTTGGTCCACAGGGGCATAAGGCACAAAACTGTGGAGCTCATAAACACCAACAACGCAATGGGCAGCATGGTTGGCAGGCTGCGGTGCTTGATGACTTGATACCTCCAAGATTTGTGTGGCATGTCCCTAATGTGAATGGACCGCCATTGCAACGAGAGCTTCGGGAGTTCTATGGGCAAGCCCCTGCCGTTGTGGAAATATGCATTCAGGCTGGGGCTGCTTTACCTGAACAGTACAAACCGACCATGAGGCTGGAGGTGGGGATCCCATCAAGTGTTAAAGAAGCTGAAATGGTAGTTTGACATGAATTACTCTTGTAAATCCCAAGAGGTATGGATTGTGAAGCGAATTGTATTTACTATATAGGATGTTAATGGAATGCAATGAGAATTGTTGCAGAAATGGAGTATGCTTCTCTTGGTTTGTGCTGGAGCAAAAAGAATATGATTTAAGCTTTTCTGCAATCTCTTAATGTCTCTTTGACCATGAGATGAAAATTACATTTTGGATCGTTTGTTAGACTAGGGGAAAATTGTTGTTGATGTTGAGTCACTTAAGCTCAAAAAACTACGAGAAGTAGTGTGATGCTATGATTTGTAATGAAAAATACTTTCAAGCTATGAGCAAGGAAACTTCTTTCAATATAGTGTAAAAAGAGAGCATGGTCTTCACTAAACCTCAAGTCTGTGACAATTAAAATGGCTTGGATTTTTTATGTTCTATTTAGGACAATCAAAATACTGCTCGATTTCCTTATGCAACAATGCATTAATGAAAGGAAAAACTTATGTCAAATATTTTAGGTGCTTATTAGGACCTTTTTTTTAAATGACATATGAATATTTTTAATAATTTATTAGTGATATTATTATTTTTTTAAGAAAAATTGTCGTATCAAAATATTATTAAAGAATTTTATAATAAACACAAAAATTTCATAATAAAATTCTGTCCGAATTGAAAAGGTGAACGCTAGATTGAGAATGGATTCTCTCAATTCTAAATTTTGTCAATTTCATCAATTCAGTATTAAATTTAGAGTGAGAAGGAAGGAGAGAGAATGAGTGATGATGAAGGAGTTTGAAAAGAAAAGATAAAAGTAACTGAATTGATGGAATTGAGAGAGATTAGAATTGAGAGAAGCCAGATCCCCTAGATTGCTGTATGAGTTGAAAAGAAAGATTATTTATCTGAAGGTACCTCCATATTTGAACTTGTAAGATTCAATATTGGGGTCAAAATGAAATTGATCATATTTTCATTACATCTGTAATCTGTTTAAAGTTGGGGATAAATGTTTTTTCTTTCTTATAATAGTAATAACAGGATCTCAGGTTTGGTGCCTTTCAATTTTCACTCTTTTTCATTTCATTTAGTTATTTTTTTATTATTTTTTCATTTCTCAGTTATTTTTTTTCATGTCTCATTATTACTCCTTGTTTATCCTTTCTCTTTATTTCTAATTTAATATTAAATTGATAGAATTGATGAAATTTTGGAATGGAGAGAGTCCATTCTCAGACGTGGATATCATCTATATATACCTCCAATTTTAATTCCAAAATATCAAGTTGAGCAGGCATGGTGATCACTGATCGGCAAAGGAAAGCCATAGTCTAAAAGGGTGGTTTTGTCTCCTAAGGACAAAAGTAAATCGAAGTCAGGATTTTGATTACAGTACATGAAACAAAGCTTTAAATGCTCTAGTAATACAGGTCTTTATTCTCAGTATACATTAATATGAATATATTTTTAAAAAAAAAATATTATGGGTCACTGTTATTAGGGAACCGTGACCCAATTACTATAATTTTTTTTTGAAGTTTCAAATGGGTCACGGTTACTAAGAAACCGTGATCCATTTAAAAATTTTTAAAAAAATTGTATAAAATGAGTTATGATTTTTAAACAATTGTGACCCATCTATAATGTGTCAGAGTCAAAAAATTTGACCTTGATACGCAGATAAAAATATTCACGTGGCAGATTATAACTGGTCCATTTAGATTATATTAACACGCAAATAAATCCGATTGGCCAAAAAAGATATGTTATCTTAAATAATTTTTTTACTATTGAAATTTTTACCCTTTAAATGTCTTCCCTCTTTCCTCTTGGACCAAAGACTCCATTTTCTTCTTCCCCTATATTCCTTATCTCTATCTCTATCTGCATCTCTAGTTTTTCAGTTGTTAATGGGGGTGAAAAAATCTCCAAATATTTTCGTGAAAGGAAAGCACAAAGATTCAAAGAAAGCAACTAGTATGTAATTTTTTTTACAAAGAGTATGATTATATTGTGGTGAAGTTTTAAAACGTAGATATAATTTTGTTTTAGGATATGATGTTACAGGTAAATTGAATGATTGTTTTTTTGAATATAATTGCATTATAGATAAAATAAAAAAAGTTGTTTAGAATAAAGTTAAAATTATGTAATATTTATTTACATAAAAATGAAGTAAAAAAATAAAACGTTAAAAGTAAAAATGAATAAATATATTTATACATACAAAAAAAGTTGTTAATTGCATGAAATAATTCTAAATTTTGTGGTATGTAATTTTTTTTTACAAAGAGTATGTAATTTTGTAGATATAATTTTTCCTTTTAGGATATGATATTATATGTAAATTGAATGATTTTTTTTAGAATATAATTGCATTATAGATGAAATTTAAATTTTTTTTAATAAAGTTAAAATTATATAATATTTATTAACATATAAATGAAGGAAAAAATAAAATGTTAAAAGTAAAAAAGATGAATATATTTATATATACATAAAAAAGTTGTTTATTGTATGAAATAATTATAAAATATTAGTATGAAAATAAAATATGAAGAGAATGAATAAAATGTTATATAAAATATAATATAACATTTTATAAGAAAAGAATTAAAGTTATAAAAGGTAATATAACATTGTTAAAATTTATAATATAAATTTATGGAGTTATAAAATATAATATAACATCATTAAAAAATATGAAAAAAGAATTAAAGGTGTGAACAAGTATGGTGTGAAAATTATAATAGGTGGAAAATAAAGAAAATAAGAATAGAATAAAAAAGGAATTATGAAATAATTTTATGAGGATGGTAAATATCATAATGTTAAACAAAAAATTATAAAAATATGAAACTTTTTTAGGAAAAAGGAAGAAATATCTTATAAAAATAGGATGAAGAAGTATTGTGAAAGATTATTAGAAAAAAAAATTAAAGAATTGGAAAAAAAAATAAAAGAATTATAATGTGGGAAAAATAACAAAAAGTATAATATTGTAAACATAGAATAAAGAAATTATTTTTATAATATAAGATAATAGTATAATATTGGACAAAATAAACTAAAAAATATTACCAACGTATAATATGAAAAAAAATGTTTAAAAAAATATAAGATGAAAATTTACTATAAAAAACTATTATAAAAGAAGTAACGGAGTGGGAAAAAGATATTGTAAGGATTATAATGTTAGGAAAATGACAAAAAGTATAATATTACAAGAAAAGAATATTATAAGAGAAGAATTATTAAGTAATTTGTTTAAGATTGGATAAAATTATAATAGAATATTATAATATGGACAAAATACTATGAAAAGATAATATGAAAAAATGGTTGAAAAATTATAACGTGAAATAATAATATGAAAAACTATAATAAACGGCCTAAAGAATTGTAAAAAAATATTATAAGAATTATAATGTAGGAAAAAATGAAAAGCATAATAATAAAATATTTTTTTAGAATTATATTGATTGATTAGAGGAGAAAATATATATGTTAAATAAGGATATTAGTTGTGTATAAATTTTGTTGAATGTTTTGAATGTTAGTGGCTGTGCTGCTCAGATTGGTAAAATGAACAACGGAAAAGAGGTTATATGCTTATATTTAAATAGACAAATATGTGAAACCGAAGAGGGTACAATATTTATCGCAGAGACAATTGATGTAATGACTATTGATTCTAATATTTCATTAGCGAGATTAAAATAAGAGGTTACGGAACAATTACAGTTAAACTCAAATCAATATGTGTTTAAATTGATATATAGACATTCAGTGTCACTAAAACCCACAAAGTATCGAACATGTAAGTTAAGGAAAGATGCCATGTACAAGCAATGTAGGTAGTAAATGCAAAATTTCTATCACAGCTTGGTTCAGTTGAGTTGTATACAAAGACAATGTCAAAGAAAATGGATTTGAATATGACAACTCAAGTTACAATTAAATATGTGCCAGACCCACTCCCATCCTCTAGCAATGCTAACATCACAGATGATTAGCCTACCTTGGTTATGACATATTTTACCGGCATTGATCAATATTTTCCTATTGGTTTGGTTGATTATACCTCTCATCCAAGTTCATCTCATCTGCACGTTGATGATATTGCACAACCAAGTTCATCACATGAACCAATTGTTGCTCTCCCTTCTCATCTAAAAGAAATAAAGGACATAGGGGATAAATTTGAGGAAGAAGATGAATATGATGCTATTCCTTATTATTGCAATGATAATGGTAATACAAATGATGATGAAAATACTAATTACATGGATTCCACCGTTAATTTAGCAACCCCTATTAATATGTATGATGACTCAAGAGTTGCGTTTTTTGAACAAATAGATGCAGATAGTGCGAGAGTTCCTGATTTTACCAAAATGGAGGAAACAGCAATAAATATGAATGATAGCTAAGAGTTACATGTGGTCATGCTGTACAATGATTAACGATCTTTTCATCAGGCAATGAAAATATACATGGTACGTGCACATCACACTTTTAAAGTGTACCATTCCTAAAAAAAGTACCAAGAATACTGATGTCTTCAATATGAAAAGGGGTTATGTAAATGAAAAGTTTGAGCCTGTTTTCGAAAGAAAGAAAACCATTGGGAGATAACAAAATATAATGGGCTCCATATATATATTTGAGCATCATTGTCACAAGACCATCCAAAGCTAGACTCTGATATCATTTCAATTTACATTATATTAATAGTGACTGAGAATCTTAATGTGTTAATCTGAGAGGTTATTGAGTAGGTGTATTCTATATTTGGGTACAATGTCACATACAAAAAGGCTTGGAATGGAAAGTATTGAGCCATCTCACATGCATTTGGAAATTGGGAGAAGTCATATGCTTTATTACCCAGGTGATTAGCTACTATTCAACATTTCATACCCGGCTCATACTATAACTTTATGCACAAGGAACGTGTATTGAGTAGCGTAGCTAGTGGTGAGTTAGTCATGTTTCATCAGGTATTCTGGACCTTCAAATCATGCATCGAGGCATTTAACTACTTAAAACTAATGGTCCAAAGAGATGAGACTTTTCTTTATGGTAAATACAAGGGGACCATATTAATTGCAAGTACGTAAGATGGTGAAAGGAACGTTATCCCACTTGCTTTTGTAATAGTAGAAGGCAAAACATACAAGGCATAGGCATGATTTTTGTTTAACCTCTGAGCACATGTGGTAAAGGAAAAAATGACCTTTGTTTGATCTCCAATCGTCATGCTAGTATCTTGGTTGATGTGGCTAATCGAAGCATCAGGTAGCAGCCTCCACAGGCTTATCATATGTTTTGCTTTCGATATTTGATTAGTAACATCAACAAAAAATTTAGAATGCAGTGACTAAAAAAATGTTTACTAAAATGGGTATATCTCATTATCACTGAACCTTGTAAATTGTTCCTTAATACAATTATATAGTTTTAAAAGTCAAGTTCATTTTTTTATCTTTTCATGCATAGATTATCTATATAAGTAGCACAAAGTGGATGAAGAATTAGCTCACATGTGCAGACTCTACTAGCACGTTACCAACTGGATTGAGGAGATACCTAGGGGTCAATGGTGTTAGGCGTATGATGTCAGCGACAAATGATGGGATCATATGACAACAAATTTAGCAAAAAATATAAAATCCAGTTTTTAAAGAGGTTAGATTCTTACTTATGCTTGGGTTAGTTCAAATAAAATTTTACAAGTTAACTAGATATTGGGTCTAGTGAGTTGAGAAGGCAACTGCACAACTTCAGGCAGGAAAAATTATATCTGAGGATATTAGATTAAAATTAGTAGTCAGAACTCGAAGAGCATCGACGTGTGCAGTTCGTAGGTTTGATAGAAGAGGGTCAACGTTTGAGGTGGGGGAGCCGTATGATCTGACCAATCAACAATTTGGTCAATCTTACAAAGTTAACTTAGTACACCGTACATAGGATTACGGTGAATTTCAAGTTTTAAAATATCTTTGCTAACATGTATTAGTTGCTTGTGCTCATATTCGAGTAGACCACACATAGTATATTGATCAAGTATCTTGATTGCAAATTATTTTAAAGGCTTATGAGACTGAATTTCGACCAATTAATGATGAAGTATACTAGCCCCAAGTTGAAGGGCCAATGCTTATTCTAGATCCTACAATGAAACGTGGTAAACGTTGGCCCAAATCAAGTCAAATACGAAATAAAATAGATTGGCGAAAAGGTCCAAGAGATTTGCCGCATTGTACATTATGCAAACAGACGAGTCATAACCATGCGACTTGTCTATCACGTTGCCCCCTAAACCCATAGCTTTTTAGTTAGTTTGTTGTTTTGCTATGTACTATTTATCTTACTACAAACTACTCAGAGGATATTCTAGTGTTTTGGTTTGTTTGTTGCTTTGCTATGTAATTTTCCATATACTTTTAGTTTGTTTGTTGTTTTGCTATGTAATTTTTCATGTACTATTTATCGTAATACAATGAAATCACATTATTTTGTTTATATTGCTATGTATGTTAGTTAAATATTTTGTTATACAATTTTGTAGGATAGTATCATGTCAAGCCCGAGATATGTTGTAAATCCAGGTCCAGATGACGAGTCATTATTATATTTATAAACTAGACATGTCTCACAGGTAGTGTGACTAAACAAGGTATATTATTGCTATGTTGTAGAAGTCAAATTTTTAGCTTATGACTGTCATATCATTTATAATAGTTTACACTTTTTCTCTCATACTATCATATTATATTTTCTAATTACGCCGGGCTGCGCATGGTCCACAATTAGAGTCTCCCTCACTCACTATAGTGCCACTTCTTAGAACTATTGGCTTCTACGAGTATCTCGCCTCGCAACACTTGACTTTGACGTTTCTCTTGTTTCAATGCTCGTCAAGCAGTGGTGGCCGAAAACACATACTTTTCATACTATCCAAGGCAAGTGTACCATTACACTTTAGGATATAACAGTGCAATTAGGTCTGCCGGTGACAGGTCTCCCTATCACTAGTTCACTAAATTTCAACTGACAAGGCATTTGTAGGATTCTTCTTCGGATTAAACCACTAGATGAGGAGTTTGATGGCCAGAGACTTAACATTACTTGGCTCGCCAACCAATTTGCGATGCTTCCAGAGAATGATATACTACATTTTTCTTATACCTATATTTTACATCTGATAGGTGGAGTTCTCATGTCAGACAAGTGGGGACTAGAGTTCCCCTCATATACCTGACATCTTTCTAAAACTTTCATATAGTAGGTCAGTTCAATTGGGGCTCTGTAGTGCTAGCATATCTCTATAAAGAGTTGTGTAATGCCACTGATTACAAAGAAGTTAACATCAGTGGTTGTTTGATATTGCTTCACTTATGGGCCTGGGATCGATTCTCCAGACTAACTACTGAGAGGCCCCCACCTTCAAACCTTTAACTCGATGTATATGATGTGCTCCCTCCACTTACTTACAGGTATGAATTTACACTCAAGTTGAATGCTTACTGTATGGTTCATAATGCTTACTATATGGTTCATATTGCTTATGTAATTCAAAATTAACAATCATGTCCTTTTACATCTTATAGGTGGAGGTGTGTGAGCTAGCATCCTCGTTTGAGAAAATTACCAATACAATATTACAGAGTATTATTAGACCAGATGAGGGCCGATAAGGTTTAAGACACTTCCAATTGGCTTGTTGCATAGTTACCTTAGTGATACTATACTCTTACATGTTTTATTTCATTATTTGTAGATTATACGGTGTTCATATGATGCAAATGATATATGTCAGTTGCTACCTAACTATTGTTTAGTCTCCTCGGATATTTGGCTAACATCTATGCCACTGATTTGCTTTCATATTGTAGAGTGGCATTATGCTGATCGTGTTCTCTGATAGTTTGGTAGGATGCAACCCATACCTTGTGCTCCTTATGATTTAAAAGAGGTCCATACACTGACACTCAAAGGCAAGACTCATTTGGATTAGCAAAAAGAGCATGAGAACTTCTTGCATGGTTGGTGGGGCTAGCAAAATACGTTGTCACTTACATCGATATCATCAGAGCCTCTGAATCACTTTTCAGAATATATGAAGTGGTACTAGAGGGTCACTCGTCGGTGAATCTACCCTATTAGTGGTGCCCAAGGTTTTGTAGTAAATTTTAAAGTATAGCACAGTTATCATATAAAATTTTTTTCGAACTTTTGATCAATATGACTCTCATTTTTTTTCCTACAGGCTAATGTAGTTGATCGCTTGTGAGGACTTGCTATGGATGACCATTCACCGTTGGGTCTCACAGTGGTTACTGATTGTACTAGAATCTTCAATGCACTTAGCGAACATCGAGCCATGACGATCTCTCAAGTGGCTCCTCCTACACCTCAGTTGCCTAAGCCACATCTTCCTCCAACTCGAATGGCAAAAAGAGCTCGTGGATTTTTGTCTGCTAGAGTTCCCATGGTAGATGATCAATCTTATCATAATTCTACCCTTATTGTTGAGACTGCATCTATGATGCTTGGTCCTTCTTTTCATACATTAATAGAGACGCAAGGCCATCCTAGTGCTGCTGGACCATCTTCTTCTCCAGCAACATAGACATAGCTACAACATGACATTATCAGTACCTCTTCTTCCACACTGATGCAGACCCATCATGTCACAACAAGTCTATCTTCTTCCACGCCACTTGTGCATTATGCTGATTTTCAAGAATGTGAGCTCTTCAATTTATATGCCATGCGGTTTTGTCCCTATTACACCCCTATTCTCATATCAAACAATGTCTACTTTTGGATTTACTTCTGGATCTTCTGCTTACGTTGGATCATAGCAGATGAGATATATCACACTATATCAGTCAATTCCTCCAATTCAATCTCCCCAATTGAATGTCGATTCAATGCCTATCAATAAGTGGAAGCAGAAGGAAACAATGATAACGAAAAAGATGAAAACAAGGGTGATAATAAAGAAGAAGCTGAGCAGGAGGCCAAGGTACAAGAGGCAAAAGAAAAACATCATCCTCCTCGATGACGCAACTAACGATTAAGGACACGAACTCGATGTGGCACAGGAAGTTATTTTTTTTAAACATTCTCTTTTTTTTTTGTACCTGTATTTTTATTTTTTTAGATCATTATAATATAATTATTTCTTTTCACCAAATAGAAAATTTACTTTATTCTAGAGATCAAATATATTTAATTATTCATTGACTTTTTTAAAACTATTACTAATTATCAAGTTTTTAAAAAATTAAAATTTCTCTCTTTTATTATAATTTTTTAAATCTATTACTAATTGTCAAGTTTTTTAAGACTTAAAAATTAAACTTCTTAGCCATTATTTTTTTAAAAATAACTTTCTTTTATTATTTTTAGATCATTATAATTGATATTTAAATTACTTCTTTACTGTTTTGTATTTATTAAATAATTAATTTACTACAACTAATTTTTTTTTCAAATATTAGATTTTTCCATCTCTAAATTTATATTTAATATATAAAAAAATCCAAATACTTTAATATTGAATTCAATATTACTTAATAAGTATATTTAATTGCTCATTCAATTTTTAAATCTATTATTAATTATCAAATTTTTAAAAAATTAAAATTTATCTCTTTTATTACAATTTTATTCTCCTTCATTTTAAAGGAATTATTCTTTAAATTATTTCATATTTCATATTTTAAACTAATTAGCCATCGTTCTTTTAAAATAACTTTCATTTTTTATTATTTTTACATCATTATAGTTGATGTTTTAATTATTTCTTTAATTAATTTATTTATAAAATAATTAAATTAATACAACTAAAATTTCTAACAATAATTAAAATTTTAAATCTCTACATTTATATTTCATGAGTTAGTCTTTTTAAAAATAACTTATAATTACATGAATTAATATTTTTAAAAATAGCTTATAATTTGATCTTTAAGTTCTCAAGTTCATATGATTTCAATTTGTAATATTTAATAATAAATAAAATATTTTTTAAATTTAACAATTTTATTCCATTTTATTACACCTTTTATTTTTTATTAAAATATTAAAAAAATTACTATGTTACAAAATTTTTCGTTTTTATAATTATTTTATACATTTAAGAATTTCTTCAACTTAAATTAAATTAGTTTAGCAAATTATTTATTATTTTAGATATTATATTGTAAAATTATTTTTTATGTGTCATGGTTATTGTTCAATTGTGACCCATATTAATTTTAAAAATTTTTTTAAAAGTTTGTTGAACAATAATCATGATCTCTTTATTTAAAAAAACTTTGATACATCTTTAAAAAAAAAGATTGCGGATTATATATATGAAAAATTTACATTTTTAACTATTATTTTAAGGTCAAAATCCCAATCGAAGTCATTTCATCCAGATATGGAAAGGGTCTAACTCTAAACAATTTTTACATTCTGGAATGTGAGTCTCCTTCACTGACACCTTCAGACTATTTCCGAGGTCTGCGACTGCCATGTGTCAAACCCACAAAAACCTCTAATCCTACCTGCTCCATTTGTACACAATCCCATTGTTTCTTGCCTACAATGAGATGAGATTAACTGCTAGTCAAATCGAGTAGCACAGTAGAGATGAAGGGTTGGATAAAAATAGCAACCCACTGGATTCTTATTTAATTTGGACCTTTTATATTTTTTTAATTGTTTACTTTTTATTTTAAAAGAAGTAAAAAAAATATGATGAAATTTAAAAGATAATCTTTATTATATATTTTGTTTCTTTTTAAATTAAAAAAATATCAAAATAAAAAAAAATTAAAAAGTTAGAATTAATATATATAGTGTCCAATTTGAATAGGGATTATCTCTGTTTAATATGAATTCTATATTTCTTGAGCAACAAAGATTCCCATCTCTCAAATTCAATAGGGAGGATCCCTATTCAATCTAGACCCTTCGTCTTCTTTTTTTTTTTCAATTCTAAACATCTATTTTTTATTGATATATTTTTTTATTTTGAATGAAACAAAATGTATTATAAACTAATGATAATTTTTCAACTTCTATCAAGCAAACAAAAATTAAAATGTTATTTTTATTATGTGTTTTGCTTTCAAAAAAAAGAACAGTTAAGATTAATATATATATATATATATATATATATGGAGGATCCAAATTTAATAGAAATTCTCCCTATTCAGATCCTTAGATCCTCCATCACTGCTGCTCTCAAGTTGAGAGAATCCTTATTCGTTTTTGTTTATTGCGTTTTCGGTCACGAAGGCGCTGTTTCCCTGTCCCCTTTCTTTCACCCAGCTTGAGGCCAAATCGTGAAGCATCTTCCTCCTCCCTCGTGTTCTGCTGTCAAGCTATGGTAGTGTAAGATAAGCTCAATAATTCCCAGCCAAAACCTTGTTTTGGACGTTGATTGGAGGCAACCTAAAGCTAACCACACTTTCCTCCTTTCAACCTCACTCTTAATCGTAAGCTTCCTCTCACTAATGCAAGATATCAACGTTTGTATATGCAGGCTGTGAGCTGACCAAAATTTGAGGATTTGAAACTCCATCTCTACTTGGTGACTCCTTAGCTTTCCTTGTTAGGCTAAAGGATTTTCTCTTTGATCTTCTCCTTTAGCTCTGGGCCTTTAAGAATATAGGTTGTTTTCGGCTCCACTTGCCATGGGGTTAGATTACCACAAACCATTGCTTAGAGCTCCCTAAGGTAAGCTTCAAACTTAGATACTAGGTTGTGAAAAAATTTGAAGTATAAATTAAGATAGGTTAAGAATAAAAATACGAATGAAAATAGGCAATAAATTAATGAAAATAGGTTGAGTATTAAGTTAAGGCTAATGTCAGGAATAAGAATTAAGGAGGTTAACTTTAAATCCTGTATCTTGATGTAAATTAATGTAATTTGCAATCCAAATTGGGCCTTATATAGAAGTAAGGATTAATTAAGTACTAAAATAATTAAATTAATTATGTCAAGTGGTGAGAGAAATTGAAGAATTTTTTTAGTGTAGTAAATTGCTTAAATTTACATTGGACATATCATAGATCAATTTTACAAACTTAAGTGAAATAACCTCAATTGTGAGATTGTAGGTAATTGACTAATAACCTAGGTTAATATTGATATTAAGTGTAAAAGGTAGTTAGATAATAAATAAATTAAATTAAGTAGTAAGGAAATGGCTATAGTGGTTTTAGGAAGTAGGCTTAGTTAGGGTAGGTCAATTTGCTAATGTGAAATGGAAAAAAGGAAATTCAAGATAGCCTTGAAATTTGAATGAATTATTACAATTATTTGTTCTGTGAATATCTTCAAATTTTTTTCCCATAAAAAAGGGGTTTGGCAGTGGTTTGATATCTAGAAAAAATTATTACCATTCAACAATCACTATAAATATATTATTAAATATGTTACGTTTTAACTTTCTCTTCATTTTCAATTTCTTTTAATTACTTTTTATCTATTGTCTGCATTTGTGTGTACCCATTGAGATAGGCTCTCTAGGCGATGTCTCTTATATGTTAGATATATCTTCCAAATTGTGAAATGTGAAATAATTGTTATTAATGGTTTGAGTATAAACTTAAATAGAAGTCTATCTATTATATTGGACTTGAATGACAGATGTAAATTTTATGAAATATGTATGAATTAATAAAATGATATACATATGCGAAATGCTTAGATGATTTATTTATATAAATGTAATGATAGCACATGTATGGTTTTGATATGTACTATGATATTTAGAGATTTGCGAAAAAAGAATTATATTATTTTGGGAGCATTTAACTGCTAACAACAATTTTTTTAATCCTTGATGGACTTTAGATATTTTCATGTAAAGTTTGTAAATGAGTACCGAAAGAATACTTAGATAGATATTCTGTGATGATTTATTGACTAAGTGCTTATATTTGAAATTGGAGTTTGGCACAATCCTCCCAATAGAAGTATTTATATAAAATTATTTTTTATAATAGTATATAACTACTTTCCAAAAATTAATTTCAAATGTATTAATTAACCTTTATTAACTCCTCTCTATTGCTTTTAATCATTTGTGGAGGAATAACTTATTTTATTTATTAATCATAAAGGAAATAAAGATATCCAATAGATAAATAATAATAATCAAACAAAATACAATTCTAGTGCCGTCTATTTATTTGGCCATATGAGGGTGCTAATACCTTCCCGACACAGCTAAACTCCCAAATTCTAAATGAAAACTTTTAAATCCCTAGTTTAAGGGTTATTTAAATTAGTATACTATTAAAGGTGACTAATTACACTTATATAATAATAGACTAGTAACGACTTCTAAAAAATAATTAAATCTAAGACTTGATTTACCCATTTATCGTATACGCTCACTAAGTCCCGACAAGGCATTATTATTTAGGGTAAATTTTTCAGTGCAAAGGACAAAGGAATTGTCCGTGTCTGTTACAGACAGAGGCATATTTCACGTCCTTTCTTTGTAATGGTGAAAATGATACAAGGCTTCTCATGAATGTCTATCTCCATGTACATTTCTTAATCTTTCTCCACTCCCCCCCTCGTCTCTTCTCCATTTTGGCCTGAATCTTTCTCCACTCTGGACAAAAGAGCAGTGATATTTGTTCAGGGGAGGAGGTAGAATGTTGTTCTGAAAATAGTTCATTTTTTGTTATTTGTCGGTACTGGCCTTGTTCTGTTTAATAATTTCATCTGCATAATTATTTACCCAAATAAATCATTTACATAATTAATCCATGGATAGAATGGGGTAGGGTCCACACTTCATAGCCACCGACTGTAACAGAAGAAATGTCTTTAAAAGGTGCAATAGTATAGGATCTTTAAGTATTGGAACAGTATCAAATCAAGCGTCCAACTTTTGATTCTGCTGATCGAGTATACTCCGAGTTCCATAATTCTTATTTCTTGCTATTGAAATACTGTGAGGCTTAAAGAAAGAAAACTACTGAGATTAGCAAAAACCGGAGTCAACTGGATATTCAATCAGTCCAGAAATAAAGAACAGTGTAAAAACTTCACTGCATCATTAATAAGGGAACTAATAAATTATCCAGTGATAAGAAAACCGGAATTAAACTAACCAAATCAATGAACCAGTTTAGTTGACTTATAAAATTAGATTGTCAAAAAATTGATCAAAAACTAAGAGAATTAGTCAAAATTAGACCAGTTTAAGATTCAATCGATTTTAAACTTTTATTTCAAATTCTTTTTTATTTCATTTTATATAAATCTGAAAAACTGAAAAAAAAAAAAAAAAAAGAGAAAGAGTTGAAATAGACAAAAAATTTAGAGAAAAAAGAACATAATAAACAAAAAACATATACGTAACCATTTTTAATGAATGTTTTCTATCATGCTCTATCTGCTAATGCATCTCTCTAAAATATCAAAGTGTTTGATCAAAATTATTTCTTTTTGTTCATCAATATTTAAAATTAATTAATATTTATTTGTTATATTATAATTTTAATATATAAAATTATATATATATTTGATTATAACTTATTTAATTATAGTTCAACCACACCATTTCAATAACTAGTTTGATTTTAAAAATATTGAAATTATCACACGCATTTGTTCATGATGAGGGATATCTGACTCCAAGTCCACTCATTCTGGCTTCGAAAGTGCTCCTTGAGCAAAATAGACACCACTTTGAACATTCACATTCAACAAGTTCATTATAAAAAGTAAAGAAAAATCTTAAGTATGATCACAGGGCCTGCAAATTTAAATGTTTAAGGGATTGACCAACATGTACAAGAAATTCTGTTCCAACAAGTTCTAGTTTCTGCTTTCTGCTTTCTGGCATCTACATCACCACATGCACAACAGCAATAGTAGAAAATACAGTCAATGCATAGAATGTGACTGACTAAGCACGTTTCAGAAGATGGAAATAAGCCTAGATAGAATAAAAGGAAAGCAGTAAAACTGAACACCAAACGAACACCAAATTATAGGGAATACTAACTTGACACGAGTGCCACAGCTTCTAATTTGTGAGATTGGCAGAGTGGCCTTGAAGCCAAACTTGGAGTAGAAAACGAAGACTTACAGCCTTTCAGATAGGTACTTTGCCAAAGAATCAACTGGCTTAGTTGAATCAACATTTCCAACTCCACGATTCCTTATCTTAATGCGAGCCAGGTAATCAACTGCAATCCAAGGGAAGCTCAGCATCACTTTATTTCCAAGACCATTAGACTCTGGATTCTCTTGGGATTTGTCTTGAAGATCACGGGACTTTTTCACCCATTCAGGATGATATGTGACCTGGTACCAGGCTGATGCCTTCTGCTCATATAATAAATGTTTTTCTTCATCATTTAGTTCTTCCAAATTTGAATTCAATTTCTCAAAATTTTGCCTAAATTCTTTCTTCAGGGCACTGTATGCATGCTTAAGCCTTTCCTTAAGATCCCCTTGCTTCCTGCTGCTGTATTTCGGCATGGACCAGATCTGTCCAGTTACAACTTCTTCTTCTCTTTCCACTTTGTACTGACCTAGCAGGCCATTCAACTGACCATCATAACAGCATTTCTGGGCCCATGCATCAGTAATAAACTCAGCAGCTCCCGGAATCTCAAGATTAGTATCATAAGGTATATCACCTAGCACATGCTTCAAACCAGCACCATCAAAATCTTCATCATAAGCATCTTTGATTTGCCGGTAAAGCCTACCCAGGATTTTCTTGGATTTATATGATTGGTGCTGCGGTTTCCCCATAAAATCAGGGTATAGTTTTGGTTTCAAATGAGAAGGCATAGTGACAATCTTTCCAGTCTTCGGAAAATCAACCGCTGTGGCAGCTAACTCAGCCAGGGTTATGCAATTCTCATCCAATGCACCGTAGTCACTGGAATCAGCATGTACCACTTGTGCATTGCAAATTGTCCCCAAACTCTCATTTACCATATTTCTAACATAAAATTCTATGATGTCCTGCAATACGTAAGACAACAACTTATACAACTTCAAGGAAATGTTGATGCATTTTCAGAACCCTAATAATGTATTTTCAACAGGAGAACTCACATTAAAATATGATACTTCAAGATAAATTAAATGACACATGTACAGTGAGTGCACAGCGACTTGCAAGAGAACACACTTGCAGACCATACCTTATAACTCCTTAATTGTATGTAATCTGTTATGAATTAGGCAGCTTAGTCCAAATCCCTCAACACACTTCCGTTATTTTCAATTATGTATTGACTACTATAACTAATATGTATTAGATGCCAATCAGCAATATAATCTTAGTACCAAACTGCCATCAAAGTACATGACAAAGGAATTGCTATTCTATGGCGACAAAGCATAGATTTATGCATTTTGTCTTGAACTTCGATTTCTAAGGTACTGAACATAACATTACATTACATTTCATTTATGCTTTTTTCTTTTTCTTTTTTTTCAAATTCTTTTCTCTACTTCTTGTTTATATATTTCATCGATGAAATAAAAGAACTCTTGATATAAAAGAATTTGCATGTGGCTTCCATATACAAGAGGGTGACAATATAATGATGGCAATGCTACTGCTCCATTAAAAACTCCAATTCAGGGCTATGTATTTAAAATGTGAGCATCGCTTCATATGCAAATTTTTTATGTTTTAGATTTTCATGTTTCTAAAAAACTTAAAATTTTATGTCTCAATATAGATCACAAGAAATCTACCCTCAGTATTAACTTGAACTTCTATTACTTTTGGTAAGTCCTTACCCTGAACATGCCTCTTGAATTTCTATACAAGACATGATGGTATAATGTATGCAAAATACACAACAGTCCTATTTTAGTCTTACCCATGGAAGACACTTAACTATGGAAGATAAGAGGTGAAAATGAAAGAAGACATACCCAAGTAGTGACTTTACGTGTCTGGTGGCTGCTTTCTTGAGAAGAATACTCCATTGGCGTCCAACTCTTCTTACTGGGTGGAATAAGATTCTCATCCCATGTGACAAAATAGAGGTCCCCATCGAGGTCACTTCCAGAAGCTTCATTTGTATGGGGTCTATCACCCTTTTGAGGGAAGACAAGACAGTCATGTAAATGATGCAAATCAGGAGCATCAACTGCTTCCAAGACTCGTACATCTCCTGGGTGAAGACAAGGATTTTTAGCTATAACCACAAAACCTTTAACTACTTGCAGGTTCTTTGTCTCTTTAAACCTCGAGCCATGCTTTGAGAAACAATTTTCAAGTGAAGGAGTAGAGACTTGAATGAAGCACTGTCCTTGTTCAAGTACACCCCACTCATCTAAGACACCCATCAACCATCGCCCAGCTGAGACAAAGATCCTAGCCTTTTCTCTAAGGTCCCAAAGCTGTGCAGCACGTACAGAGGTTAATATGCCCCTAAGATGAGGTTCCGACTGGAGACTAAAACCAACACTTAACATTATTGCTGCAGCATTTCCATGCTCAGCGCAAGACCTTGTGAGAACATCAAATGCCACATCTGCATCCTCAAGCATTTTATTTAAGTTAGAAACCATTGCCTCCTGCATTTTCCAAAATACTTCGTCAGGCACATTCAATGCTGAAAGCAGTGTCACAATCTGCCTATTAAGGAAACCAGGCTGAAACCTAGTCCAAGAACAAATCTCCAAGGTAGTGTGGGTAGATTGAAACTTGTCCATACTTGGTCTTAATGAAAGTTGGAACCCATCCCCTTTAGCAGGCCAGCAGGCCACAACCCCTTTAAAACCAGCATATCTGATCTGATAAGCAGAGGGCACATCATCCAATTTCAATTTTTCAGCTACTTTACGTGCAAGATCAGGTGTAATAATACCAATTCCATCAGAGAAATCATAATTATTCCTCTTAATATCAGGTATTGACTTAACATCATGTGCTACAACCTCCACAGTTGCATATGTAGATGAGAAGCACTGTCCCATCCTAGCAGCACATTTTGCAACATTCTTCTGATTAAACTCGCCCATCCAATTTCTTATATAATCACAAGTTATGTTCTTTTTTTCAGCAAAAAACCAAGCAGAACGATCTCTCAGTTGATTGGATGAGAAGGCCAAAAATGAATATTTTCGACCACATAAGTAAAACCCCTCTCCCAAGACAGTCCTCACCCTTTTATATATATTTGTCTTCTGTGGAAAGAAGTTTGATGTGATTTCCTTCACTATAGGAGCAACATAATAGTTGAGAGCAATTGCATTGATTGTCTGCATACCTTCATCCATAAATGTGACTCTCAAGAAGCAATCTGCTACTTCTTTGAATTTCCTGAGAACCCTATTGGACAATTCAACTTCTGGTGGTAGACAATAGGCTTTGGTTGGAGTGATAACCAGTCTTCGAACCTCAACAATATCATCTAACTGTTTTGAGCTCTCGTAGAGCTTTGGATTTCGGAGCAACCATTCTTGGACCGTTTTTAGCCTCTTGGCTGCATCAAATACTGGGCGCTTGTAAGAAAATAAGTGCTTGAGTGCAGCCACATTGACTTCCTTAGGCTGATTTCTCAACAACTCAAAAAAGTTATCTGACAACCTGTGTTGATTGAGTATGCCTTTGTGCATGATTGCATTAATTAAGAACATAATGTCAAATGTGATACCTTCTCGGAAATGAATACAGAAGAAAGGATCTGACATGGGTATCCCATAAGAAGGTTCATTCATTATCCTAATTGGTCGGCTAAGTAAAATCTCCTGGACTCTTTGGCCTCTCAGATACTCCATGGCCTTCATCAATTTTGCACCATACCTGGGTGGGATAGAAATTCTATAAAAACTGCATCGACCAATGGCCCTACTAGGTGTAAAATCTGTGGTTCTAATCCAAGGATCATCATCATCCAGCAAATCAAATGGAACTAATTCTTCAATGTCATCATCAGCAGTTCTATACCAAACCCAAGGTGATGAAGCCAGCTGTAATAGAATAACTAAATATGATGTATCATTGTATCTCCTTATCTCATTTATGTCTCTAACCAAGAACCCCACCTGAAAATCGCACTTTATCACTGCCTTTTTCTCCAAACCTTTAAAAGAGAAAGCAATATCTCTGTTGAAACAAAATTTACACATGGCATCGAATGGATCTACTAGAAAGTTGACCCCTTTGTCACTTCCTTTCCAGGCAACCAAAAACTTCTCTGGGCTAACCAAAGTCCCAATTTCAACAAGTACATCAGATAGCTTAAAAGGAGTTGTAGTTCTCCTCCTTTGGTTCAAGAAGTATGGATTTTCAGGTCCCAAGCTAACCTTTAAATGTTGATTCTGCCAAAATAGATCACAGCGGCCAGCAGCGTTGAGGGCCTCGGTAGCAGATTCAGGTAATGCAAAATGCACAAAAGCATGAGGCTCCACCTTCTTATAGTCATCTGTTCTTTCAATTTCTTCTGTATTAATGATTTTAAAATCTGGATAAGACTCTAGAGGGGTCGAAGAAGTTTTCAGCCGACACCTATATACAAGTCCAATTTTATCTTCCAAGTATGTCACAAGATCCTTTGCTTTGACCTGACTACCAAATCCACCGATGCTAACTTGAGTAACTACAGTTTCTTTTTCCCTTCCTTCTAGCTCCATTTTTAGGTATTCTGCAAAATATAAATTGCACATTTTTGTAGGTTACGTTAACATTTGAGATTGCCATCCATAAACAATAGCCAAGAAGAAAGGGGGTGTGGGAGACTACATTTCTAGTAAGCTTGTTTATTAAAAGTAATATTTTTGTGGTGCCAAGTATTAAACTACTGAACAAACATATATAAACGAGATTTCTGAATGTAGGATGTAGGAAGAAGAAGAGGTTAGCCCACTGTATTATCTGCTATAGTGACAGATTATATTTGGAAGCACATAACTTATAAAGAAGTACTCAACAAACTAGGCACAAAATATAGCAAAATCAACAATGACTATTGAGACAAAGAGAGAGACACAGACAGGCACACACGCAAAAAAGTAAATTAAAATTCTATACCCGGCTGAATACTTGCACTTCTACAGACTGATTTTCTTCTGCAGAGTTATTAAATTGGATAAGTAAACCTGTTGAGAGAGAATCATGATATGTTGTAAATCTTAACCCCCTTCTTTCTTTCCCCACTCCAAAATATAAACTTATTATACACAAACTAATTGATAATAGCGACTGAAACTTTACTAAATTTGAGAACAATTTTCCGAATTTGAGGGAAACTGAACCTTAAATAAGGAACGGCAGCTAGATTTTATTCATTTAATCTCCCCTAAAGGGTGCCACAACAAAGGACCTAAGAGCACTGCCAAAATCTGGAAGCAAAATCTTAATTCCATAAACTCCATATTCCCCTCCAAGGAAAATTCCATGAAGCAGAAGCAAACTCTTTTACCAGAAGTAATCTGAGGTGAAAAATATTACAGCAATCCACGGAATCTTGGCAAATGTTCTATTGCTCTGATCAATTGAACCCCACAATCTTTGCACGTTTCTCGGAAACAAGCCGAAGTCCAACCTGCATATATTGATCAAAATAACTAAATCACACCTTACAGCATCCAAGCAACCTCAGATGTGTACCGATCATTCGTAACAAAACTAAAACTTAACCAAAAGAACTAAACTATGATGTGCCAATCACACCACACTTAGAGCTAGAGTTAGAGATGTAATAATTGTTATGAACTATTCCTAAATCTATTGACCAAAATAGAACTTCCCAACAAAAATTATTTTAAGGGGTGTTTGGTTGAACGGAAAAGAAAAAAAAAATTTAATAATATGTTATTTAATTAATTTAAAAGAGGAGAGAAAAAAAAGAGTTGTACCGAAATAGTGTTTGGTGGAGGAAAGGAATGATTAATAGAAAATTATATTTTTATGATATTAAAATTAATTTTTTTTATTTTAAAATATTTTTATTAAAAATTTTTTATATTTTATTATAAAAAATATTTTTTTATTTTTATTTAAAATATTTTTTATTTTTATAAAAAATTATCTTAAACTCTGTTAAATAAAATAAAATTTATATTATATTTAAAATAAAAATAAATTAAGAACAATTTAATCAAACAAACTTTCAAAAAAAAATTTTTCCATGACGCCAAATTTTGGAAATTACACCGTCGAAACAATCCTCCGATACCCATTGATCAGAATTAGTGGAACAGTGAGATGAACTCACATTATGAACAAAACTGAGGGGAGAAAAGAGAAACCAACCTTCCGGTTCAGGTACAAGCTAACACAAAATTGATTGGTCGAAAAGAGCTAATACGAAATTGTGGAGTCCGAAGGAATTGCGAATCTGCCAGGCAGTGAGTGAAGTATTAGAAGATGGGGCGAGTGCCATTCAGTCTACTTCTCCGCCAAGTTTTTGAAAGAACCGCGTCTGGGTCTGTACTTTCTGCGTGTCGGCCCCGTTCTTGCTTTTTTCCGCTTTGATTTTGCCGTTGCTCAGTACCAGGCGCTTGATGTGTCAATTTTTCATGGGAAAGTTATTGCTGAGCATCTTAAATTAAAATTATTTATATTAAAAAAAATTTAAACTTTAAAATTATTTTTAAAAAATTTATAAATAACATTTTTAATAAAAAATCTTAAATTATAATTTTTTATGTAATTTAATTACTCTTTAAATCTTTTAAAATAATTTTAAAAATTAAAATCTTTTATTATAAATATTAATTTTTAATTATAATTTTTCTTTTTTTTGATTGTCCATTCTTCTCAAACAAGGAATTCAATGATCAATTAATCTTTTTTTTTTTTTTGTTACCAAGAAGTGAAAAACTCGCTGGGAAGGGGGAGTGGGAGATCGAGCCCCAATCCTCTACCTACAAGCACAAGACCATTGGTTAATCATTATCTAATAATATAGATGATAACTAATAGTCACCTTACCAAAATTTGGTGGATCTCTTTTTCAAAAAAAGAAAAAAGAAAAAAGTAATTATCACATCAATTATAATTTAAGAATAATACTTAAAAACTCTACTTATATATATTTTTTAATATTAAAAATATTAGCTGTATTTATTTAGTTTATAATAATTTTAAAAATATTTTTAATAAACTATCAAATTTTAAATGAAATAAATTTCTCTTCTTACATAAAAAATTGAAAAAAATAAATAAATTTTGAGCTATTTGTAAATAATTTTAAAATTTAAATTATGTCACTAAATTTTTACACTTTAAGAAATAATTTTTAAAAAAAAAATTTCAACACTGGTTCATTTGTTTAAACAAAATGTGCATTGTTTGAGTAGCACATTAAGTATTTTGCCTTTTAATGTCAAAAAAAAAATCATTTGCTATAACTTTTCACAATTTAGAGTGTGCAAGGCCCGAATGCCCAAATGAAGTGTCCTGGCCTGAATTGTTCGGGCTAGATCGAGTTTAAAACAAAACTGAAAAGTGGGACAAACATAGAAGAAGAAAATGGAATGGAATATCAGGCCAGGATAGGATTCAAGATAAATTTTTCAAGCATTTTAACCTAGCCCACCCAATACATTTAATATAATATTAAAAAAACTCTTAGCTCATGGTTGTTTCCCTTAGGTCATGTTTGATATATAAGAGAGTCTATATTGAAATAGGAAAGAGAGTGGAAGAGCTTATTTTATCTGTTTGGTATGCCAGATCAAAGCACCCCATGGGAGAGTTGTCTCCATCAAACTTAGGAATATGATCTCCTCCATAATATGGAAGGAAAGTACGACATTCCTGGGAGAGTAAAATTTGATGACCAATTTGCTCCTGAAGACTGCGACTTCTTTGAGCTTGAAATGGATGTCATCCGCCAAAAATCATGCTCGAGCTTGAAAATTGACACCCCTATTAGAAAACACATGCCATCGCCAAATAAATGAAGAGGTTGAGATTCAAATTCATGCATAAAATGAAAATGGATAGAGTGCTTCAGTCTCCTTGGTTGCATGAATGATGGATGAAGTACGAAGCTCCAGATTCATGCAGAGGATGGAGTTTAACAATTTTTTTTTATTAATTTTAATTAAAAATAATAATATGTTATTAATTTTTTATTTAAAAATATTTTAGTCTTTTTATTACTTTTCTTTTTTATCTTTATTTTATTTCTATCACATCAAACATAAAAAAAATAAAAATATTTATATTCCTTTACATAATATATCAATGTTTATTTTTTGGAACCTAAATACTCGCATATATTGTTTTACTCTTTGAATTCCATTTCACTCTCCTTTTCATCCAAAGCTCGTTTATTTGGCGATGAGTGAGGCAGATTCCCTGCGAGGAGGACCATAAAGTTCTGGAAGATCAACCTGATTAAGCAGACTCTACCTGATTGGCGGGACATACTCTTGTCTTAGAATGATTTGAAGAAACAGTTGAAGCTTATATGTACCCCAAAGATGACCAAATTCCATGGAAGTCGAGGTCAAAAAAGAGGTTGATGACTTCTTGAAGCTTTTGGAGGTCAAGATAGGAAAATTAAATACTTTTTTTATTAAAGAAAAATTATAATCCAGATCCAAATTAAAGATATTTATAATAAAAATTTTGAATTTTAAAATTATTCTAAAATATTTTTAAATTAAAATTTTAAATTGTATAAAAAAATTATAATTCAAAATCTCAAATTAAAATTTTTGATCCTAACATCTTTCAAAACAATTTTAAAATTTAAGGTCTTGAATTTTTTTTTTTTTTTTTAGTGAGAAGGAATAAGAATTTGTTATCAAGTGGGATGTAGATAAACGCCTGTTTCGAGTAATTATCTATTTTCCAGAGGACCTTTCCCTTTTATTATTTTGTTAGAATTAGTGGTTTTCTATAGATTCTTTGAATGACTGTCACTGGCATGTACACGCAGGATCAATCTACTTAACACACTACCATACCCCCTAATTCATTGAGAGTCGAACGCAATGGGTGTGGTGTGAAGAAAAAGAAAATAAATTAATTCTTAAAAATACTTTCAAATATTAATTTACTCGGAATCACTACTAAAATTTATTTAAAGAAAAATGTTGAGGAAAAAAACTTTTTTTTAGATAGAAAAGTGAAAAAGTGATTTGTAAGCAAAAAAATTAGTTTGGAAGTCTATTTATTTGTGAAAAAAGATGTTAAGTATCCCACGTTAGCTATTTATAAGAATGGTTATCCTATGTTGACTATACAAAATTAATGGCATTAATTTGTTTTAATTAGTTTACTCATAACACATGCAAAAAGAGAAAAATAATTAAAGGTAATAATCATAAAAGGAAAAATGGATATTTAAAAAGTGGGAAAAGAAAATAAAATATTTACAGGAGCAAACTTTACCTAATATGAAAATCTAAAATCTACATACTTCGAGATAAGGATTAAAGTCCATATACTTCAAAAGAATAGAAAAACGATTACAAGTAAGTAATCTTTATTTATTTTTGTGAAAAAAGGAAAGAAATTAGAACTAATTTGATTTCACAAATAAAATAAACTTTAAATTGATTTGTGTATTTTGATTTGTGAAAATAAAATTATTAATTTTTTACTCTCTTCATTTTCTCTCTTTTTTATTTTTTATTTTTGAAAATACCTCTTTTGTTATTTTTTACTTTTGAAAGAAAATGATCTAACATGCATATGATAACTCTCAAGAAAATAATATTGAAAATAAAATAAAATCAGAAAATAAAATTAATCAAGCCTATGTGTTTGTTTGAAGGTGTGTACATAAAAATGAAAAAAGCAACCCTTGGCAAATTTGAACAAAGCACAAAAAAATATAAGACCAAGAGTAACTCTTCCAAAGTAAATGTACTTACCTCAATAGGAAATTCTCCGTCAAACAGTATAACCCCATGGCCCCGTGAGGGAAAGCAGGCCCACTCATTCATGCTCAGTCAAAAACTAACATCCCATTTGATATATAAAATATTTTTTAATAAAATTAAAATTAAAATAAGAATGTAAATAAAATAAATTTTATAATTTATAATTGTATTTGACATAATATAAAAAATAAAATACTATTTTATTTATATATTTAATTGAATAAAATTAATATAAATATAAATATAAGTATTTAAAAAATAATACTCCTATTTTTAAAAAATAATAAAATAATATTTTATTTTATTTTTCTAGCCTTGTAGAGAAAAATTTACAAACCACCAAATACAGAGCCCCCTTTTACTTTTTCGCGTTCACTCTCCTTCATGGTTGATCAAATCTAAAGACCATCGTCCATCCACTTTTGATTGATTTTCTCCAGATATATTTTTTGTCGATCATCACCTACCTCTTTTTGGTAGATTATGAAAATACCTTGCCACCTGTTATATAATTTAATTAGATTAACTCTACTTATAGTTACAAGTTTAGACTTAGAACCACATTAAAAGAATGTAAGAACAATATTTTAGAATGATGAACTAGATGACGATAATACATGGAATAATAATGAAGTTCCATAAAGAAAGAAATAGAGTCTGCAATTTGTAAACTCTAAAAAACTATTTGCGGGTTAATACAATTATCTAGACAACGAGTTTAAGATTTTACTGAGTAGTAACCTCATATGAAAGTCAAATATTTATGAGTGATTGAATTTGCAATTTGATTCCAATCAATAATAGTATTAGAAAACTATTAAGAGAATATTAAGATACTTGTAAGGTACAACAAACTATATATTGCATTGTTAAGTAAATGATTAAATGATTACACTTAAAAATATATTCCAATATGAATTAGAAAGGAGATCCAAATATGTAAAGATTAATGTCTAGATATAAATTCTTGCAAAATAGAGATATCATATCTTGAAACAATAAGAAGCAGACATACATAGTGTTATTTGCTATAAAAGCAAAGTTTATATCATGTTCTACATCAGTGGACAAAGGATATTTGGGTAAAAAGGATTGTGAAACATTCGAGAATTATTAGTGAGACATTGAGTCCAATATTGACTAATAATACAAAAAGCCATAACCTATATGAAAGCCCCTGAGATCATAACAAGAGTAAATACATAGACATAAGTATGAGAGAGAATAATAGTATATAAGAGTATTGCTCTAGAATATGTTTATGCGTAAAACGTTTGTTAATCCCTCAATGAAACTCATACGAAGAGAAATGCATGAGTAAGATTTAAAATCTCTTGATTTATGTATAACATAGAGTATCTTATCATATGTACAATTTAATTGTTGACAAAGTAGATGTGTTATGTAGTAATCGTAAATAGTATATACATAATGATAATATGTCATATATGTTGATAAGAGTAGCTCTTTCACCTTTGGCACTTATGAAGAGTAAACAAAGATGAGACATTTCTATTTGCTATGTGAGATAGCAAAAGTATCATAATGAAATAAAGAACATAAAATATAAATATGTTGCCTCGACAAAAGAAAAAAAAAAGTTGAGATGAGATTCAAACACATATATACATGGATTAAATTATGGATTCCCACCATCCATAACACGTGTAAGTAAATACAAATTCTCTCTTAGAGCATCACAAGAGGCAAGTAAATGGCAAAATTTGAGTTAAATATTATGTGTATCTAAATTAAGATTTATATGGTGTTAATAAATAAATCAAATCAATATATTCTCTTATGAAATAAGAGACATTGTAACATGTAATTCATATTTTATGTGTTTAATAATTACAATTGAAAAGCAAGTAAATAAATTTCTACTTCATTACTTTGTGAGTTTTAGAAAGGAACAAATCTTTTCATAGTTACCCATTATAACTTTGATAATATCATGAGGAGTGTTTGCTACTTTAGTATATATCATATGGCCATAATAATTTAATCTAAAGAAGTATTATTGAAGAAACAACTAATTATGGTATATAGACAAAAGAAAGATTACCTAAAATATATATAATTATGCCAATATCTGAAACATGCCCATTATAAATCTTTGATAACTTCATAAATTTGGATACTATACATATGAGAAAAAAATATCTAAGTAAAATCAAATTCAAGAGGGATTAACTTGCTATGAATGTTGACTATAATATATATATATATATATATGTATATAGATTTAAGACATCCTAAGTACATTAATAAGCATGTAATGTATATCTAAGGGGTACATATTTTATACTAGTCCCATAACGAGATTTTTAATATAAAAGCATCCAAAGATTGTGTTCAAATAATTATAGTAAAACATTTGGTATGGAAGTCTAAGAGAAGTAAATAATTCTATATTATTTATCCCATCACGTGTTAGTAGGAAATGTTAAATTATTAATCCACCCGTTAACCCAAATCTATAATAAAGGCTAGAAAAAATTTAATTAATTAAATTTGATTAATTATTTAATAATTATTAATATCTGAATTTTAGATTTTAAAACTTAAAATAAAACAGGTCAATTTTTTATTTGTTTTTGTGGAAAAAACAAAAACTACAAGTTTTACCGTGCAAAAGTCGGTGTAGTGTGTGTGAGTTTGTGCATTTTGAGAAAGCATAGATAAACTCATTGAGAAGAGCACAAAACTAAAAAAAGACTATAATTCCTCTTCTTTGTGATAATGGTATCATCTGCTGTGGAATTCTAGAGCAAAGTTTGAATTGTGCCCCACATCTACCGATTAGGGCAATTATTTGAGTAGCAGATCTCCTGCAAGAGGTAATTATCCTGATCCATCTTAAAATCTCTTTCAAAGTATATAAACAGATTCACAAAATACCATGAAAACGGGTGCTCCAAAAATTTGGTTGAAGCAGAAGAAGGGAAAAAATGCATCAAGAAGTGCTAGTGAATGTATAATTGAACAATCTGCAAAATAGTTAAATAAAATAAAAATAACATGCTGGGGTAAAAAGATAAAAATAATTTTAGTATTTCAAATTTTCCATGATGTTAAATATTTATTACATTTTTTTCTTTACCTCTTCACTTTAACTTGTATGCAAATGGAACCATAGTCAAATTTCAGTTATTAATATCAAAAATTCCACTGGCTAAGAAAATCTATATAAAAGGAAATATTATCATTAATAAAAAATGAGAAACATAAAGCAAGTGTACTAGTAATCTCATCCATTCTAATTAATAGGCAGATTTTCAGAAGTACACTTGAATACAGAATATATATTTCTACCTGTATATATATACACAAATGACCTTACAAGCTTCTGCCTTATTTCAAAAAATTATTCTTCAAAATGCATTATCTCATGTTCGAAACTGAGCATGCTTGACAACAATATTATTGCAAGTTAAACAAGAATATATTGCACTTCTCGTTATTATACCAAGAAGAGAAAATAGAAAAACGTCAATTTAGAGGATGAATATTTCTTCTTTGCTTTGTTGAAATTATAGGTGAATGTAATACAATATCAACCTAAAACAACGAGTCATACGAGAAGATAAAGCTGCATTCAATTCAATTCAAGAAGCTTCAAATCACCAAGACGGCATATCAGTTCAATTATATAGATAGAGCTTCATTCATTTAACAAGATTTAACTGCCACATGTCCTCACTTTGTTTGTTAAACTTTATAGATCATATAAATATAATGTACCTAAGAGGTAATTCCATTCTAAGGTTTACATAAAAACGACCTTGGAAGAATAACTATATTTCATGCCCTTTGGTATGCGTCAGAAGCTTAAAATTTGAAAATAATGCAAGATGAAAATAATGCAAGATTCATGGGTAATGAGCTAGCTGCCTTGTTGAGTTGTTCCAAGGTGATTATTCGTGCTGATTCACACTGCTAGAAAAAGACAAAAATGAATGGTTATGTGTTTATTCCTGTTATCTCACCTTGTATATGTGTTCCTTGATATGTAAGGCTCAGTGAAGAATTTGAAGTGTTCTTTTATAGAGTTTCTTCCTAATTCGAATAGGGAAGCTATATTCATTTTCTGCATCTTTTATCATCCTCTGCATTCGCTTACTTCAATTCAATTCAACCCAGACGTTCTTGGATGTATCAAAGTGCTCTTGTTGAGAGATTATAATGGCAACATACTACTGAAAACTACAGGAATCAATATGGGTGACAAGAGATTCATTGGGGAAAATGGAAGCTATTCTTAATCCTTGTTTTGGAGTAGGGACGGAGCCATGTATTATGAATTAGGGGCTGCCGCCCCATCAAAAAATTAGATTTTGTATGATGAAATAGTCTCCTGTATATTTAAGGGACTAGCAATTTTTTATTATTACTTAGGTATATGCATCCATTACCCTTTAGATTCATTGTATTTTACTAAGTTTAGTAAACTGGCAGGGTGGCAGTGGCACAGCAGCTATAGGAACAGAATCTGGTGTTCTCATGAAATTGAAACTAAAACGAAGCCAAAGATAATATTCATAACTACAACATTTGAAAGAAAAACTTACTACCAGCCAACTTTCTCTACAGCAGCTATGGAGCTGTCATTTTTACAAACACATCCCATGCATTTCTAGATACCGCCAACAAGTCCACAACTTGCATGCTTGGTGAACTAGTGTATACCACAAAGGCAGAAATACCTCAAGAGAACCTAGTTATAGCTGCTACCACTTAAACTAAGAAAACTGAGAATTAATCAAATTAACATGATCAACAACGGATGCAAGTTCGAACAATGATTGCTTCCAATTTATGAAGGCACTGAGAGAAAACATCCTTGATCAAATACTTTCATATTAAGAGTCTAAAATAGCTTATCAACCTAGCTTTACTGAGCTTACCCTTCCTTGATCAAATACCACGCCAAAAATTAATTTTTTTCATTCTTAGAAGATACGATATAATATCATACCTTAAAATGCTAAGGTAATTAAAATTTCATGATTTTGCCTTTAAAATGTTACCAGTTGAAAATGATCTTTAATGATATTATAAATTAATCTTCATGATCTTTTTTAAGAAATGGCCATTTATCATTCGTGTGGTTGTCTGTAACCAAAACAATCCACGCAAGAACCACTTTGGGACAGTAAAGGGGACAAAATAATAGTGTTCTCATGATCTCATGGTCTTTTTGCATAAAGCAACAATATGTTGCTAACTTCACTACTAAGGTAGTGTAGACAATATTCCTCCCAAGTTGCACCTAACCACCACGGCACTGCACCACTATATCCTCTGCTACGACAGAATTTTGTCCCTTCTTCTATTATCTTCCAGTCAAATAATGAAGGTTAGTTAAATTTACAGACCCAACCCATTTACGTAGCCAGATGGGGATGGGGTTTTATAGTCCCAGTCCCTTCCAACCATGGCTTCGCTTAACCCGAAGCTAACTTCAGCCAAAATCTCTGGATCACTGTAACAGGTTACAGCCTGCACAATCGCCCTAACCTTGAACATTGACTCTCACACCTTATAATTATTCGGCAAGCCCAACAAAAATAAAATGGAACTTAACCATTGAACAATGGGTAGGGACAATATAGAGTTAGGGTTCCAAACACACTGAAGATTCCAAAAGTGTTCGGAATCAAGAGAGAGAGTTATTCAATGGCGATAAGTGGCATTCTCCTCCTTTACTTTGCATTCTCCTCACCGGTGGTTTTGGTGAAGATTTTGCCCAGATTTTATCCACTCATACAATAATCATACACAGAATAAAAGAGAGAGTTAACAAATTCAAAGGAGAAAGAAGCTTACGCGGAGCGTCGGGGAAGAGAAAGAAAAGTAGGGGCCTCTCTTCTTTGACAATGGCGAGGGGTAAAGATTAGGCTAAAGGCTAAGCAAAACAGGTGTCCGGGTTCCCTACACTTTCCTATGAGATGCACGCCATGCACTGCTTCAAAACGCACCGTTTTGATGTTTTAATCTGAGCCATTAGCATAATCCAAAAGACATGGGCACGACGAACAACAAAAATCAGGATCGTCTGCAAGTCCTTAAGATGCGTAGGCCCTGCGCATATCCAAAAGCGACATCGTTTCAGTCATTTGGAAGACCTATGTGTGGTTATTTATTCTAGCCAGACATACATGAATCTTAGCCGCTCATTCCCCAAAATCACAGCCATCTATTCAAAGACCCCAAAACGCATCGTATGGTAAAGTCATCAACCCAAAACGCTGTGGTCTTCTTCCTCCTCTGCTATTGTTCAAGCAAATGCGGGAAACTCATATTTTTCTATTTGTTTTTGCAGGTTGTGTTCGATTTAAGGGGGTGGGAAAGAATATTATGCAGTCAATTAAATCATCTAATTGATGCTATTCTTGTTTTTGTAAGCTGCAACAAACAAAAATGTGAGTATAAATCGATCCAAGTCGTGTTCGAAAACACTATCCTTAAGAATTATTCTGTCATAAGTTGGTAGTTCCCTAGAATTAAACGGACTCTTCCTTTAACAAAGGAACAGAACAACATAAACTAAAAAACTGAGGAGAACGAAGGGGGAAGAGAGGAGAGAGCTCCAAAGATGTTTGAGAGCTCAGTATGTCTTGAATCATACAATACACTACCTTTTATAGGCTGAAGACGCGAACAAAAACGTTGGACAATATTAAAAATAATTAATGGTGACTTAATCACGGTTTAATGAAAATCTGTTTTGAATGTTGGGATTAAAATCGGTTAATAAAAAATTAAAGCGATAAATTTAAGGCCTCAATATTCAAAAAATTAATAAATTCATGGTCCCAATTTCAAAACTGTTAAAAATAAGGCTTTTTTAATAGGCTTATTTATACAAAATATTTTTGTAAAATACAAAAATAGTTGCAATTAAAAATGTCCAATATCGCGTCTAATTTGTGCGTAGGGGAAAATCGAAGATTTTTAACTACGTTACTTCTGCATTGGCCTGTTGTTGTGCGCGGGAACCCACTCCTCTTCTCAGCCCATTTACTTGTCGAATATCACATCTTAGTATATATACACTAACATTCTCATTATTCTAGGTAATGTGGGACTTAGGCTTTTGACACACTTACTCCAACAGTTTTTTGGACTGGGCTTCATTTGGGAGAACATCAAATTGGAGCTATTTTTCTATGGTCTTATGTTTACAACATTATGCAAAACTCAGCAAGTAAAGTCCACAAAGAAGGTAATGCAAGTGATGACTCCAGCAAATTGAAAGCTTCAGGGGAAAAACTAGAATCACACCCAGATAAATGTTCAAAAACACTAAACCCTTCAAAAGATGCTATGTATGATGCATATACTATATTGCTTCCATATGCAGAATCTGTAAAAAATACAAAGGTTGCTTCAAACTTAACTTCCGAAATTGAAGGATATTTTATGTTGATTGAAAAGAGTTCATGTTTTTAGAATAGTTTGCTTGACAGCAACTCTATATTTAGCAATTATATTTAGAAAAGTCAACAAGAAAGGATTGGGTTTTTAACTACATTTATTCTAATTAAGACAACGTAAGTATAAAGATTTCTATATCTCACTCTATAAGGATCAATATTACAAGGAGGAATCAAATTCATGCTTCTGGTTTCTTTCCCACTTTAACTAGTGGATGGCATATATAATAGTTCAAATTAAAGACAAAAGACTTAAGAAGCCTCAAGCAACATGAAAGCACATATTGAGAAAGAACAATAGAAAAACAAAATGTAGTTCATAAAGATTCTAGATTTTATATAATCTCCTTCCATATAGGAAAACAAAATCCGAGGCTTCCATTGTTATGTATATAGATGAAGGGCGTTTATGATTAAGCAAACCTTGTTATGAGCATTTATGAGTAAGCAAACATATTAACAATGGAAGCCTTGAAGTTTTACATTTACCAACAAAGCTCTTCATATACAACAAGGCAAGGAATCAAAAAAAGATGCAACAAGGCCAGGAACCCACATAAAGATGAAGTGCTAACGATTTATGGTTAATGCTCTAATGGAAACAAATAGGTTGCAAAAACAAATCCACACCTTTGAATCGAACACAACCTGCAAAAACAAATAGAAAAAGATGAATTTCTTGCGTTTGAATGAACAGTAGCAGAAGAGGAAGAAGACCACGGTGTTTTGAGTTGATGCTTCGCCATACGATGCATTTTTGGGGTCTCTGAATAGATGGTTGTGATTTTGTGGAATGAACGGCTGAGATGTGTAGATGTTTGGCCAAAGTAAACAACCACACATGGGTCTTTAAAAGGACTGAAATGGTGTCTCTTTTGGATATGCGCAGGGCGTGCGCATCTTAAGGATTCACAGACGATCCAAACGCATATATGTACTGTTAGCCATTTTTGTTAGGGATGGTTTTCATGTTCACCAGCATGTTTCTTTATGTTTACTCATGCAATCGTTATGATTTTATTTTTTTCTTTTAGAATAGTAATATAAAATGTTTGTTTTATTGTAAAAAAAGATTTTCTTAAGGAGAAGAAATCATATATTAAATTAATAACTAATATTTATGTAATCATGAAAACATAAAATTCACTTAAATTATTTAACATGTTTATAAAGTATGGCTTCTTGTACTTAACTAACAATTTTATTCCAGTAGCCTTGTGATTGATTCATTTACAAAAAATAAATATACAAATTGGCTCTCTCGGAAGTTGTACACCCTGATACTTTTTGGTACGATACTAGGTCCCCGGTGGAAACAGATCCTCTACCTAGAGGCACTCTCAGCATGCAATACCTAGAGCAAAACGCTATCATTTTCCCACTTTTTTGGGCTGATTCAAAATTACATCTCATCCATCCATTTTTGAGGTATCGTAGCCATCCATTTGCCATCCCAGTTCTCATTGTTTTGAGACCAAATGAAGCCCTAATATGCAATGCATTTTCATCCAATGCTGGTGTGGGCATTAGACTGTGGCATTGATTCCCGCCCTTTCTTATCGAACCTAGAAACACAAGTTCAACCAAAATATGATACTATCCATCACTGGTCTCCCTTCCTCTCTCCTAACAACTCTGATATGTACTAGCAAAACAAATAAAAGAATGGAAAACCTCTAACATGAGAAAAAAAAAAAGAGAAAATAAATTTTACAGCCTCAAAGACAATTATCCACATTATAACTTTTAAAAAACTATTTTGCATTAGTTGCTTTCACATTTATAAGCTCTCAAATGATGTGCAGCAAGAGTTATGACTGTCGATCACTAAAGAGGTATGTATTCCACAAAATATAGTGAGTTGCCAAATGGGCCATCCTACATTGTTTACATGAATAGCACAATTCAAACAGAGAATTACTTCCCTAGCCTAACAGTTATGTGGTGGACTTATGAAGAACTACCTACTAACTTTGAAGACAAGCTCCAAATTCTGTATCTCATTCACCCTGGCCTTTGTTCAAGGCTAGTCATTGCTACACTTGGTTGGTTTTTTTTTTTAAATGGAGGGTAAGTTATTCCTTGACTTCTTGCCAAAAAATAAATAACTAAAAGCTTAAATTTGATGAACTAGCATGCTACTGAAAATGCATGTGGAATTATATTGGATAATCTTATGATGGATGGTATCACTTAGTTTTTCTTCTTTTTGTTTGTCCTCCTCTTGTATTTCTTTGTATATATTATATTGGAAAATCAAGTGTGTAAGCCGTCTTCAGTCCCTAAGAGATGATATTGTGAAAAGTCATGATGTCTCCCCCCTTGGCTTGAAAAGCCTTCTCGTATACCTTTTCATGTGACCTACAAAGTCTAGTTTCATGGGCTAACAGAGAACTCATTAGTTCATCAAAGGTATAAATAGATAAATCCTTTGACTCTTCAATGGCAGCAATGACGTGATCAAATTTTGGAGTTAAACTCCTTAAAATCTTGCTCACAACAGTTTCGATACTGATTTTTTCACCATAAGATTTCATATGATTAACAATCCCAGACACCCTAGAGAAAAATTCAAAAGCACAAAGCCACCCTAGTTGCAAAAGGATACTCACAACTGCAAGGTATTGATTTTGAAGAAACTTTTTCTCCTGTAGCTCATTTTGAAACAGTGAGAACCTTTTAGCCTTAGTTGCACAATTTCAATGACCTATTTATCAATTTAATATAAATCTGCTTTCTTGAATGGTGAAATAGAAGATGAGATGTATGTTTCTCAACCTGAAGGTTTTATTAGTGATGATGGTAGCAAAGTTTACAGGTTGAAGAAGGCTTTATATGGCCTTAAACAAGCCTTATGAGCCTGGTACTGCAAGATTGATTCTTATTTTCAAGAAAATGGATTTGAAAGAAGTAAAAATGAGCTAACTCTTTACATAAAAAAGAGAGGTAAATTTGATTTTCTTGTGGTGTGTCTTTATGTTGATAACATGATTTATATGGGGTCTTGTGAGTCTCTTGTTGAGGAATTTAAAACTTGCATGATGAAAAAGTTTAAGATGTCAGATTTAGGCTTGCTACATTATTTTCTTGGACTTGAGGTAAATCAAAGTGAAGATGGAATTTTTATTTCTCAACAAAAATATACTATCGATTTGTTGAAAAGGTTTAGAATGCTAAATTGTAAATTAGTCCTAACTCCCATGAATGTGAATGTGAATATGAATGAGAAGATTGTTGCGATGATAGTACTGGTATGGCAAATGCAAAACTCTATAGAAGTATGGTTGGAGGTTTGAACTATTTGACTCAATCAAGGCCTAATATTGTATTTTCAGTTAGCATAATTTTAAGGTTTATGTATAGACCAAGTAAGCACTATATGGGAGCAGCAAAGCATATACTACGATATGTTGCTGGAACAAAAAATTTTGGAATTTGGTATTCAAAAACATCAAATTTCAAATTGTTTGGTTTCACTGACAGTGATTAGGCAGGTAGTTTAAATGATAGGAAAAGCACTTCTGGATACATCTTTTCTTTAGGCTCAGGTGCTATTTTATAGAGTTTAACGAAGTAAGAGACAGTTGCTTTGTCATCTTCAGAAGTTGAATATGTCATTGCATCTACATCAGCTTGTCAAGCAATTTAGATGAGAAAATTACTATCTGATTTTCAATAAGAAGAACTGGTGTAACAAAACTTTTTTGTGACAACAAAGTAAATGTAGTTATGACAAAGAACCTCGCTTTTCATAGCAGGACAAAACACATTGACATCCATCATCATTTTATCAGAGATCTTATGGCAGAAGGGATAATTTCTTTGAAGCATTATGGAACAAATGAGCAAGTTGCAGATATACTTACAAAGTCATTACCACGAGCAAAGCACAAATATTTCAGATTGTAAATGGGAGTAATGAACTTTGAAGCAAGGGGAGTGTTAACTAATACTTGTGCTTCAAGTTTAAAAATTATGTGTCTAAGAGGGTTCGAAATTGTCTCTGTTTTGTTAACAAGTTGTTACTTTGAATAAGTCAAGTTAGTATTTTTTTATTAATTTTTTTCTGCACTATCAAATAGTGAGCCATGTTTACCACTTAGTTTGTTTTCTTGATGCTTACCTTTTGGTTTATCAAGTATAGCTATAAGCCTATATCTATTAGGCATATGATATTGATTTTTAATATAAGCACAATGAAGTTTAGTGACTCACTCTCGAAATTGGCCTCCGTTTCGTATTTTTATTTCTTCTTCCTCTACCCATCATGTTGGCATTCACATGAGTTATAATCTAGTTGTTATCTTAGTTTTACTGCAGCATCCTAAAACTGCTTATAGTGAGGAGAAATCAGTAAATTCTCAATTTAGCTTTAGAGGAGAAAAATTTAAAAATGGCATTGATCCACATACTTGTGAAATGGAGAGCCAAAACGACACCGGTTACCCAAAGCAACTTTAATAAAAAAAAATAGAAGAGCCTAAACAACGTCATTTTTAGTCTGCGTAGTGCATGCCCAAATAGGGCTTTAGGGCAAAGAATTGCAATCTGTCTTTCTCCAATTTAGTCTCCACTAGTTTCAAACTCTAGACTCATTAACCCTTTTGTCAGTCAATAACGTATGGTAAGATTTAATGAACTTCGCACAGCAACATGACTCCATCATTTCAAGAAGATCCTACCCGTTTGATGAATTGTGCGCTTTTGATTGCGCCACGCATCCATTGCCCTCGAAACACATCATTTTAATCAAATGAAACACTATGTTTTAAGGGCAGCATCCTGTCCACTCACATTTTGACCTCCATCTTGACCATCCGCGCATTCAACCGTCCAGATCAAGCCTCTGGAGCATTTAAAAACGCGTCATTTCGATTAAAGTGTCAGACCTATTTTTCTTTTTATGGGCGCAACATTGGACACTGTTTCGCTAAAACCATTTCTGGGTTTCAAGAGCTTGATGTCTGACCATCAACAAGCAAATCTAATGAAACAACAACAGCCAGTGTAACATTGGGTTCAAATCCCAAAGTCTTCAATTAACCAAAAAATGAGAAACATAAACGGTGGCTTCACTATTCTGTGTGGCTTCACAAAAAGGAAGAAGATCCAAAATCTGGGTGGCTTCACCACCAATAATGCACAAATCTGGTACCTTCAAAACACAAATTGGTTTGGGTGGCTTCAGGGCTCTTTTGAAACACAGATCTTGTTTGCCTTCAACCTTCAATTTTGCTTCAGGGTGCAAAACGCGGAGATTGCTTTGTGTACAAAACGCAGATTTTGGGTACCTTCAGGCTTGTGAATCGCAAGTTATTTGGCCACCAAAACGCAAGAACCAAACTCAAGTTATCATGCTATCGTATTGAAAAAAAGGTTTATCTAAGTAATATTTGCCTTTTTTGCTTTGTCAACTACTCATAAGTATTTTATTAATATAATTCAAGAAATTTTTGCATATATAAAATTAGCAGACTAACCATCAAAAAGTAATGACGTGCACATATTACAAGTGAAATCATTAATTAGTTATTTTATATGTGTGCATGTAATTGCTTCTGATTTATTTTATCAAAAATTAATAAATAATTTATTCAAGAAAGTTGTACTCATCTAATTGTGCGGCAGTTATTAAGTGTTGGAGATAATAAGAAATAAGAAATAACCTTATAGATATGTTTATTAATTTTCAACAATAAATATTATATCTAAATATATATGTAGCAATTTTTCTTTAAAATTTCTTGAACTTGGCTATTTAGATATATTTTTTTAATTATTGAGGCTAGACATGTCATTCAATGAAGGAGATATTTCCAATTGTTTTTTACTCCAATAGTTCAACAATCAGCAAAGCAACGATGATTATAATGAGTGATGTATTCATTTCTTGATTCTCTCTTACACAACAAAAATGTTAACCAATACTAGTCGAGGGCCATTTGAATGAATCTGACTACTCTTATGTTGCCTATTTCAATTTATAACTAAGCTTTATAGAGTTTTGTAACATTTTTTTGGAGGAAAAATTTTAGCTGACTAATATGTAGTCGACCAACTATCAATTGATTTTTGTTGACTATTATTCAATTGGTTAGTCTTTTTTTTTTTTAACTTGAAGTTCCTTCTCCAAAAGTTTAGCGCAAATTTGAAACACAAAATGCAATTTTGAAGAACAAAGTTGAGAAATTCAAAACTCAATACAAAGCAAAATTTTTATAGATGATTTTTTCTTTCTTCATTTAACATTGTTTTTGTTTTTTCAAATCTTTTTCTATTCATGATTCATCTTTTTCATCTTGTAAGTTGATTTTCTCTTTCTATTTTTCTTTGTATGTTAACTTTTTTCCTAATCATTTTCATATTTTCTTTTGTCTAATTATTTTTTGATCCAATTCTTTTGTCTAATTATAAATCTCTCATTTTCTTCAGTTTGAACCTTTCTTCCTCTGTTATTAATTCTAAATCCATTGTTTTATTATGCTACAAATTTTGCAAGGAAGAAGAAGAAGAGGAATACACAAGTAGAGGAAGATGTAAATGAAGAAGAAGAGTAAAGGAAAAAAGAATAAGATGTACAAAGATGCATGAAGAAGAAAGAAATTTAATTGAAAAAAAAAGAATAAATAAATCAAACAAATGAATTAAAAAATCTAAAACAAAATAAAAGGAAAGAAAAAAAGAGGGAGATCTTGAATTGACCAATTTTCATTCACTAAATTAAAAGTTTCAATTTTGCAGAGCTATTATTTTGCTATTACAAATCAGTCAATACCTATTATGATTAACAAAAATTCGACTAAAAGCTCTAACTCCTTTTTCGGTTAGAAATAGCATGTTTCCAATGAATTCTACCAAAATTCCAACCGAGTTTATGCTCTTTGTTATAGTGTTAGAGACAAATTAGATTCCCTATTATATTAGAGAATTTAAGACAAAAGAATTTTCAAGCTAAGTATAAGATATTTCCATGATAGTATATTAAATATTAACACTTTTCTTATTACTCTAGAAATGTTAGGGACACAGCCAATTGTTTACATATAAATGTTAGCAGCCAGTTTGGACTTTGCTTGTGTTCCGACTTCGTAGTGATTGGATACTATATGTTTATTTAAAATTTGTTATAATTAATTTCAAAATATTTAATAATTTAACTAAAAATATTTAATGAACTATGAATGGTTTATAATGTTATTGAAATGAATAAAAAAAACCTATGATATTTTACAGCATGTTACTAAAGTTAATTTAAAAAAAAGTGACAATGTTTGTACAATTATGTTACTAAAGTGCGTAAGAGAGTTACGATGCTTATTCAGCATGTTGTTGAAGTTAATGAGAAAGTTATAATATTTGTTCAAAATGTTACTAGAAGTAATAAGAAAGTTACAATTTTTGTGTTAACATTAGAAAATTATAACTGAAGTTGCGATCGCAAATTAAATCATAATTGTGATGATGCTTTCAAATCTTAAAACCTAAGTTCTACATCGAATAGAACTCAAATGGGAAGAGAATTCCTCATATATATAAAAGATGGGACAAGTCCCACATCGATTAGAATTGGGTTGGGAGTGAGATTGTTTATGTATATAAAGAGGGCTTCTATAGTTATACCCAGTACCTTGTATCATTTAGTCTCAATAGTGTAAAGTTTTTTCTCCCTGCCCGTGGATGTAGGTCACATTGGCCGAATCACGTTAATTCTATGTGTCATTCTTTCTTTTCTCTCTACTTTTTTAATACCACTGATTCACAACAATTGGTATCAAAGCCAGGCTGCTTGGCTAGGGTCCTTGGTTCAAATCCTGGTTCCTTAGCTAGGGTCCTTGGTTCAGATCCAAGGTATTTGGCTTAAGTTTTTTTTTTTTTTGCTAAAAGAAGATGGCGTCTCACAAATTCGATATTGAAAAATTCAATGGGTCGAATGATTTCACATTGTGGAAGGTGAAGATGCAGGCAATTATGGTTCAGCAAAGGTGTGTGGCGGTGATAGATGGAGAGGGAAGGTTGCCCGAGAGTTTGAAGAAGAAGGAAAGGGCGGACATTTTGGCGAAGGCTCATAGCGTTATTCTATTGAGTTTGACGGATGAGGTTTTGAGGGAGGTTGTAGACTAGACTTTTGTAGCTTTGTTATGGAAGAAATTAGAAAGCAAATACCAGAACAAATCCCTGACGAATTGGTTATATCAGAAGCAGCGATTATATACCCTTAGAATGTCAAAAAGTACACCAGTAAGAGATCATATTGACAATTTTATTAGAATTATTTTAGATCTTCAAAGGGTTGAGGTTAAAATTAAGGAAGAGGACCAGACAATAATTCTTTTATACTCATTGCCTAATTCATATGAAAACTTTGTTAACACGATACTTTATAGGAGAGACACTATCTCAGTTGGTGATATAAAGGATGCTTTACAATTAAAGGAATTGAAGAGGAGGGTGTCTGGACTCGGTGAGGAAGCATTAGATATGGGTTTGGTAGTGAATAGAGGCAGGAGTAAGGAGAAGGATGAAGGTAATCGAAGTAAGTCCCGTTCAAAGTCAAGGTCTAAGAGGCAACTACAGTGCTTTAAGTGTAAGGAAAATGGACATTTCAAGAAGGACTGTCCACAATGGAAAAAGGGGAACAATCAGAAGGAATCAAATGGTAAGGCAAGTGCCTTAGTGGTTCAGGACAGTTCAGATGAGGGTGATGGTGGAGATGTTCTGACAGTTAATACCTCAATTTCTGTAAATACCTGGGTCATGAATACTGGAGCTTCTTATCATATGACTTTCACAAAGGAGCTGTTTACTTCTTTTAATGAGTGGAAAGGCAGTGTGAAGTTGGGAGATGATCAGGAACTTAGTGTTGAAGGTAGTGGGTCAATACAGGTAAAAATATTTGATGGTATGGTTAAAACATTTGATGCATGATATATTTTTAGGCTACGAAAAAATTTGATTTCTCTGGGTGCCTTGGACAAGCAAAGATACAATTTTTCTGGCAATGGTAGACAGGTAAAGGTTTCTAGAGGTGCTCTGGTAGTGATGAAGGATAGACTTCAGCATGGGGTTTATATACTCATTGGAAACTCGGTAATGGGCACTGTGGCAGTTTCTAGGTTTTTGGAGAAGAACAATGATCAACTAGAGTTATGGCATCGACAACTGAAGCACATGAGTGAGAAAGGAGTAGCAGTGTTGCGAAAGCAAGGGTTGTTAGATGGCGTGAAAATTGCAAAGTTAAAGTTCTGTGAAACTTGTGTCAAGGGCAAGCAACGCAGAGTCAAGTTCAGTTCGAGAAAGTATACCTCCACTGATATCCTTAAATATATACATTCAAACTTGTGGGGTCCTTCTCCAATTGAGTCTCATGAAGGGTGCAGATACTTTGTGACATTTATTAATGACTACTCCAGAAAAGTGTGGGTGTATTTTCTGAAGAAGAAGGATGAGGTGTTTGGGAAGTCCAAGGAGTTGAAGACTATGATTGAGAAGCATACTGGAAAGCAAGTCAAAACATTCAGAATTGATAATGGGTTGTAGTTTTGCAATACACCATTTGATGAGTTCTGTAAGAAAGAAGGTATAGTGAGACACCACACTATACGTCAAACACCACAACAAAATGGTGTAGCATAGTGGATGAACCAAACACTTTTGTAGCATGCAAGATGTATGCGACTGAGTGCTAATCTTCCTAAGTAATTTTGGGCTGAAGCAGTTAACACAGCAACCCATTTAGTGAATAGATTCTATTAACTGCAATTGATCTAAAGACTTCACAAAAGGTGTGGTACGATATACCTTCAAACTATTCTAATTTAAAGATATTTGGGTGCTCAGCATACGTTTATGTGAATGATGGTAAATTGGAGGTGAGGGCAATGAAGTTCATATTCTTAAAGTATGCAATTGGTGTAAAGGGATATAGATTATGGTGTACATAATATGATAGGACCCCAAGATTCATTATTAGTAGAGATATGACGTTTGATGAATCTATTATGTTCAACCAGAAGGAGGAACTTGATGATCTTGCAAGAAAAGATCTGAGTGCTAATCAGAAGGTGGAGTTTAAGGTGGAGACCTTAAGGACAAACAAGAGCTCTGTAGACCAACCTGGAGATTTATAAGAAGAGCAGCAGAGTATAGCAACAAGGAAAGGAAGAAGAGAAAATAGAAGATCTGTCAGATATGCAGACTGTGTGAATTTTGTTGATACTAACCCTGTTGCATATGCACTGGCGGTGGCAGAAAACATTGATGCTGAGGAGCCACAGTCCCCCAAGGAGGAGGTCCAAAGTAAAAAGGTAATTGACTCGTTACTAGCTATGAATGAGGAAATGCAGTCTCTATCAAAGAATGGGACTTAGGAGCTAGTACCTCTACCAAAAGGTGTAAAGCCTGTAGGATGCAAGTGGGCGTACAAAAAGAAGGAAGAGATTCCTAAAGTTGAGCCGGCAAGGTTCAAGGAGAGACTTGTAATGAAGGGATTTTCACAAAAGGAGGGCATAGACTACCATAAAGTAATCTCTCTAGTTGTGAAACATAAGACCATTTAGGTTCTTCTAGCCATGGTAAGTACGCTTGATTTGGAGTTGAAGCAACTTAATGTGAAGATGACGTTCTTACATGGGAATCCAGAAGAGGACATCTACTTGACTCAACCTGAGAGGTTTCAAGATCCTGAAGAAGGAGAGTATGTTTGCCTACTGAAGAAGTCCTTGTATAGCTTAAAGCAGTTACCTATGTAGTGGTACAAGAGGTTTGATACTTTCATAGTTTCTAAAGAATTTACTCATAACTCGTTTGATAGCTATGTGTATTCCAGGAAGTTGTCAGATGATTCTTTGATGTACTTGTTGCTGTACGTTGATGATATATTGATAGCGGCAAAGAACAAGGCTAAAATCAACAGGTTAAAAAGGTTACTGAGCAATGAGTTTGAGATAAAAGAACTGGGTGTAACTAAGAAAATCGTAGGCATGAAAACATGGAGGGATCGAAAAGCACGCCGATTGTATATGTCATAACAAAAGTACATTGAGAAGGTGGCGATCTTTTCAAATAGATCAAGTTAAGCTTGTGAGTACCCCATTAGCAGTACATTTCAGATTGGATGCTAGTATACTATCGAGCACAGATAAGAAGAAAGACTACATAAGTGGGGTCCCTTATGCTAGTGCAGTTGGGAGTCTAATGTATGCGATGGTATGCACAAGACCAAACTTAGCCTATACAGTTAGTGTTGTGAGCAAGTTCATGGGAAATCCAGGGAAGACTTACTAGGAAGCCTCACTGGGAAGCAGTAAAGTGGATCATGCGGTACTTGAGAGGTACAGTTGATGTTTGTCTAGTTTATAGTACTGATGGATTTGCTGGTGGATTGGTAGGTTATACAAATTCAAATTATGGTAGAGACCTTATGAGACAGAGATTGTTGACATGCTATATCTTGACCTTGTATGGATGTGCTGTTAGTTGGAAAGTAACTTTGCAGTCTAGTCTACAATTGCTTTGTCGACCATTGAGGCGGATTACATGTCCTTGACCAAGGGAGTGAAGGAAGCAATGTGGTTATATGGCTTGATTGGAAGCCTCGGTTTGAAGGTTTAGATGTTTGAAGTGTATTGTGACAGTCAAAGTGCGTTAAGCCTGGCAAAGAACCCAGTCTACCATGAAAGGTCCAACCACGTATATGTCAGATTGAATTTCATCAAGGATGCCTTAGAAAATAAGGTGGTGACCATAGAAAAGATACTAACAGCAGAGAATTCATCAGACATGTTGACAAAACCCTTGCCTATTGACAAGTTCAGGCATAGCTTGGATCTGGTGCGAGTATGAGTACAAGTAGCATAAGGCCCTACGAGGCATAATGACAGGGAGATGATCAAATCAAACATCTAGAGATTTTAAGTCAAGGTGGAGAATTGTGATGATGCCTTCAAATCTTAATACCCAAGTCCCACATCGGACAAAACTCATATGGGAAAGGAATTCCTCATATATAAAAGAGGGGACAAGTCCCACATCAAGTTGAATTGGGTTAGGAGTGAGATTGTTTATGTATATAAAGAGGGTTTTTACAGTTATACCCAATACTTTGTATCATTCAGTCTCAATAGTGTAAAGTTTTTTTCCCCTGCCCATGGACGTAGGTCACATTGGCCAAACCACGTTAATTATCTGCGTCATTCTTTCTTTTCTCTTTACTTTCTTAATACTACCAATTCACAATAATAATCGAGAGCAATGGCTAGTCAAGATTATCTTAAATATAAAAATGAAAGGAACCAACTTTGTAGAGATGAGAAGGTTTACTATCCATAACCGACAATAATAAAATAGCACAAAATTAAAAAGAATGGGAAACCCAAGATAGCCAAGTACCCTCTGCATTAGTGATTTTTTAAATGTGATTATTTTCTTTTAAAAGATGATCAATTATATATATGTGTGTGTGTGTTATTGCTTACCACATTCATCAAATTTTTTACTTTTAGTATTTATAATTTTTTTTACTCTTATCTCTATCATTAAACCTAACGTGGCTAAATTGATTGTCATAATCAACCATACGTCATTTTTAATATTTTTAATATGTATAATTTATATTAACAATAAAAATAAAAGTAGATGATGAAAAAAATGATGCCCATGTGTGTATGAAATGTGTGATGCCGTTAATTAGGTTAAGTGGCTGGGAAAGTTGACATAAATTCTGCATTTTGTTTAGAATAAATTATGCGTATCCATAATTTGTTAAAATAGAATATGATTAGTTCCACTTAATAAAATATTAATTTAAACTTAAATAGAGAGACTACATGAAATTTTTTTAAAACTTTAAAGAATCAAAAGAATAAAAATCAAAGTGAAAATTGAATTAAATTGTAAGTACCAACATATTATTGCTAAACAAAAATCAATATAGAAATTTAACCTATATATAAAAAGTTTAAAATATATAAATTTTAAAAATGAGAAGTCCAATTAAAAATTCAGAAAAATGGTGACCTGTAGTTATGAGCACGTCATTTTCAATATTTATTTATTTTTACATATATTTATATAATTAATCATATTTTAAAAATAATTAAAATTGAAATATCATCAATTTTTGAATAATTTATTAAAAGCTAACTTATAATAAATGCAAGTATTTGTATCTTCACCAGGCTTACACATAAATAGAACCTTTTTATGGAATCAAAGTATAATTCCCAGTAACTTAGCAGGAACCAGAGTTTGTAACACTATTCATTATAAATTTTGGCACATTAATTTTTAAAATATAACAAAAGATTTTTCTTTTCCCTTTGGAATAGATACAAATCACTCCACTTTATGAAAATATACATAGAACTCCCTCAGATATTGGTCAGATAAATTTAGTTGCAGAGTATTTTTCAGTTTTATGAAAGACGTACATATTTTATAGTAAAAGAGAAAACAGTATAATGAAATCATCTCTAAAAGGTGAGAAGAATAATTTCTTCTAATTTATATGTACGTCAAGCTTATATATATATATATATATATATATATATTTTAATAAATAGATTTCTAAGTGGTGAATTAGGGTATCCATTTACGGAACTAACAAATATGAAATGAAAAATAAAACTTTAAACCAAGCACATGGGCCACAATTACTTCCTTAAAGTTAAAAGTAAATTACGTAGCATTTCTTTGAATTTTATTAAAATTATATAATTTTTTTATTTTCAAAATATAAATAAATTTCTTTTGAAATCATACACTTTAATCTAATTTTAAATTTTTTATTAAAGTACCCTCAATTAATTTAAATACATATTTTTTTTAAACTAAATAAAATAATAGAAGATATTTTGATCAAAAAATTTAAAATTCCACTAAAATGTAGATAATTTTTTATTTTAAAAAAATTTATATATATTTTTAAAATAGAAGAAATATTTGTATAATTCTAGCAAAATTTAAAAGATATTAATGTAATTTATTCTAAAACAATTCTAAACTACTTGAATTTTAATTTCAATGCAAATTGACTTTCAAGATGATCTTCCACCAGTCTAGTTTCTACAACTCAACCATAGATGCTACTTATAATTGAATATTTTATTCTTATGATACCAAATTATAAAATCTGCAAAACTATCAAAATTTTTTCTCAGACAGTTGTTGGAGAGAAGATTGCAAAGCTGTGTAGACTGTTAGCCAACCATTTTGAGAAGGGTGAACTTGGTCCCAGAAGATTGATAACTCTGGTTTGTCACATATTCTGTATTTCTTTGCTCCTTTCTCATCCACACTCCCACAAGAATATTCCGCACTCGAACCTACACAACATGGCTCTAATGGATTCATCATCGTCGAATTTTCTGCACAATGAGAAAAATTAAAAATAAATAAATAAATAAGGCCATGCATAATGATATATCAGAAATATCAATCTATACCCTAGTTTTGTGATATATATGGACATTCTTCTGTATTTTGACGATGCACCCAATCGGAGAGACACAATTCTTTACCAATCAAAAAAAGAAAAGGATTTTGTTTTTGGTACCTCCATTTTTTTTTTTTTTGTATATGACATTTACCAGTTCATCAGTAATTACCATAGTTGAGAGATTATTTTCTTTTCATTTAACCAAAGATATATATGTTTTATCTTTTACTAGAGTTTATTAATATGCAGCTATATACTGTTTTCTCACTTATTTTGTTTCTCTTACATTTATGGCAATTGCCATATGTGAGAACTATAAATTCAACCATTCAAAAGAAACTATACATTTTTCTATAAAAAGAATTAAGAGATCACTGTACCCCAATAGAAGTGGTTACTAATTATCTTAATAAAATTTTGATTATATATGACGAGAAAGGTCACCAAAAAAAAAATTAGAGAACCATATTATTTTCTATCTTTTGTTTATGCAAAATGAAGGCAAATTAAAATTTTTCATAATTATATTTTGTAAAAAAGAAAAAAGAATGACAGTTCAGAAATAATTGCTTCTGCTCTTATTAATTTTTTTTTTTCATTTTCATCTTTAACTAACAACAATTAGGTGGGGCCTGTGTTGAATGGGGATTTGTGCAACATTGACATGTAGCATTGAACTAGGATTTAAAAAAAAGAGATGATAACATGTAATACGAGATAAGTTGGCTATGTTCACGGGAACGGTGTTAGCTTTATATATATTGATGATTACTCATATATAATATACTATAAATAAAGCGAAAAATTGGAGAACTTCTGAACTTACTAGCATGTTTTTTCTGCATCGTAGTAATTGTGGAGAGGAAAGCATTGTAGAGGTCTAGGGTTATGAAAATTGGTTGTCCCAATTCATGGTTCATGTCTTGTACCTTTCGGAGCAGCATACTGTTGTGATCGTTGGACAGCAAGTTTGGTTTCGCAATGCACTTCTGATACGAAGAAGCCACAGATACCAGTGGCAAACAACCCATAGGCTCCACTAACCCCACTGCTATTTTGCTTATGCCCAAGCTATGAATTCGTCTAAGATTCAGGCAAATTTGTTTCACAACAGAGGCAGCGAAGGCTGGTAAGTCCTGTAAAAGAAAAATGGATATATTGTTAAAGAGTTTTCAATTGAAGCTTTTCTAGCTTGGCCCGACCCGACTTTAGCAAAATAAATTAAATAAAATAATAAAAATATATATATCAATATCATTCACTCACTAAAATAATCATGTCTCTAGGATTGCAATGAAAATCATGTACAATCAAGTGACAAACGCCAATGTTGTATATATTATATTTTTGTGTCTCATAGGACCTAGTTCGACTAAGTTTTAAGACTAAATAGGACTAAGTAAAAAAGTCCATTTTTAAAATGGGCCATTGCTTTAGTGGTGGTCCAACCCTATAGTTTTAAATAAAGTTGAAGTATTGAACAGATTGTTCTTAAAAGCTTATATTATATAGACAGTTCTGCAAATTGTCAATAGTTAGTGTTATATAATGCCAATCAGGGTTTTGAATTGCTATCAGAAACTACAATTGCAGTCACAGTTTTACTTGTAAAGTTAGATTTATGACAGCAATTTGTCAACAATTGTGTTTTTTCGCTATTATACAACACAACTACAATTTTAAGTCTTATGTTACGAGTCCACATTAGATAGATTTAGAGTTGGTCCTGACATATAAACGGATGCGCTGTATACTCCACTAGGTTGACTTTTTGGAAAGAGGTTAATAGCCTTGTGACAAGTGGCATGGAATGGTGAGCTATTTGTGACGAGAACATTACTGATTGGGTGAGTGAATATATTACAACTTATATTGCATAGATTTAAAGTTGGTTCTGAGCATATAAGTAAGTGTATTATACACTCCACTAGATTGACTTTTTGGAGAGAGGATAATGACCTCGTGACACTTAGCTCCACTTAATGAGATTTGGCCTCCTCTCAATGTTTTAAGAAATTGTCATTGTCAATTTTAAAGAATGAGAGACACAATATGTGAGGGACTCATGAATGACTGCGAACTTTATAATGTATAAAAGTCTTATGCATGCCTTTTTCTTTTTGAAATTGATGGTCAATTTCTTAAGAAATTGAAAGAATTAAGACCCTAGACTCTGTATTTTAGAGATTTCTTGTCTTGAAGAGACTAGGAAGGTATAATGAGGTTAATCTTTCTCTACATGAACCAGCTTAATTAACCAATTATCAAACCCAAACAATAGAATAAAGCAAATTAAGGATCAGCAAAAGTGGGGGATATAGGTAAAGCTACCAATCAGCTAAACCACTCACCTCCATGGTCCCATTTTTTATTTCAAAAGTTGCATAATCGTTGGAAGCTGCATTGACTAGAGCAAGTGACGACTCAAGGTCTTGTTTGGTGTAGATATTTTGTTCGATTAGCTTCTGGAAGAAGTCAATTTGGGTGGTCATGTTAGGTCCATCGACCCAAGTCTGGAAGACGCCAGTACCTCCATGAGCAAAGTTCATCCCATATGCTAGCATTGATTTGCTTACAGAGTTTCTGAGCACATATGGTACTGGGGATGTTATATTCAGAAACGAAGCTGCAAGGAGCGATGAATAAACATATTATCAGTGATGAACGCTACAACTAAAGCAGGTTTTTGAGACACAATTTAGAGACGAAAATATTTTCATTGTTATACGACATAATTTGGCCTCAAAATTATTCATCCCAAAAATTTCATACCTTTCATATATATATATATATATATATAAAACCTACGAATTTCATATTTTATAGAACAATTATACTCTATTACATAAATGTAAGATTATTATGTTCGAAATTATTATTTTATACTCTCAATTGCAATTACGATATTATCACAGACAAGCTTTTTTTTTTTTTTCAGAAGAGCAAGATTAAACTTATCCAAACCCCACCCACCCAATTTAGTTGAGTTAGCCTTACCTGGCTATACAAAAAGAAAGCCTTATGTGGCTGTAGTTCATATTAATGCCAAATATTGCCAATCCCATTAAGTCATAAATTCATGGCCCTTCTTTCATGGAAGGAAACCACATAAGAGCTATAGTCGCAACGTCGCATAGATTATTATATGTACTTAGGAGCTTTTTTGATAAAAATGGTAACATTTTCTTCTAATTTTCTCGTAAAAAATGTGAGATCGAGTACCTGATTTTTCATTTATAGAAAATAAAAGAAAGTAAAAGTTAAAAAAAAGAAAAAATTACCTATATAGTCAGATAGGACACGGCCATCGCAGAACCTGCCGGCAGGTTTCCCGGGAAAAGTAATGCCGCTGGGTGGCTTGAAGGATGGAGAACTTAAGAAATTGCCTGTATCAACATAGGAATCTCCAAAAACAAAGAGCTTTTTCTCTAAGCCATTAGAAACCCTAATTACTTCTTTGCCTCCTTCAATAACTGCAACATAAATAAAAATTGAAAAACGAAGAAGAACCATATAATTAATAACAGGCCATGAATTGGTGATTGGGATTTCATTTCAAGTATGTGGGTACCAGTGAAAATGGCAAGGAGATTCAGCGAAGCTAGGAGAGGAATGAGAAGAGGCGACCGAGTTTCCTTCCCCATTGATACTTGTGCAACAGAAGAGAACATTAATGGTGATGTTAAAGAGTTGGACCCTACTAGCGTACATGAGCATGGAGGTTTCGGTTTTATATTAATCTGTTGGGAGAAGGACAAAGATCCAATTGTGCATTCCCATGTCCATGATGTCATATATACATATATTTAGAAGGTCAAATTAATGGGTTATTTATGAAGGAATCCAATTAATTTTATAATATATTTGCGGTCCACTTTCCTTAAACGACATGTCTTTAGAAAATTAAATCGTCCTCACAATATTGGGTTGTTATGGATGACCTAACTAGGCGAGTGAAACTCCGTGTGGGTCATACATTTGTTAGCCAAGCAAGTTATTAATTTATGGAAATTTTTAAATAAGAATTTACTCATATTAAAAATATTTAATTACATTAAAATAATTTTGTGATAAGATAAAATAGTTTACAAATTTACATGTTCTTTTTCTGTGCATAAGAAATCAAATGGTGCTTTTTGGAAGTAAATTATGTAAATATGTTATATATATTTAATGAAGGAATTCAATTAATTTTACATTAAATTTTGTGGTCCAGCACTTTCCTTAAATGATACTATGATTGTAGAAAATTGAATGTCCTGTTAATATTGGGTTGTAAATGGGTGACCTAACTAGGTAAGTGAAACTGATGCCAGGTAAGCTATAAATTTATTATTTAAGCAAGTTATTAATTTATCTAAAATTTTGAGTTTAAATTTTTACATATTAAAAAAATACTTAATTACATTAAAAATAATTTTTTATAAAATAAAATATTTTAAAAATTTACAGGTTCTTTTTTTGTGGATATAGAAATCAAATGGTTTTGGATATATATATATACACCCTTTTTGAAAGCAAATAATATAAACATGTTAATATATATATATATATATATATATATATATATATATATATTTCTGAAGGAATCCAATTAATTTTATATTAAATATCTGGTCCACTTTCCTCAAATGATATACTTTCTGAAAACTAAAATGCCCTTTAAATATTGGATTGAGATGGGTGACTTATTTACGTAAGTCAAACCGGTACGATATTTGAGTCATAAATTTACTAAGCAAGTTATTAATATATCGAAAGTTTAAAATTTAAATGTTTACATATTAAAAAAAATCCTGGATTACACTAAAATATATTTGTGATAAAATAAAATAGTTTACAAAGTTGCAGGTTCTTTTTTCTGTGGCTAAGAATGTTGGGTATTTTTATGGTCCTTTATCCCACTCAATTACTAGTCCATTGGTAATTTTTTTAATCATCTATGGGGTGGTTTTTATTTGCTAGTTTTATTAGTTTTTATGAGAAATTAAAAGTATTAATGGTGGTTTTATTCTTCTTGATTGGCTATAAATAAAGGGGTTCCAGACTGAGGCTGCCACTACAGCTTCCCCTGCTTTTTGATCGTTTATCACACCCGAACGTCAATCAGTCGAAAAACTTCTGATGCAGCGTGGTTATGCCGAGAGATACGCAAATGACATTTTGCTTATTGCTCTATATTTTCAAGAACATGATGCAAGAACATAACTGTTTAATTCTTGTATTTATATGATTATTGTAAGGTTTATGTTGCGTGTTTTGTTTGGTTGCCTTGCATGTGGTATCAAAGCTTTTATTGCCTCTAACAATGGTTCATGCTCTCTGCCATTTTCATGTACTGTTTGAAGTTTTAGCAATTTTGTTATAGTATTCATACAGCGTTGTTTGTTGGGTAGATTTGGCATGATAGATGGTTACATAATTACTATATAGATTATGTAATGTGTGTGTGTGTGTCTATATATATATATATATATATATATATTGTTTTGTGTGCTTGGAAAAGAGCTAAGATATTGTTCGAAAAAGTCACATTTCTGCCACTGTTTATTGAGAATTTTGTGAATGTTTCTTTTTCCCATATTGACCCAAAAAATCACCTCCTTACGTTTTTCTGATGAATTTTGGTTTTCAACACGTCAAAAACAGAATCCTAAAGCCCTAGAAACCATCAGGTCAAGAAAGCGGGTTTAAAATGTCTTGAAACTGGGTCGGGTGGACTCATTGGAGGTCAGGGACAATCTAAATAACTAGTCAATTTGTCCCACAACCAAAGTCATTTTGGCATTTTTGTTGGTAGCATTTTGACCCTTCCTAAAATGACACATTGTTTGCCCTTGTACAAAATGCAAGTTTCATTAAAGAGGTTTTGGGCAGAGCTTGTTGTGTTATTTTGGCACAATTTTTGGATATTTGTTCGGGCCAATTTTTGGGCCTATTATTTTGGAGATTCAAAATTTAAAAAAAAAGAAAGGATTTCTAAATAAGTTTAAACCAGTGGTATTTTTGGGCTAATTTTTCGTTAGAAAAGGAGTTTTTAGGTGAGAAAATTGCTAAGCTTTAGCAGAATTTTTTTTTTGTTTTTTATCTAGTTGGGCTATTTTTTGGGCAAGAAATGTTTTATAGGCTATGATGGACCTTTTTTGTTGTTGTCTTTTAAGGGCAAAACTTGAATTGGGCCTTAGACTGAATTAATTGAGGCCATTTTGGTCTGTTTTGTCATAAAATGAGTAACCTAGATTAGGTTTTTGGTCCAAACAGATTTTGTAAAATTAATTTTAGTGTCATTTAATTTTGTCCAATTTTTAAAAGATTATTTTCAAGCAATTATTGGCACATTTGGGATAATTCAAGAGGGAGAACTTTTAACTAATTAGTCACATATAGTATTAGTTGATTAATTATTAATTATTTAATTATCATAAAGTAATAATTATTTTAGTTAATATATTTGTTTAAGTATACATTGTATATATTGTGATTAGCATATTCAATTTAGGAGTAACTACAATATCCTTATATACATGTAAATATGCATACTTGGTAGGAGTTACATAAGAAATTAGAGACATAAAGTTGTAATTAGGTGTGTAGTTATAGTATGTCTTTGCCTATAAGGAGATAGTTATATTTGCATATTTAATTAGGATGAAATAGAAATTCTTTACATGTTCTAAGTAGCCCATAGGTATTAGGAAATATAAATGCTTACCAATTTTATTATAAACATATATAAATTTATAGTATGCTCAGGTCTTAGCTCACAAGTAGAGCATACATTCAATTGTGATGATTAATTGCCTCAAATGATGTTTATGTAAGCATGTTCATTTACTTTGCAACAATTTCTACATCTCTTATGTTGGTTGACACTTCTGACAAAATCATTTTAAGTAATTACAAAGTTTGGAAGAATTTTATTCTCATTCATTTGAGATGCCTTAATTGGATTATGCTTTCCATAAGGATGAGCTACCAATGCTTATAATTTCTAGTACCCCTACTAAAGTGGATTATATGAGCATTGGAAGTAGTCTAACCATATCAAGTTAACGTTAATTAAGTATCGTATATTGTGTAGCACTCGTGGGTCCATTCCTAACCAAGGTCAAGGATTACATGAAGCCTATTGATGAGCAATTTGTATCACCGAATAAGTCACTAGCTAGCATGTTAATGGCTCAATTGTCATTTATGAAACTAATTAGTACTACAAGGGTGTGTGAGCATATTTTGTAGATAATAGACATATATGCACAACTTAAGTCTCTTAAGGCTTTATCTTTGATTTTTTTTTCTTAATACAGTTGATCTTTAACTCATTGCCTTATCAATATAAGTCACTTAAGATATATAAAACATAAGAGAAAATGGTTAATAAATGAATCATTAACCTTGTATGTGCAAGAAGAGAATAGGTCCATTTTAGAAGGTGATGGGTTATAAAAGGAAAGGTGAGAATAAAAGCCTTGTTCTTATTCATGAAATAAATAAGGATGCAGCTTGATGCTTATTCTATAAAAATAATGGGCATATAATGAAATATTTTATTAAAAAAAATGGCCAGTTGGAGAAGAAAGGTACAATCCTATCCTTTGTGTGTTTTAAATCTCATATGATTGATGTTATTCAAAACACTTGGTGGATTGATATCAAATCTACAATCCACATTTTTAATACCATCCATGGTTTTCTCAATTAAAGGAAATTGAACTCAGGTGAGCACAAAGTCTTTCATGGAAAATAGGTTAGCTCACTTGTGGAGTCAGTAAGGACATGCAGGATTGTTTTAAGTTCTATCTACGTATTGGATTTTGATCAAACATTTTATGTCTGAAGTTTTTTCAAAACTTAATTTCTATTTTTATACTTGTTCTCTTAGGTTTTTAATTAAATATTTGTAGACCAATTTTTAATTTCATGAAAAATTTAGTACATATTTGGAGGTAAACCAATGTGTTATATAAAGGGCTAGAAGAAGTTTTGAATTGTTAGAGATGACACACATTGACAACTACAACAGTGGCTTAGGTCCTCATACTCAAAAATACTTTATTTCCTTTATTGATAACTACATATGCTATATATATACTTGTTTTATAATAAAAATAAGGCATTTAATGCCTTTAAAATCTATAAAGCTAAAGTAAAGAAACAATCTAGTCAACATATTACAATTGTGAGGTTTAATAAAGGAGGTGAGTATTTTGATAGGTACACTGATAAGGGATAGACATCTAGTCCATTTGCTAAGTTCCTTAAGGAGTATGGTATAGTTACACAATATATCATGCATGGCTCACTTGACATTAATGATGTAGCATTAAGAAGGAACTAGCTCTATTTGAAATGATGAGGAGTATGCTAAGCAACTTTAAACCTATCTCTTTATGGAAAGAAGAACTTAAGACAATCTTGTATATTCTCAATAAGGTTTCAACAAAAGTTGATTCTAAACATCTTTTGAAATATAAAAAGATTCTAAACCTAATTTAAATGACTTACACATATGGGATTGTTCTGCTGAAGTTAAAGTGTACAATCTATAAGAGAGGAAGTTGGATGCTATGACTATTATGATATATTTTGTAAGCTATGTAAAGAAGTCTAAGGGTTATAAACTCTATTGTCTTTCATGCACTTCTAGTCTAGAAATGCCAAGTTTCTTAAAAATGATATCTTTAGTAAGAGTAATCCATTTCATAACATAGTCGTTAAAGATGACCCATTCTTGAAACAACTAGTGGTAATGGAATATTAGTTCTTTATGACACCCATCCAATTAGGGTAGACATTAAACATAAAGACATTCCACAAGTTCAAGTTGATCGTGTTATTAATTAAGGGAATTTACAAAAATTTCTCTCTACTATTTCTATTGATGCTTCATATAATGTAGAAAAGTTACCTTAAAATATGGTTGAAAAAAATGCTCCTGCTATGGAGCCTTAACCTTTATAAGAGTTTGAATTGAGGAGATTAAATAGAAGTAAGAAATTAACAATTTCTAGCGATTTTATGGTGTATCCACTTGAGTCTGACTATGATATAAATGTTGAATATGACCTTATTACATTTTCATAAGCTATGAGTAGTGCAAGTTCCAAATTGTTGCATAATGCTATAATATATAAGATGGAATCCATGTCAAGTAATTACATTGGCAAACTTGTCGAATTGCCTAGCAGAGATAAAGACATTGGCTATAAATGGGTCTTTAAGACCAAGAATGATTCACTAAGCAATATTGAGTTCCATAAGATTAGATTAGTTGCTAAGGGTTTTATACAAAATGAGGGAATTAATTGCAAAGAGTCCTTTTCTCTTGTGTCAAAGAAGGATTTCTTTTATATCATCATGGCATTAATTACCCATTTCAATTTGTAGTAACACCAAATGAATGTGAAAATGACTTTCCTCAATGGTGATCTTGAGGAAGAGATATACATGATATAATATAAAAGGGTTCATCTCAAGTGCTGGTGAAAACATCATATGCAAGTTTAAGAATTCCACTTTTGGACTCAAACAAGCCTCATAAGAATGATACTTTAAGTTCTATGATATAACCACATCTTTTGATTTCCTTGAGAACATTGTAGATCATTATATATAGCATAAGGTCAATGAGAGTAAAATTATCTTTTTAGTCTATATATGCATGATATCTTGCTTGCATCTAGTGACTTAAGGTTATTATATGAGGTGAAAAATTTTTGTTTAAGAATTTTGAAAGAAAAGATATACGTAAGGCATCTTATATTTTAGGCATAAGGATCCATAAAGATATGTCTCAAGATATCTTGGAACTATCACAAAAAACCTTAATTAATAGAGTTCTTGAACATTTTTAGATGAAAAATTGTTCATTCAATGTAGTATCGATAGTGAAAAGGGATAACTTTGGTTCAAAATGATTTAGAAAGGAAAGAGATGGAAAATATTTCATATAACTCAATAGTTGGAGCTTGATGTATGCCTAGGTTTGTACAAGATTGAACATAGATTTTCCTACAAGTACATTAAGAAGCTACCAAAACAATCCAAGTGTTGATCATTAGAGAGCTACAAAGAAGGTCTTGAAGTGCCTACAAGGCATAAAGAATTACATTTCACATATAGGAAAATCGACAACTTGGAAGTTATTTGTTATTTAGATTTAGATCTAGCCGAGTGCATTAGCAATAAAACATCAACATCTGGATACATTAACATGCATATTGAAGGAGCCATTATAGAAGACTGTGAAAGAGTCTTTAACTACTATTTCCACCATGGAGACTAAATTTATCTGCTACTTTAAGACAAGTTTATATGGAATATGGTTGAAGAATTTCATTATTAGGCTTTAGATTATGGATTTAATCTTTAAGCCCATTATATTGCTCCGTGACAATATAGCTACAATCTTTCTTAACTAAGAATAATAAGAGTGACAATAGAAGTAAATATATTGGCATAAAATATTTAGCCTTGAAAAAGCGTGTGAAAATTGGTTAGGTGGTCATAGAACAAATATATATGAAAGAAATGCTAGTTAATCCTATAACTAAAAGAATACATCCAAAGGAGTTTAAGAATCATGTATCTCATATGGAGCTTAGATTGTATTTGGCACCATTGGTCTAGTTGAGATACGTTTGAGGGATGAAATTTGAATTATTGGTTTGTTCTTTTTGTTTTATTTATGTGTACATACTGTGAGATTAGTGAACATTTAAGTTTGAACCCAACTAAGCATATAAGATTTATTCATAAATTATACACTACCATTAAGTTCAAAGATATGTTACAAGGGATACATGGAAGGTGATATTTATTACTTGGAGGACTTACCACTTTGATCCTAATAATGTATCTTTTTTTGTTTGTGTTTAAGATAAATGCTATATGGAGGAATTGTGTTGAAACCAAGAGGAAGAATGTTGGATATTTTTATGTTATTGCTTTATTCCACTTAATTACTAGTCAATTGGTTTCTTTTTTAATCATTTATTAGGTGGTTTTTATTTGCTAGCTAGTGACTTGAAATTACTCCTTAGGTATATAGATCATTTTAAAATAGCAAAGGGATTTTAAAAAGATATGGTATTGTCCCACAAGGAATAAGATTACTTATATTCATGGTATTTTTGGATCGTTAGTGATCCTAATTAACCACTCTAGTATTATAGGTTACCCTAATTATTAGAAACAATAATTTAATTGAAGAAGACTAATCAAATAAACTATAAAGACTCAACTTTAATACTTTAAGGTAAATTAAAGACAATAAAACTTGACAAATCGAATTAGGTTAACTTACAATTAGTGTACATATTCAACAAATTGCACCAAGTTTAGTTTTAATCTTTTAAACACCATGGTTAGTCAAATTCCTTATTTATCACACTTATATGAGACATGTTAAACTACTTTAGTCCTAATCTTCTTTAGATTGCTAACTTTAGACTTCCCAGGTTCAATTAGTTCTATAATGACTAAGTAGAACATAACCAAGTTTAAATATCAATATATTGTTTTTAAATGGACCAAAAACAATTGTCTTAAAAATTCTATAAAACTTACTATAATTTTATTAAATAAAATAGTATTTGAAATGCTCTGTAAATGTAGTTTTATGCTTCATCAGATAAATTTTTTCTCTTTCAAAATGTTCTTTTGAGTCATTCATTAAACTATTATAATGTTCTTGAGTGATAGTGCGTATTTTTTAGTATGCCCTTGTTAAGCATTATATGAGTGCTATTGTCTTTATAGGTATTTAGGTAGTAAAATTATTGATGTTAATATATATTTTAAGAGCAATACTTCATGCACTACTCATTTAAATTATAACTTTTTATTTTTTAGATTGAGGAAGGGAAAGTAGGATATTGATATTGAGTTAATCTTGTTGAACTTAATCCAAAACTTCAAAAGAAAACATTTTATTTAAATACACTATAAAAATATAAATTGTTTAAATAGGATATAAAAATATTTTTGTTGGAGAAAATTTTTTGCCCCTACTAACCTAGGGTCTTGGCTTCATCACTAATCCAAGCTCTTATTCCACGATTATGGCATTGATTTCTCTTTTATCTCCTTGAGTAGCTTCATCAATAGTGGAATATAGGTGGCATGGAGTCGTGAACCATTACAATAAATCAATCTTTGCTTTGATGCTCTAGATCTAGTTCCACAAGTGACGACGATTCCAATAATCTCCAGTGTCAGGTTCTCTTATTTATGCTTAATGTGATGCATCTCTTACATGTTAATTAAACTTTACTTCCAGTCATGGATCAAGTTAATAAGGGTTATTTTGCTAGTTTTATGCATTTTTAAGTGGGAATATAATGGATGCTAATAAAAGAAAGATAATGCAAGGAAGCCTAAGCTCATGTGCCTAATTGAAAGCCTAATCTGTCTTGTGTATGATGGGTGAACCTAGCTTGAAAATGAAGAAATTAAAATAAGAAAGTAGTTGCAAGAAAAGAAAATAAGCTTTCTAAAACTAAAAGAAAAAAAAAAATACAAAAGTTTTTGCACATCAAATACTATGACAAAAATAGGAAGCCTTGTAGAGAGATGAAAAAGGAAACAAAGGGAATCAAAATCATGCATTGCAGTTGAGAAAAGGCCTTGGAGAATGGTTGTAATATTAAGATCAAGAGTTTTGCACAAAGATTGCTCTGCCATGGTTTTCTTTCTCTTTTTTTCTTTCTACTTCTATTTTTCTTTGTTATGGAATTATTTTCTTTTGATTTTTTTTTAATTATAAGTGGCTAAATATTTTAGATCTAAAGTTTAGATGGATATGTTTATAGATAATGTTTAAATTAGAATATTTATATGATTTATTTTTATTCTAATTAATTTATTAGTTAGTTTATAATCATTTGTAAATTGTTGGCTACTCTATGTGAATATTTGATCTTTGGTGAGAAGGACTAATAGATGAATTGATATAGGAGATCACTTGATTAATAAACTTAGGTTTAGATATTATAGTCTATAGATTATATCTAGGTAGGATTATATCCTGCATGTATGCCAAGTCACTGCATATAGGCATACATTAAAGTCCATAGAATTTAATAGGTTGCTATTAGATTTTATAGCCGTGAAAGCAGGCAGTCTATAACCATGAAAGCAGGCATAAGACTAGATAGATGCTTGAAAGTTTATAAACTATTAATGTGATTAACAATTTAATTAGCCAAAAAAGGTCTAAATACTTTGCTAATCTAAAATAATTTATTATTATTAGTGTTCTTTATTAAAATCATCTTTATAAGACATTATTTAGTAAGTTAGGAATCCATCAACAACTTGAATTACACTAATAACAATGGATCAAACATAGGGAATATCATGTAATTAGTCTAAACTTCAATTAACATCAATAAATTACAGTAAAAATTATGATAATAAGAAATTTAGGCTAGATAACATTCTAAAATTAATAAAGAAAAATTGAAAATACAAATCAAAGACACAATCAAGGAAAGTAAGATAATTAGTATGAATTAACTAAAAATTAGATACAATTAATTGTAGGTAATTCATACCAACCTTGAAGAATTGGAAGAGTAACTCTAAATTCTTTAAGAATCCTTTCAACCATTGATCACTCTCTAAAAAACTCTTTGATTTCTAGGCTAAGAAATCTAAAAATTCAAAAAAAAATCCTTAATTCATGCTTAAGAGTTAATTAATAGCAAAAATCAACAACAACTGGCCATGGCGAGATATGCAACTCATCCTAAAGAGGAGTAGCTAGGATTGAGATTGAACATTGTCGCCTACCATGACATAGATCTATTTAGTCACAGTGAGAACACACTAGTCACAAACCTAAGGCTTTCGCTTATCGTGGGAAAAATTTGATTTTGGCCTTCCAAATAAATCTTTGCACTTTAGCTCCTAGCATTCTCAAAATGAACTCTTCGACATGAACCTTTATTTATTTACATATCTATCCCTACAAAACAAGAATTTAAACAACATGAGAATTAAAACTAACATTTGTACAAAATAACCTATTTATAAGATAATAACTATGGCTTCTCAAAAACATAGGACAACCACAAAATTGGGAACTCAAGCTACTACTAAGAAATATTTCATTTTAGTCCTAATTTTAGGTGTTTTAAATGAAAAGCTCTAAATTGCACCTAATAAACCAAAAATGCAAATTAATATTAAAATTAATGCAAAAGAGCTTAAAATACTTTTAAAAATATTGATTAAACCCCATCAAACATGGCTAAAAATATGTATATATTTGGGACTTTATCAAGTGCACATAGTGTAAGCTCCCTCATTCCCTTGTCCAGAAAGTCATATAGAAGAAATAGAAAAAATTGACATACTATGCTTCATTCTCTTGGGTGAACTTGTCTTGTTTTAAACATCTAAAGTTTAAAAGGCCGTTTGCTTCACTTGCTTTTGTTTTCTATTGAATTTTGAATCTCATGAGTTTAACTTATGGTCCCTTTTTTTTTAATCCTTTCTATGGAATTGATTATGTGTGTGCATTGTTTTAATTTACTTTTTTATTGTCCATTGCTTTATGGGCAAAGCAAGCTAAGTCTAAATAGAAATATGACATAAATGAAAAATAAAAAATAAAAAATAAAAAATAAAAATTATTTTATGAATCGCAATAAAAATTAAGAATAAGTAATTGAATTGTAATGTAGTATAATTACACTTAGGTAGTGATGCTAGAGTATAAGGATGGCAGCTAAAGTCAATAACTTTACCTGAATAGCAAGACCTTGAGTGTTGGGATTAATTGGCCTAATTTAGCCATATGAGTACTTAACGAATCACTTTGTAGTAATTTGGTATCTTTGAATTTTAGGGATTCCATAGCTAACCCAACAATTGGGGATTTATTAGAATAAGTAGCATGAAGTATCTACTTCTACATCATTGCACTATGAGTAGATATAATACTAACTATGTGCTATTTTATAACCTTTATTTCAATCTTTTTATTCTTAATTTTTGATATTCATACCTTGGGAACATACCTTATAGTTTACCTTGTCTTCCAAATATGAAAATTTAATTTGCGTTCTCTAATCACTTGAAATGGCTACACTAGTGATGAATATAAATGTTTCCTTTCACTATTATCATGCATTTATTTCAAACTTTGATAGTATTTTCAATTGTGATATTGTTTTGTATTGGAAATTGATGTTTTATTTTGCAATTTTAATTATTGGATAATGCTGAACACATCTTTGCAAATCAAATTGTTATTCTAATCTCTATTTTTATTGAACTTTATAATGTCTGAGATTTTGGTGGAATCTTAAATCCAATTCTTTTGTTTTTTTTTTCAAAAATTATATATTGAGACAATTATTTTTCATGGAGGTTGTCTAGTACAAAATTTTGCATCTAATAGAAAAAGTTGTTACCATGGTGCACCTCAATTCAAACCCTAGCTAGTAGGGGCATTGCTAGCCCTAGATGTTGGCCACCACTCGCAAAATTGTTTTAATTATTGTGTGATGCTCCCACCTGATTACTAGACATAATGAGGAGCCAAACTTGTTAAAAAATAGGTCGAAGCCATTTAAAAAATAACATTTAAAGCTAAGCCTGAGCTAATATTTTATTTTTATTTTTGTGGCTAGGCTTGACTTAAAAAGAAAATTAACAGGCCCATTTTGGCTATTTAATATTATTTTTTCTTTTGGTCCAATTTCCCCATTAGATAATTAACCACTCCTTTTTTCTAAAAAAAAATTTAGAAAAAGGCATCCTCTAAGAATTCAAAAATAAAAATATCAAATCAGTTTGCAAAGTAACATTTAATATTGTTAAACATCATTTTGCTATGAATAATACCCACTTTCACATTTATCAAACACATTTATCAATGAATGATCTAGCATGTACTAACTATATTATTCAATAACATAATTATATTTTTGTAAAAAAAAAAACATAATAATTATCCACCATCTATAGATGCAATTAATCCTTATTTGATTTTTCCTACTTCAATTATGTAACTTTATTATTTTCACACTTGACATGTATAATTTAGTATATAAGTTTTAATTATAACAATATTAACACTAAAAATTGTGTTCTTCCTCCAAATTATATTAATAATTAATTTCTAAATTTCATTCATAAAGAAAGAATAAAGTGAAAGGAAAAAAAAGGAAGATCTAGGTAGAACTTTAAAATATTATAATAAAATAATCAAAACATTACTTGGGCTAGGGTAAGGTTTGGAAAAAAATCAAACCTAACCCATTTTATATTTAGGTTTTTTGTTTTTTTAGCAAGCCCTTTTTTCAAGCTTTTTCTTTTGGGTCTCAAATCTAATTTTTTTGGATTTGAGTCTATTGAGCTAAACGAACTTTTCAACCCATGATTAGGAGTGTGTTTGGACATGCGTTGAAAAAGTCTAAAATCATGTTTGGTCAATTGCAACATGCTAGAAGCAATAAATTTTTACTTTGTAGAAATGTGATTTAGGAGAGATACGACTTTTTCAAACACACACAAGGTCTATTAATTATTTACTCTTATGCGTGCTTATATTTTAATTTGCTTTTGTACGGATGCTTTTTGACTATATTGTATTAAAAGTTTCTTGTTAGTTATTTTATCCGAGTTATTTAATTCAATTGCTATATAAATGTTATTTAAATCACTACTGATATTATTACTTTGTACTAGCTCATAAGTTGTTATAGGAATTACATTATTCTTGCTCTTTTACTATTTAATATTGTAAATCAATGTTTTAGCAAAACACTTGCACCTTTGTTTGTCCTTTCCTATCGTAGCTTGTATTATTTGCTTACTAAATGTTAAAAACCACTCCTTTAATATTTACAGCGTTCACGTAATAGCACCGATCAAGATCCAATCTTGCGGCGTGGGTGGGTTACCAGTTAGTTGGCGTGTCTTGCACTTATTTGTAGGAATTTAAGAAAAAAGGTTTATTTTGAATAATATTTAATCTAGTATAGCTCCTTTAGATTTACAGGCAGGATCCAGCTTCCCTTGTGTCTTATTTTGAATTGTGTTGTGAATGTTGAGAGTAGAGCTCTCGTGTAGGATAATTGTATAGGTCGTTGAATTAATTTGGGAACAATCTATGTTATAGAGGAGGTTTTGCTAAAATTTTTGTAGGAGCCTCATATATTTATATGAATGAGAAATTCAATCAATATTGTGTTATTTCCCTGTTTTTATTGTCAACACTTACAAATACAGCGTTTCCTTGTGTTCAGTAGTCACCCTCCTAGTCTTGGGGTGTGAGAACTGAGCTTCCAAATGATCATGTTTTGATATCCACACCTTTCCCAACTTTTTTAGCCTCCTAATCTTGATTTTGAGACCATTTCTGTTATTCACAGCCTCTAGTTTATTATTTTTTTGGTACTTTTCTTGATCTACCCTCTAGCTATTTTTCTATCTTCCTCTTTTCTTCGACTTTCTTAGGGAGCGAATATTATGGTGTGTTTGGTTCTCCGTTTGAAAGGCTCAAAACCATGTTTGCAAGGAAGCAACAATTTAGTGCTTCTATACAAACGTAGTTTTGAAACGGGATTCTAAACACGCACTAAGCTTCAAGGCCTGCCACCTCTCCCCATCCTACTTCTCTTTCTCATTGTCATTGTGTGAATAAAAATTCTCAGTTTTATTATCCTACAATTAATCTGAAGAACATTTATCTATCAATTTAATCCCTTTGCAGATGTGTTTCTTTTATCCATTTATCTATTCTTTCGAGTTGCTGATCATGGCAAATCATAATGTTTTGTAGTTTTTGTTCTATCTTACTCACAGTTCAAATTTTTTTTTGGTCCCCACCATCATTTCATGTCCAACTGAAGTTTTTTTTTTGGGTTGGGGGGAGGTTTAGTTAGGTCTTAATAATGAAATTTAGGACTCTTGTACTTTTGAAAAACTTAGGATATGTTTGGTAGGTGAGAGAGTTGAATCGTAAAAAAAAAAAAAGAGTTAGATTGAAATAAAAATATGTTTAGTACATAGGAGAATTTTTTCTTTAAGTGAGTTGTCTCCCAATAACATAGAAGACTCTAATTCTTTACTTTGTAGTGGGAAGGATTGAGTAAGAAAATAAAAATTAAGACTATTTTATCATTCTTTAAATAATTTTTTTATTAAAAGTAATCAAAAATGATTTTATAATTAAAATATTATTATTATTATTGATAATTAAAAATAATTATTTAATTATTTATTATTATTAGTAATTAAAAAATATTTTATTATATTTTATAATTATTAGTAATTAAAAAATATTTTATTATATTTTATAATTATTAATAATTAAAAAATAGTTAAAAATATTTTGATCTTTTAATTCTTTTTTATTATATTTTTATGTTATTTCTATCTAATTAAATATAAAAAAATAAAAATATTTTTATTTTTATTTATATTATACCAAACATAATTATAGATATAAGTTTCTTCTCTATTCCCAATCTATTTTCAATTCTTATTCCATCAAAAACTTATTTTTCATATCAAACGAAGCCTTAATGGATCTAATATGTAATGGGAACAAATGAAATAATATTGTTGCAGCATCAAGAATAGTAACAAGTTTTCGTTTCACAGAGAGGATCAGCATAACTTCAAGCCACCCCTTAGATTGACAAAAAAGTTACGGATGTATAGTTTTATTATTAGACTTGAGTTTTCTATAATCATTTAAATTCTCTCTTAAAAACATGATATGTAAAAATGTTTTTACAAAATTTTAATTGTATAGTGTTAAATTGTATATATATATATATATTTATTACGATTTTATTAAATACTTAAATAACAAAGTCCAGCATAATTACTTGAGGATTACTCTTCCATTATTATTTTTCTATTAAACATCTGACATCCTTTGCTCTTATCTCAAGTAAAATGTCTCCGACAGCTATAGATATTGCCTTCTGAGTTCTGACCATGGGCCTCCCCCTGCTCTTCATCTTATCCCACTTCTCATTCAGTTTCTATTCAACAGATCTCTTAAATAGTCAAATTTTCCTCTGCAAGATAGGCAAGCCATTACTGACACATGTGCTACTCTAGTATTGAATACTAAAGGGGACGGCAGAATCACAAAATATGAATAACGTAGGTCAACAAGCTTGGAGAATGAAGACCAAGACTTTGAATTGGAATTTTGAATGAGAAAATAAAATCTTTAATAAATAAGTGACTCATACTCCTTGGCTGTATTTAATTTAGATTTTTTTTTGGGCAGTGATTGCGGCTAATAAATAGGAGTGTAGACTTCATATAAAATAAAATTTATTACTTTTTTCTTCTAAGAACATGGGGTGTAATATTGTCATGGAGTTATTTAGAACTATATTCAACTTAAAATTAACAACAGAATGAGTATGGATTCTTTGCTGCTGAATTTGAATAGCAGATCTAGATCTTCAATATTTTTTTTGGCAATTTCAATCATTTTATTTTTTTTTTATTTTAATATATTTTATTTTATTTTAAAATAAATAAAATATAAGATAAAAATAATCTTTTAATTTTCATCAAGGAGAATTGTTTATCAAGAGAAAATTAAAAAATTATCTTTAAAATAAAAAATGTCAAAATAAAAAAAAGAAATGATTGAGATTATAAAATAAAAAATGATAATAATAAATTAAAGATCGAAATTTACTGCTCAATTCAAACAATCTATTGTCCAGGAAAAAAAAAAAATCCGTTCGCAGAAGTTTGCAGTGCCCGTGACTAGTAACTACTGCCCGGGGTTCCATGCAACTTCTCAATCAAGTACTTGTTCTGCAATTTGGATCTTTCTAGATGAGACCTCTCTGTGGCCTGATCCAAAGTGCATTCGGGTCCATGTAATATGATGAACCAATAATAAAATTATAATTTCCAATGGATAAACTTAAGGACAAGATGCATTGATTAAATTCCTTTTAGCAAAATTTTATATATGAGATATGAATGTAGAAGTAACACAAATGTAGTACATTATATGACAAAACTGAAATTTTTATTCATATATTTAAGAGTGAATTAATTTTTTTAAAATATATTTTTGGCCCAATTTAATCTTTAAAAAATTAGATATTTTATTTTAATCCTTTAAGAATTATTATGTTTTAAAACAATCTTCACGTTATGTGGCCTAACAAAATAAGTGACATGATCGCTAATTATTTATATGGTTACAAAAATGTTTTATAAACAGTCTTTTAAACAATATGTTTAAGTATTTGAAATTTAAAAAGTGCAATATTCATGAGCATTTATTATAGAGATATCATTACGTCAAACTATGTCACTTTATCTTGTAACTATTTATTAATGTACTTAATGTGAGGGTCGCTTTAAAACAAATAGTATTTTGAAATTAAAACGGAACGTTTTAATTTTTCAAAATTAAATTAATATAAAATGTATCTTATGAAAACATCAATTGACTCTAAATTTAAATATTGCATTGTGAAGCATCTAATACTAATGAGAAATATATATATATTCAAAAGTTTTATACGGTCAATTTATTTGACTTATAAGCTGCATGTACTAGTAAATATATTTTTAAATAAATTACATAAAGTTTTTTTAGTTTTATTAAAATTATATACACTTCTTCTTTATTTTCAAAAAATATATAAATTTTTTATTAAATAAAAAATAATTTTATACTTTAATCTAATTTTAAATTTTTTAACTAAAATATTCTCTTTTAATTTAAATATATATTTTTAAAATTAAAAAATTAAATAAAAGTTATTTTAATAAAAAAAATTTTAAAATTAAACTAAAATATACAATAATTTTTTATTTTAAAATAAGTCCATATAATTTTAATAAAACTTAAAAAATATCCATCATTTACTCTCTATTTTATATACAACTATACATTTTAACAAATATGACCAATAATGTGCCTTAGATTCACAATTTCTTCAATTACTTGATACTAGTTCAAGTGATAAGTGTGAGATAAAGATATAAATAATATCAACATTCGATTGCTTCAATATAATATAAAAAAAAGGTCACAATTTCTTCACGTATCTTTTAGATACAATGAAAGATGTGTATTAAAATTTGGAGGGAGAGACAGATTTTTTCCTTCCTACCAAGCTAAGACAGAGACGCTAAATTAGGAAATACAATTGGGAAATTTTGTGCAAAAATTGTGGGAAGAATCTTATGGCAGAGGCCTCAAGGCCCCATCAACCTTTGACTAGTGTGTGAAAGACCTTTCTGAAAACTAATAAACAAAGGGTGACTACCCTCTGTTTTTCTTACCTAATTTTATCACATTCTGTACTACTTGTTGACAAAACGCATATATATATATATATATAGAGAGAGAGAGAGAGAGAGAGAGAGAGAGGGCTGGGTCGGCTCTGTTTATTGTTTTCGTTTAGACCACGATTGAGAGAGAGAGAGAGAGAGAGAGAGAGAGAGAGAGAGAGGGCTGGGTCAGCTCTGTTTATTGTTTTCGTTTAGACCACGATTGGTGTGATGAAATCGGAGAAAATGGGAGAAGGAAATGAAATCTAATAATTGTACTGTTTGATATGTAAAATTTTTTTTTTTATAAGTTTGACCATTCTTACATTTTTAAGAATCTTCTCCTCTCTTTTCATGTAAAGGATTAGATTTTTTATAAAAAAATAAAAATAATAATTATTAAAGATAATCAAAAATAAAATTTTAAATTAAAAATATTATTTTATTATTAATAATAATTAATAATAATTATTTTATTATATTTTATAATTATTAATCATAAAAAATAATTAGAGATATTTTGATCTTTTAATTCTCTTCTTATTTTATTTTTATATTATTTTTATCTAACCAATTATAAAAAATAAAAATATTTTTATTTGTTATTTTATAATACTAAATATGATTATGGGATACAAGATTTTCTTTTATTTCTATTTCATTTTTCCTTCCAGTTTTATCAAAAACTAATCTTTTTGTACTAAACGAAATCTTACTTTACAAGATAATACCATGCACGCGCGTGTATGAATTTCCATGGGAAGCTTCAGCCCTTTCTTGAATAAAAGGTCGCGTTTAGATGCCTTGCAGCGGCATCTTGCTGCCCACATTACTGCACAATGTGCAGTAAATTATTTTCGTCTTTTTGATTTTTATTTTTTGTGTTTTAAGTTCAAGATTTGATGAAGACGATAGAAATTTTAATTATATAGGTAAAATATTTGAAGTATAATTTTTTATAGTTACATTTTTTGTACTTAGGACTACTATTTTTAGTTTTTTTATCAAATTGTAAATCTAAAACACAAATACAAAAAGGAAAAGACATTTTTTTGGCTTGCTATATATGCAGTAGGATCTTTTATTGCAGGAAAGCTGGGCGATCATCTTGTTAATATCCAGTAGAATTTTATAATTTATATTTCTTATAATTTTGAATAAATTACACAAATTTTATTTAAATCTAGTTGAAATTATACAAGCATATCCTCTATTTTTAAAATACATACCCTAGTTTAATTTTATTTTTTATTAAAATATCCTTTGTAAAAACATATAAGAAGGTATTTACTGTAGGATATTTTAGTTAACAAAAAATTTAATTAGATTAAACTGAAGCGAATATTTTTGTTTTAGATGAGATACATGTTTATTTTAAAAATAAATGAGAGATTATTGTAATTTTAACAAAATTTATTAAAAAAAAATTTGTATAATTTGCTCTGTAATTTTTACACTTAACTATAACTAATTCCACTTGAAGTTTTATTTTATATAAGATATTAAATTTTAATTTCAATTTTCTAAAAAAATTACCAAAATTGAACTTCTTTTGTTAACTAAATCTTTTTGTTCATCTAAGTTGGTTTGTAGAACCATCACTAAGTACCTTTTGTCAACTAAATTCCAACCATTATGACTCATGAATGCTTATCTTTCCGTTTCAAGGAGTTGGGAATGATTGAATGTGTAGAACAACCACCACCTGAATTGATTGCACAATCATCTTTCCGTTTCCTCATCTTGCAGAGAAATGTTTTCTCTGCATAATATACTCATATATTTCATGTACTTAGGATTACTTCATCTTGTGTGTGTGTGTGTGTGTGTGTGTGTGTGTTGTGTTAACTTTTTTTTTTGGTAATGAGATTTTCATATTATCAGCCATTTATCATTTTGAAAAACCTTCTTTCACCTTCAAGCTAAGATAGTTGAAAACTAGGATTTTGAACCACTTCTATTATTAGATTAGGTCGATCTAGCCGACCAAAATTATTCAACTACACCAAAGGACACTGCAATAAATAGCCGACTATACTATTTAGGTGAGGGATCTTCATTCTCTTGACCTTTTTCCTTTAAATTATTTTCTCATATTACTCTTTTTAATAGTGTTGTGCATACTTGATTTGATGATCTAGCCAATTTAGTCTCCCCCCATCATAAAGGTTAGATCAGGCGTATTAGGCCAACCGCGTCAATTGATTTGGTTTGACTTGGCTTAGTGTTAAATTTTTTTAAAAAAAATTATAAGATTTATATAAAAATTTTATTTTTTTAGTAAATTATTTTATAATGTTTAAAAAAATTTTTTACTTTAAAAAATACTTGGCCAAGCTCAACTTGTTGTAGTTATAAATCAAACTCAGTCATACTAAGCACCAAGTTTGAAAAAAAATTGCTAAATGCCAAATCAAACTGACTTTTAAATTAGACCAAAATCTGGCATAATCTATCCTGTATGTACGTTTAATATCAAATTTGAAAGTCAAAATTTATGACGAACTCGTAAAAGACTTATGAAAGACCCTACCTTGTTGAAAAATCAACCATCAGAATATTATCATTCATCAATTACCAGAGAAAATGGAGAAAGAAAAAGACCGTATGTGAGAGAGAAGTCAGTCAATTATAGGGACATATTTGTACGTTGATTGACTTTTTATGGTGGAATCGATTCGCATGGGATAGTATTTATTGGACTATAAATTTAAAAAATAATGGATTCAATACATTTATTATTTGATAGTAATACTAATAAACACATGGTTTATTGGTTTTTCCTTTTGTTCGTATATAATTTTTTAGTTATACTTTATCTATTAAAATGAATAAATTAAACAATTAGATTTAAGTACAATTTTTTATATTTTTTTATCAAGTTTATCAATTAAAATATAATAAGTATATATTTTGTATTAATTACAATATAATAAATATACAATTTAATTAAAAAATTCTATTCTTGTCTGGAAAATATATCGGCCACTATAGAAAATGGGGAAAGAAAGGAATGAGGAGTCAGTCAATTATAGCGACGTGTGGGTACGTTGCTTGACTATTTATGGTGGAATTGATTTACATAGGATGGTATATATTAGGCCATAAATTTAAAAAAAATGAATTCTATACATTTATTATTTGATAGTTATAAACAGATGGTTTATTGGTCCTTTCATTTGTTCATGTTTTTATATTTTTATCATTAGATTTTTTTAGTTAAAATATTAGGGGTGTATATTTTTTAATTAAAATATAATAAGTATATAATTTAATTAAATAACTATATAAATTCCTATCTTATATTTTAATTAAAAAATATAATAATGAAAATACAAATAACTGAATATAAATTTTTTTGCTAAATTAAATTAACCATAATAGGAGATGCATGAGTCTACAACATGTTTTAATAAAAATATATATTAAAATATCATTATATATATAATTTAATATATTTAATTTTGATAGATTGAATTAATTTAAAATTTTCAATATTTGTTAATCACTAGTTCTATTAAAATCTTCATAGATTTATCTCTTTTGCTGATTTTTTTAAACTTAAATTTTAAAAAGATCTTAATGTATTTAGGTTCCTTCTTTATCTTATTCCTTTACTCTCTTAATTTTCTCCAAGGCTTTATATTTCATTTGTAACCCCCCAAAAAAGAAAAAATCTTTAAATAAGCCATAAAGTATCGTCTGCCACAACTTTGAACAGTGACCAAGACACTTCTACAATTTTCTAGCCAAACATCTCTGGGCGGTTGACATAAGTCATTGTATACAAGCCAATCAAAAAATGACACATCATCCTTCTTTTTTGAAAGAAAACTAATCACTCATATACACAAATAATTCTCCATAGAAACTCACCTACTTCTTCCAACCATCAAAATAATTAAAGAAAACCAGTTTGACCCTTTGTCGACATTTTTCATTGTCTTAAATTTCAATTCCTTCCTTGTCCCTCTTCTCCAACCACTCTCATTTAAAGTCTACCTTGGTCTTCTCCCTTCTCCATACTCCTCCATTCTCAGTTTTCCCCTTCCTGTGTTTGATAAAATTCTCATCACTTTTCTCTCCAATTCCTTCTCTTTCTCTCTTCACCTCTTCATATCCTCTCCTCACATTCAAGATCTAAACCAACTCATTTCTCTGTTTTTTCTGTAACATCTGCTTTAAATCTATGAAGCAACAAGACTTAAAAAAAAGAGCCGTATCATATCCGTTTCGTCTTCAATACTTAGATTCTATGCCTCACTTCAAATTATGTTTAAACACTGCATGATTTGTTATGCCGTATGTCCAGTATGAATCCTGTGAGCAAAAAACTGTTGATCCATGGCTCGGAAAGTCTCTCACCCCTTACAAGTCCCGGGAGTTCCCCTCCTTTGCATTCTTCAAGCACGAGTTTTCCCATTATAGCAATTTTAGTAATAGGAATATTGGCCACAGCTTTCTTGCTCGTGAGCTACTACATCTTCGTGATCAAATGCTGCCTCAATCGGCAGAGTATCGATCTTCTAATGCGTTTTTCTCCATCACGAAGGCATGAGGACCCATTGGCTTTGTACACTCCTAGAACAGAGCCTCGAGGACTCGACGAGGCATTGATTCGACTAATCCCAGTGATTCAATACAAGTCTGAAAGAAACTTTAGTACTGAATGTTCTGTTTGCTTGAACGAGTTTAGAGAGGAAGAGAAGGTAAGAATTATACCAACTTGCAGCCATGTCTTCCACATAGATTGCATCGACGTTTGGCTTCAAAACAACGCAAATTGCCCACTTTGCAGAACAAGCATAAGCATCTCCAAGATTGATCAGATTCTCAGTATCCCTCAAGATCAAAGGCCAGATAGTGAAGATTTTGTCGTGATTGAAGTAGATAGTGATAACGCTAGAGAATATCCTATTATGGAGCAGAGAGTTGTGGAGAAGAAAGCAAGGAGGCCCAAGAAGGTGACAAGCATGGGTGACGAGTGCATTGAGATTAGAGCCAAAGATGAACAATTCTCAGTGCAACCCATAAGGAGGTCTATCTCAATGGACTCATCCAGGGACAGACAGTTCTATCTAGCAGTTCAAGAGGCTTTGAAGAAACAGAATATGCAAGAAAGTTCTATTGAAGGCAGCAGTAGTAATGGTGGTGGCAGTGGCAGAGTTAAGAGATCATCATTTTTTTCCTTTAGACATAGTGGCAGCAGATCTAGAAGTTCAGTACTCCCTGTTTATTTCGACTCTTAAAATTTTTGGGACGTGAGTGAGAATGAGAAGAAGCCTATATTGAATAGAATTGTATACAAAGGAAGTATATGAGTGAGAGGTTTGTAAATTTAATGTTATTAGAAATTTGGGTTAAAACGTAATATTAGGTCTAAGAGTATGCTCTTTACGTGGCCCAATAAAAATCTCTCCAGTATTTAACCTCCTTGGTTCAGTCTCCAATAATTCTTTTTTTTTTTTCCAAACAATATTATAAAGAGCTTGACAGGCAATACAATTCTGTGTCTAAAATATATTAATTTGAAAATTTAGGTGAAGATGAATCTTATTGTCCATTAAATAACTTTACTATCAACACACGGTATTAGTACATTTTGGGTAATAACAACTTTTTGATTTAATTATAATTTTATTTTATTATTGTTCTTCCATATTTTATTTATTAAAAATTGTAATTTTTTAGTCTTAATTGAAATATTGTTATCTCTCTATTGATTAAATTAACTAAAGATTAAACTAGATTAAATGATAATTAAATATGATTTTGTTAAGTGAAAAAATAAAATTTAGAAGTGCAATTCAACTTAAATTTTTCTTTCTATATAATTTTTTTTTTTAATTTTATGAATTGCCGTGCATCCAGGGTCTGCTTTAATTTGTTTCAAATGGCTTGAAGTTATGATTATAAGCATCATTGCTGAAATCACCACCCTTCTAGCTTTTTGAAGGGACCTTTTTCCCACTGTGGATCAAATAAGCTATACCATGTCTTGTTCTAGCAATATCAAAAGAGAGGAAGGGAAATCTGGCTTTAAAGAAAAGTATTAGTGGGAAAAAATTTGGAGGATATGGAGCAATAGACCATTTACCAAAAAGCAGAATCCAAGATTCAATAAAGTAAGGCAAAGGTGCCCCAAATTTTACTTTTAAAAGCACATATGGGGTCCATGTCCATTGCCGAAATCATATTCAACCACCTAAATCATATTCCTTTCTGTACTTAACTGTTTTGTGTTTGGATGCTCGCAGATAAAGTTAGGGTTTGGTCTAGTGTTGCTATCTGGTTCCACAGTTAGATCGGTTGCAGCTTTGTAAGATGCAACGATAAATTGTTCTTGAATATTTACTGGTCCTAGTTGTATTTTTAATATTTCTAAGTATTTAATTAAACAAAAATTTTTAAATTTCAATTAACACAATGTTATTCTCTTAATTAATTACTTTTTTTTAACAAAAAAGACATAAAACCTTGAGAGTAGAAAGTAAAGAAAGAAAGTATAACAAAGATCAAACTCACGTATAGTAAGATATCCTGACACTTATGTCCAAGGGAGGTCTTACTTGAGCCAGAACTCTTAGGGCTGCTAATTTATTTCTTAGGATAAAATATTATTTGGTATCATGTGATTCGACTTTGATTCCTTGTTGGTTGAAATTAAAACCATTACAATAATGGTACTTGTGGTACCATTTCGTTAACTTTTTGAGGATATGTAATTTGTCCTAAATTTCTAATTTCCAAACAAAATTCATAATTTTTCATGCCTTGAAGATTGAAATTGTTTTAATTGTTGATTAAAATCCCAAATTCAATACACAAAATGCAATATCTCTAAAATTTGACCTAAATGAAATCCCTAATTGTGTCCCTAATTTTGCTCTAAATTTTTAATTTCCTCACAAAATCTCTAATTTCTTATGTATCAAAAACCGAAATTCTCCCCTTAACTAATCAAAATTCCAAATTTAATATGCACAATACATCTCCAAAATTTTCCCCTAAAGAAAAATCCCTACTTTGTCCGAATGCCCAATTTCAAAATGAAATCTCTAATTTAGTTCAAAGAGTTTGGAGATTAAGTTTTCTGAATATTATATTCAACCAAATTGGAACATTTTAAGGATAAAATTAGGGTGAATTAACAAAATTTTCGGATTACATGCCATACATGTGCTATTTTGTTCTTTTAATCAAAGAGTTAACAAAGTGATACCACAAGGTGCCAATAATGATTTAATCCTTTGACCATTCAACTAGCAATTTTTAAACCATAGAGTATCAAAGTGGAATTAGGGAGAGGATATCAAACTATATTTTTTCTTATTTCTTAAAACAACTAAGTCCTTTTATACTCAATTTAAACAATATTATTTCTTTTATATATATATATATTTAAACAATATTATTTCTTTAAAAATATAAGATCAATGGATAAAAACAAATAACCAACTAATTTAGTAGTGTTATATCCCATATAATAGAAATTAATTTTACTTTCATTTATTTTTTAAAAACTATTTTAGAGTTGTAGAATTGTTTTGATTAAAATTAAAGATCAAATTTTTTTTGGTAAATAAATTGAGATGATAATATTACTAATGTTTTTAAAATCAGATAGTTATTAAACTGGAAGAAGTATTGATTTATTATTTATTAATTGAATTATAGTTGAACTATAACAATCCTAGGTCTTAATTAAGCTAACTAAGCATAATTGTACTCTTAATCATTAGTACTTAAGGTATAATGTCAATAATAATTTAGTAATGGGTAAAAAATAGGAGAAAATTTGAACTTATTCATCATTAATTCTCATTTATTAGGTAACCAAAGAGATTCATGTTCATAAGAAATTTAAAATTCTTGTTAACATTTTTGTCTCAACCAAAATACTTCCATAAAGCTTAAAAACTCATATGTTAAACTACAAGTTATCACTTATCACTACCATTAAGGGTGTGTACAGGCCAAGATAGGCCAGGAATTACCTTGACCTGAGTCCTAGTTTGATTTTGAACTCAGGATAAAAATTTTTGTCCTGGGCCTGACTCAGCTCGAACCTAGCTCAGTTATTATCGGATCAGGGATGGACTAACCAGGCTAAGCTAGGCTAAATGTCTTTTTCTTAAAAAAAAATTTCAAACTTTAGAAATTCATATCTTAATATTTACTCCATTATTTTGAGCACGTGACCACTCTTTTTGATATGTTTTTTCAAAATTTACTTAGTGGACATGAAAAGACATAGATTCAAAGGAGAAAATAAGAAGAAAATGCAAATATAATAGATAAAATTTTAAAAAATATATATTTTTAATTTTTTTTCTTATTTGAATGTGATAATTATACTTAGGAGAGTTTTAGCATGGACCTTGACCCTTCTAATCATTTATAATTTATAAAATATGTTAAAAAATTTTAGCTAAAATTATAAGAAATCCTTAAAAAAAGAATTCTTTTCAATTTAATCTCTATCTTTATATATATATATATATATATATATATATAACCTAGAGTCAAGCTAGGCTTGATAGAGCTAGAAGGTTGCCCCAAAGCTCGCCCCAACCTGAGGGATTGTCTCGACCTGACTTTGTTTCAATATATATATATATATATATATATATATATATTTTATAAATTTCTTGATCCATCTCGGTTCAGGGCAGCCAACTGGGCCAATTGAGCCTTGTACACCAATAACTATCATGGTGAAAGACTAAGATTTAATAGCTAAATTGGAGATTTAAGAACCTAGATCAAAACTTGGAAGGACTTAGTTGCAGCCAAGGTAGCTTTTAGAACCTCTAAAAGCATCAGAACACATTAACATTGTGACCTGAGCACTTCTCGTCGCAACTTAACTTGAGTATAGAACCCAAGAACTAAAAATATAAACTTGCATGGCAACTCCAAAGTCCTATGCTATAGCTCAGCTTGATACTGGTACCAAAATACACAAAATTCCTAATCCTTGCCACGACTCATGACCTTTGTGTAGTAGAGAGGTGCATTTTTAGACCTCTTAATGCCTTTTGTTTGATTCTTGCCACAGTGAGACCCTCTTGTATCACAATGAGATTGCTCTCTAGAACACTTACCCTAAATTTCATGATTTGCATAGCAGCTAGAAGACTTGCATTGCGACACACTTTTCTTCTGTTAACTTTAAACTCATTTTGGTTGTGACTCAAATGTGTTTCGCCATAACTTGACTAACCCTTGATCCTAAACACTTAGATACACATCCCAACACTTTGTCACTACCTTAAATTGAACTTTAAGGTTCTTTTATGGCTGAAATACATAGTTTTAATGGCATAGAATTCCTATATGGCTTGACTTACTAACTCTCATCATTTAAGGACTTAAAGATTGACCAAGCCAATCAACCTTACCATATATAAGCAATTCATCCATTGTATCAGCAATAGTGTACATAAAGCCACAAGTGACAATTTCAAATGTGCATTTTCCTACCAACTAACCTTAAACCACTTTGAACAAGTTTCAATGAACTAAATGAATAAGTTCCTATCCTCAAAATTTGAAAAAAAACGTTTGATACAACATATGGCTATGCAATATCCTTAGAATTACCCAATAATTTCTCATGACAGCAAAGTGAGTAGAGGTATACCCAAGGGATGGACTAACTCACAACTAGCAAAACCAAAACAACCATATCATATTCCCCAAGCTCTTAAACTACAACTAAATCCAAAGCAACACTTGTTCAAGTATTGACATCCATCTTACTCTTTATATGACGGCAACATTCAAGAGTTACTTTTAAAATTTCTAAGTAACAAATCATAACCTAAACTATGCCTTATAAATTCCTCTAAACACCTTATGCAGGTATAATAAACATAATTAAACTAGCCCGAATATCCAAATCTCTTATACCAATAATTCAATCATTAATTTTACAATGCTAAGTATCTAGAGGTCATATAATTTCAGGGTACTTGTTAATAATCATTTAGACACAATCACAAGCACCAATTCCATGATCTCTCAGATTATAAAACCAATTTGTATATTTGGCAATATATGATGCAATATGGCAATTATACAATATATTAAGCAATACTAGCATGTCTATTATACAAAACCATTTAAATGAGGTATTCAAGTTTATACACTACTAAACCATCACAGTATGCTGCTCTTTGCTACTAATCGGTCCGATCTTTGAAAATGTTAGCTTGCAATCAGGGTAAGATATAAAATCTCAGTAATAAGAAGCAAATTCAATATATATGTATAGGTTAATCAACATAATGCATTTTTATACAAAGAAATATACTGAAAGCATCAATATCATCAACAAATGAACTAGTTGAACTATTAGTGACTATTATCCTATACTAACAATTACATACAGCATATTAATAGCCAAAAATAGAAGGAAAGGCCCCGTCCATGGTGCCAACTCCCTAATGAGCATGCTCATGGCTCGATGCATTCCCTTGAGTTAGATCACAACTTAATGCATAATCATGACACAAGACATGGGTGGTAGCTTGACCACAGCTTCACCAATGACACAATTACGGTCTAACAGAATCAAGTGGCTAACCAATCATTTAGTATAGAAAACACATGTACTACAAGTATAAGATCAAAATGAACATATACATGAAATTAAAAATTTTCCAATTACTTTAATGAAGCCAATTACTCTTCATTTAGCTACCCATATGTTCCAAAAGGCCCACTAAGCCTATGACAAATATAATTATCATCATCTAGCCATCATTAGCAAAAGAATTTCATATCCATTGTTCAATTTCATCAAGAATCCATTAGAAATAACTTACTCACATTTCTGAGAGTCAATTGCACCAATTTAAGATTAAAACACCAATAACTAAGAATTGGTCACTCCTAATATCTCTATTTTCCTACATGTAACAACTATACACCAAAAGTTTATATAAATGATGAAAATTTAGCACATATACATCACAAAATGATAGGAGACACTTACCTAATCCTTTAATGACTTCCTAAATTTGGATTTGAGTCATCTATCTAAGAAACTATAGTGGTTCATTCTGATTTCCTTGTATTTTCACACAACAAAAAAACTAACTTAAAAATTAGTCATTAGGGCCAATTTCTAACATAATAATATATCAAAATAGGGAAAAGTACTTACCGAATGGTTCCTTTAGTTTTAACCTCTGAAAATCATCCAAGAAATAACCAAACACCCACTTTGAGATCTTGAGATGAGATGAAAATTCACTAAACATAAAACTAATTGATCAAAATGTAGAGGAAGATGGGAGCATTAACTTCTATATAACTCACCTTAGTCAAATTTCCCTACAAGAGCATAAATCAGTAGCAAAATGGTAGTGAAACCCTAGCCTTCTTTACATATATGAATTTCCCTTTTAAATATCCTATGTTTCTGTAGAATAGGGGGTAAAGGCTATAGAAATTTTAGGGTTTTAAAGAAAATGGGTTGACCCAAGGGTCCATGGTATAATTGGGTCCATTTCTTAGGTGTTCAACCACAATTAAATGGGTTGGGTTTGGTTAACTTAAGTTGGGCCTCTATAAAAATCATTTTTGGCATAAATAAGTTAATCCTAGGCCCAAAAAATGTTAATCTTCTTTAAGTTAATAATTTTCTTAATTAATCTTAAATCTACTATTAAATTTATTTTCAGTCTAAAATGGCCCAAAAATCACTATTTGCCTCAAAATGTATAAAATGATAGTTTCCTATAATTTATTCCAAAATTCCTAAAGTAATTCTATATTTTTCTCCAAATTAAATACTTAATTCTTCATTATTTTTCTTAATAAATTTTTAGATGTTACATGAACAATAGTTGAACTGATAGTAATTAAATATATATTTTTAAAGTTTTATATATTAAAAATTCTAATGTAACAAATAAATGTTAATAAATTTTAAATATTTAATTACTAATTCATATTTCTTAAAATATTTAAGAATTTATTTTTAATTAAAAAATAAATATTACCATAATTAAAATTTAAAAGCATGTAATATTAGACTTTTAAAGTTATCAGATTATATAAAGTTCTATTTATTATTAAAAAATACAAAACTATTTTTTTAAATCAAAATCACAAGGCATATTTCTCTTATTTGAAAGTGACAAGACACTTGATGCATAGAGAAAAGAAATACATTAAAAGCAAAGACAAAACACTTTGTAATTACACATTTTCCTCTCATCCTTTCCATAATCCAATAGTCCAACATTGTCTCTACTCTGACTTCGGCTTTTCTTTCATTTTGTTTGGTTTCTACTTGTATTTTGGGCCTTCTTTTGCTATTTATTTTTTGTTACATTTTTTCTGCATGTTTGGCTTCCTTTCTTTTGCTATTTGACCATGGAAGCAGCCATGTGCAGATTGAAAGAGAAAAAAAGGGGTTGGGTTTTGCCCTTTGTTGGACTTTTGTTAAGAGGTTGAATATTGTTAAAGACCTAGAATTAGAGAGTGACTTCAGGTCATAAGTTATGCCATCATGCATGAATTTTTAGCGTTATCTTTTCATAGAATTTTAGTTTTTCTAATTTTTGCATGATCTTTTCCATCTTGCTTTTTTTTAAAAAATGATCTTAGGCAATTTTATTTAAGTAGGAAAATTATGTTTTTTAGGTGTGGTTTTTTTATTTCTCTTGTGTTAGTTCCTTAAATTTCATGAAAGTTCATATATAAGGCTTTGAAAAGAGTCTATGACTTAGAGGAGATGGCCTTAAATGCTTACCAATGGCTGGAGAGAACCATGAAGAAAGTTGGTTTAAAAGGAGTGGATCTCGTTTATCAATTGGTGGCCTAATTAAAGGCACTGAATAAGAAGATGGATGAACTATAAGCTTCCACAAGCAAAGGCCTGAAGTGCATCTATGAATCCTAAAGGATAACATTTTTCTATTTATTGTTCTTTAAATTCTTCATCCTCACAATTTCCTTCTTTAAGGCTTATGGATGAACTATAGTATACATTTATATTAGTAAAGATATGTCTAGCAAAGTAAGCATATGAAGCTCTTGCGTATGTTGTACTTATGATTTACATGATTTATCTAGCCTTGTGTTATGAACATTGTCTTTGCTATCACACACTCACATTACTTGCTAGGAATGAAGTACATTAGATTGTGGCGTTCATGCATGCTTGCCTAATTTAACTTCTTTTAATTTAGGCACTAGTGTATTTTTTAGGATTAATGATGGCCAATATGATATTTATTCATGAACTCTAATGTTAAGTTACATTAGTCTATTATACTTAAGGACAAACATAAGTTCAAGTGTAGAGGTGTTGATAAGTCCCATTTTTTTGCATAAATTATATGGTATTTTAAGGACTTATCAATTTTTATTTTGTAAAAATTTATTCCTCTATGTAACTTTTAAGGGTTTTCATTAATTGTTAGAATTATGCAATTAAACATTGAATGTCAATTAAATTATACTTAAATTAGGTCTTGTTTGTAATTGTTTTTAGTTAAAAAAGTGTTTAAGGAACCCAAAATTCCAAAAGAAGCACTTAAATCGATCAAGCAGAGTCTATTGAACTTGTATGGAAGCCTAAAATCTAAATTCGAAGTCTAGCATAATGTTAGAATAATTTTAATTGTGTTAAACCTATATTTAGTTCCCTATTTTGCATTTTATTCTATAACTACTTGCTATTTAAAAAGCCCTTTTTGTTTAACTTTAATTTGTAGATAGATTTGGGCTGAAGTGGAAAGATTTGGGCCAAAGTATTAAAAACCAGATTACATACAGACTTTTGGACAAGAGTGTAGTAAATTAAGCATAACTTGTCCTTCAAATCTTCAAGTAGGCTGGTTCTTGAGCCCATAAAAAGCTAAGACAAAGGTTTGCAACTTTCTAGTTCAACTTAAAGCCTAGATTACAAAAGAAAATAGGTTAGTTTGGTGGCACAACAAACTTAAACTAACTACAATTACTTTGCATGATGTATCTTGGTAATTTTAGTACATCTCACAATCTGTAACTTTACATTGAATGAAATTAACAAAAATGGAAAGCTAAAAGAAAATCCTAAAACTTTGATAAAGCCTATAAAAGCCAAGTCTTAAGTTTTGAAGGAGTTATATAGCTAGCATAGTAGGTTATATTTTTAATAATACTTTGCCTCTATTTGAAAAGCTTTGTTCAATTGACCCTACTTGGCTATATCTATAAATAGCCATATTTTGCAACTATCTAGGGTATGTTGAAAGAGGGAGAAACTTAGAGTTAGGTAGGTCTGAGAGTCCTCTTAAGAATTGTGGCCAATCTATCAAAAAGTCTTTGAACAATTGCCAATTGGTGAGGTCCTTCATAAACTATTTTTGTTTTATATTCTTCTTTTTCTAAAGAGTCTTGTAAACAATTACCAACTAGTGATGTCTTTTATTGGTCATTTGTATTAAAAGATGAAAATAGGTAAGAGATAATTTATACACAAGATGTTTCACAATTTGATGTATCAAAAGATAACGAATTGTGTAGTTTACTTAGGCAACATGGTGACATGTTAAAAGATGAAACTATGAGAATTAATGATTGGTATATTGAATGGGAGAATTAACTTAGATAACTTATATGTTTCATTGATCAACAATTTAATTGTCATAAATTTGTCAAGTCCTTTTCCTTTAAGTTTGAGTGTTGTGCATCTTGAATTTACTAACTAATAACATGAATTTCATAAAAATTACATTTTTAATAATAATTGGTTATTTTACCTTATGAATAGTAAAAACAATGGTTAACTTAAATGAGTCCTCATTGGATTGACTATTTATACTCATTGAACCATTCTATTATATGTCGACTAATTCACTTGCTAGTGTCTTTAAAGTCACAACACATGGTGCTATAGCCTCGAAATGCATTAAAGAATGTCCTTTTTCTAGAAAGATTGGCACTATGCTATAGAGATAAATTGGAAATGTGGCTATCTAAAAATCCTATTTTGGAGAAGCTTGTTTAAGGGACATTGAGGTAACCAAATAAACAAAAAAGAGTTTCTTTGCCAGTGTTTCGAGGTCTTGGGAGCTTAAAGGTTGGTGATATTGTAAGAGAATTACATAAAATGGAATTGATCATTTATAGTTTCCTCTTTTCCCTTGTCTCTCATTTTTTCTCTTGTTTGGTTTGATGGATACTCTTTTTTAGTTTAATTGTCAATGTCTATTACAATGAAGAGTTAAATACTCTACTTTAGGATTACAATGGAACATAACATGTATTGGGATTTTGTTATTCTTTCTACATTATAATTAATGGCTTTGGGTAGGAATGAAAAGCTTTGTGTGGATGTTAAAGGGATTGAGTATTAAAGATGATGAGTATTTGGTGATGATGTCGATGGAGAAGAGGAAGAGAAAGAAGGTAAGAGACCAACTTTGGTTGAAGGTTTTATTTGAAATCTTTGATCTTGGTTTTGTTCTCAGTCTATCCACTTTCCACTTCAATTTGACTTGTAACTTTCAATTTTGATGAAGATGTAGTATGTTTATGCGTTTTGTGTCTTGCTTTTTATACAATACAAGGAGTTATGCAATATAATGGTCTTTCGATGTGACTTGGTTTTGTTCTTTATAAGTAGTAAGAGTACAATCATAATTGCATTGTTTGTTTCATTTGGTTGTTCAGTAAAAAAGATTCATAAAGCAATGATTCTAAAGGATTTTATAAAGATTAGTGACAAATTTTTATGTACTTATTCTTTTTTAAATGTTGCATATGGGTGTTTCAAGTGTTGATATGGGTGTTTTAAGTATGCAATTAATTATAAAGATTAACTATATGTTTTTATATACTTGTGCTATGTTATGTAATTTATGAGTGCAAAAATGTATGCTTTTCTTAGATAAAATTAAATAATTAAATCCTAATTTTGTCATTTTTATGTGCCTTTTATATAATCTAATTAGGTACAAGGGAACGTAAAAAGTATGAGAGAATTAGCGGAAAGCAAGCATATACAACAAGGAGCATGGGCAAGCTATGTTGGTGAGCATGACCATGTAAAGTAGGGGAATTTTGACCAAACTAGTGCTGCACGAAATGGATAGGTTCATATGGAACCACATAGCCATGTGGGACATAGGCAGAGAAGTGCTTCTTAGAGCTGAACATGGATAGATTGTGTAACTGGTGGTTTTGACATAGGCAGCTCGAGTTTAACTAAAATGAAAGCTTTTTGTGAGGTAGCTTGGATTTTATGTAAATAAGGCTAAGGATGAAACCTAAAGAAGCAAACATATAGAGGAAGAAAGGAGATTCAGAAGAAAATGCTATGAATTATTGATTATTTGAAGCTTGCATTGAAAAATCACTTAAATCCACAAATAGTCCATTTTTTTACCCTTTTTCTTAGCTTTTGAATCATGGATCTATTAAATTTCATTGTGTTATTTATTGATTTTCTTTATATGTAGCTGAATCTTTTCTTTAGAATTAGATGAATCTATTTATTGATTAAGTTGAACTTGGAATTGTAATATCTGGTTCTTTAAAAACAAGTGAAAACGCGAGAACGTAATGTACGGTTTCTCTGTAAACAAACAAAATTTATTGGATACAAAAGAAAGTCCCCACAAAATGACTTAGTTAAGGTCCCAAAAAATTTGGAAAGCATTGTAGCCTCCTAAAAATGAGAATCCTAGGCTCAGATGGAAAGAAAACGGAACTAGGATGGTGAAACAAATTGTTAACGAAAATTGACGAAACGTAATAGTATTTTCATAAATAAGTGCAACTTTTGGAAAAACATATAGGAGGGCTTTTTAAATGGAAAATTTGAGTTGCCCAAGGCTCTCAGAGGCTCCAAAAACTATGAGAAGCCCCGGGACTGGTAAAACCTCTTCGGTGTATATTTTTCAACGTTAATGAGCCTAAACTTTGACGGATTCGTTTAGTAAGGTTTTAGCTCCAAATTGAGTAATTCCAAAGGAATTTTATTAAATTGGGAACCTAAATTTTATAATAAAAAAGATAGTTCTAAAAAAGGAGCTAAAACAGGCAAAACAAAATTGTCATTATAGAAGGATGAAATTGAAATTTTTGAAAAAGTGTATTTTTATAAGCTCCCACACACTTCTCCCTTTTTCTCCCACCTTCTTAAGCATGACTTCCTCTACCCAAATTACAAAAAAAATAGCAGATCCTTGTGTAATATCAGGTTTTCTAAAAATGAGAGAAAACGTGAGAAACGTAACGTACGGTTTCTCTGTAAAAGAACAAAATTCACCAGATGACCAAAAGTAAATCCCCCTGAAATGACTTAGTTAAGGTCCCAAAAAATTTAAGAAGCATTCTAGACTCCTAAAAGTGAGAATCCCAGGCTCATACGAAAAGAAAAAAGGAGTTAGAATGAAAAAACAAATTGTGACGAAAAGTTGACAAAACGCAAGGGCATTTTTGTCATTTTGAGAAAACTTTGGAATTCTCATAGGAGGGATTTTTAAATGAAAATTTTGAATTCTCTAGGACTCTCAGAGACCCTAAAAACCATGGGAAGCCCTAGAATAGTTTAAAACCTCTCTGGTAGATGTTTTCCAACATTGGTGAACCCTAAATTTTGATAAGATTTATTTGGGAAGGTTTTAGCTCTGATTTGAGTGACTCCAAAAGAATTTTACTAAATTGGGAACCTAAATTTGATAATAGAAAAGATGGTTCTAAAAAAGGAGCTAAAACGAGGTTAGAAACGGAAATGCCAAAAATGAAAGGCAAAATTAAAATTTTAAGAAAGTAAAAGCTTCTTGAACACTCTTTAAGTTTCTTATTTCTTCTCCCCCTTCATTTTCATGACCTATTCTAACCAAAAACCAAAGAAAACACTAGCTTTCTTAGGCGCAACATGGAGGAGAAGAAAGGAGGAGAAAAAGCAAGAAAAAGGTAAGAAATTTCATGGATTTTCATGCTCCTTCTTCTAAACTTGTTCCTCTCCTCTTAAGCTTTCTTTCCCATGGTTTTATTGAAGTTTTTAGATCTGTTTTAAGGGAAGAACAGAGGAAAAAAAATCGGATTTGAAGAGAGGAGGCTAAAGAAAGTGAGAAACAAGCAAGAAAGGCCATGGAAATAAGGTAAAATGCTTATCCTATGGTAGCTATTCCTCCCCCTTCTTCTCCCTATTTTGCCCCATATATGTAGCTACAAAAGGGCTTGAATTTTGGGCAGAACCAAGAGTGAATCCTATGAATTTAAGGGAGGAGAGTAAGAATATGTAAAAAAATTCAAGTAAAAGCTATTGATTTTCAAGATAGCAAACCTAGGGTTTCATGGGTTCCCTTGAAAATTTGATTTGATATAATTATTCCTAGGCCCTAAATGAATATTTAAATGAGTTCCTAAGATCTCTAGAAGTCCCCCCCATATGCATCCTTTATCAAGAAAACAAAGTAAACATCCATAGAGGCTAAATGCTACATAGTCTTGGCCTAAAGGGGGTGGGACACCTAGGGAGAGTTTTAAAATTTTCCAGGCCCATTTTTGAGTCATATATGATGAATGAAAATGAGGAGAAACCTTGGAAAAAATTTGGGAGGCTTAAAGAATGAATTGGTGTCTTAGGTTCCATAATATGACCTAAAGAAGTAATATGTAGTTAGGCTCTTTGTTTTAATTATGTGATGACTCTAAGAGACTTAAAAGGAGTCAATAATCATATATGAAATGAAAGAATGGAACCTAGAACTTATTTGATGGGTGTTGCTTCATTAGGTGCATTCTTAGAACCATAAAGGGGTTAATGGACCAAGTTAGTATTTAAGGAAGATGTGTGGCCTTAAATTAACTCCACGAACCTAATTGGCTTCCATAAATTATATTTAGGCCAAGAGAAATGATCTCCACCTTCTTGGGTGTGTGAGGTCTAGGGAAAGGACTCAAGGCTCAAGGAAAAAGTGTGTAAATGCAAGCAAGGTAACTTCTTCACTTTCTCTCATGCATGGATGTGTGCTTACATTGTCTTTGAATGTGTGTATGTGTGTTTTAAGCTATGAAAAGTATTCTAACATGAGCTTTTATTCCATGGTGCCATGATATTACATTATTCTTTCAAATGATGTCTAATATGTGTGCTTGGGTTTGTTTAAGTGTGGAGAAGCCAAGAACCCTTTAGTTATTGTAAGAATGAGCCAAGAATCCTTGAAATTGGTTGAGGCTAAGTAAAAAGCCTCCCAAGAGTGAAGTTGACTCCCAAGAGTAAGGTTAAGTCAAAAACCTCGTAAAGAAATGGGTGAGGCGAGTCCAACATCCACAAGTGAATGGATGAAGCTAATTTACTTACTTGGTAAAGCCTATGTATGCTATGTATGACTTGTTCAAATGTTAAATATGTCTCTTGAATTATTGCACATGTCAATATGCCCCAGACATGCATTTGTAAGACTTAGTTTGCATACTTTATGTGTGATTGAAAGGGACATGAGCTATGGGGATTCTTTGAATCTCATTTCCTCCTCTCCAATGTCTTAACATACTAGGTGGAGCAATTGAGTAAAGTAATGGAAGCCACCAAGTTTAGAAGAAGGAGATTGCCATCAAAGTGTATGAGAATGCCTAGTTTTGCCTCTTTTGTAGTCATACCAATGGCACATGATGTAATACTATGATGGATTAATTATGTAATCATTTGAACATGTGTAAATACTTATATATATGATGCATGCATGAAAGTTAATGCCATATGTATGATATAATGCATTTTGAGCATGTAATGGCAAGACTAGCATTATGGGAAATGTGTGTATAGCATGCGATGAGAGAGTGAGTTTGCAAATTCTGGGTTTGTGCACCTTTGAGACAAGTTTAAAATGTCATTTTGGTGCAATCCCACGTGCTCAAGTGGCCAAACAAGTCTAGGAAGCAAATTTGGACACTTTGATGCTTGTAAAGACTATGAAAATGACCAAATTGGAACCCTATAGTACAGACTGACCAAATGGATGAATCTTCCCATTAAAATTTTCAAACATGTAGGGCTCATTAAGAGCTTTTTGGGAAGCTAAAGTACAAAAAAATCGGAGTTCTACAGAATTAATTATGAATTTTCAAAGTTGGGATTTTTCTGCTGTTCAAGTGTATGTATTGTTCATATAGTCAGTTTTGTGTTTTGTTTCATCCGATGGCCAAATCGTGTCTAACGCTTGTGAAATTTTACAGGCATAAATTAAAGGTTATAAGATTTTTGTGGCTACCAAGATCACCTCATTTGGAGGTTTGAGTAGAGAATTATGAATTTTTTGAAATTTCATGTTAGTACCAGTAATGCCACTGGACCTCTAATACTATTCCATCGTAATTCAGTTCCTAAATGGACTTAGCGTGATCTAGAGTTATTTTTACCTTAAAGATAACATTTGTAAATTCTTAGATTGACTAAATTTTTATGATTTGGATTTTTGTAGAATTAGTTATGAATTTCCAAAATTCATGACAGTAACTTGTGATAGTAGCCTAGGCAGTTGTGACCTTGGGGTGTATTTTGAATGTCAAACATCTTCTACTTGGAGTTTCAGGACCTGGACATATTTTTAACATAAATTAGACATATGTAGCTTTCCAGAATAGTAAATAATGCATATTTCAATTTTTCTAGAATTAGTTATGATATTTTCAAAGTTTGTGATAAAAAGGGAAAATTTTGGCCGAGACTACACTATGAAATTTTGTGTGTTTCTTGCACTTGCACGAGTTTTAGGCCACTTTTGGTGATGGATTTGAGTTGTATCTATGTAATTAAATATGAGAATATAATACATGAGCTCATATGGCCCACAGGACACCGAACGAAAATTTCATCTCCTACACAACGCAAAAATATTCACATTTTATATGCCATTTTTTGGTAATTCTTGAGAAGTGCATGGCATGAGGCATAGAATTTGCATGAGAAAGGCTGGAAGGTTATGGTGTTACACCTTGAGGCTCACCAAGAGAGGAAGAAAAAAAGGAAGAAAAAGGCAAGAAAGGTATGAGATTTCTTGGTTTTGCATGCTTTCTCTTTAGCAAACATTTTCTCCTTCATTTCCCTTTCTTTCCTACGGCTTTATTGACGTATATGGATCTGTTTTGAGGGAAGAACAAAGGAAAAAATTCGGATTTAAAGAAAGGAGGCCAAGGAAAGTGAGAAACAAGCAAGAAAAACCATGGAAATAAGGTAAAATCTTCATCCTATGGTAGCTACTCCTTCCCTTTTCTTCTCCCTATTTCACCCCATATATGTAACTGCAAGAGGGCTTGAATTTTGGGTAGAACCAAGGGTGAATTCTATGAATTTAAGGGAAGAGAGTAAGAATATTTAAAGAAATATAAGTAAAAGCCATTGATTTTTAAGATAGCAAACATAGGGTTCCATGAGCTTCTTTGAAAATATGATTTAATGCAATTATTCCTAGGCCTAAATGAATATTTGGATGAGCTCTTGAGATCCCTAGAAGGCTCCTCATATGCATCTTCCATCAAGAAAAGGAAACAAAATCACTTGGTGTTCATATAATGCATAGTTTCAGCCTAGGCTAGATAAAGCACCAAGGGGTAGTTTTAATTTGTTCTAAGCTTATTTTTGAGTCATATATAATGGAAGAGGATGAGAGGAAGCCTTGAAAAAATTTTAAAAATCATAAAAAGTGAGATGGCCTTTATGTTCCATATTATGGCTTAAAGAAATAACACCTAGTTAGGCTCCTTAATTTGATTGTGTGATGACTCTAAGAGGTTTCACTGGAGTCAAGAATCATAAATGAATGGAGAGAATGGAGCTAAGATGATATTTTCTTAATGTTGCTTCATTGAGTGTATTATGGAACTATAAAAGAGCCATAAGAGTCACTTAACTTTTCTAGTGAATGTATAGCCTTACAATTTAATTCAAGAGTATAATTAGCTTCCATGTGATGTGTCTAGACCAAGAGAAATGATCTCTACCTTTTTAGGTGTGTGAGATCAAGGGAGAGGACTCAAGGTTCAAGGAAAAAGTGTGTAAATGCAAGTAAGGTAGCTCTCTCCACCTTCTCTCATGCATGATTGTGTGTTTACATTGTCTTTGAATATATGTATATATGTTTTAAGCTATGAAAAGTATTTTAGCATGAGCTTTTATTCCATGGCACTATGATGATGTTTTATGCATGCAAATGAAGTTTTATGTACTTGCTTTGGATTGCTTGAGTGTGGAGAAGGCAAGAACCCTCTAGTTATGGTAAGGATGAGCCAAGAACCCTAAAATTTGGTTAAGATAAAGTAAAGAGTCTCCTAAAAGTGAGACTGACTTTTAAAAGTAAGGTTAAGTCAAAACCTCTTAGAGAAAATGGTTGAGGCAAGTCCAAAATCCATAAGTGAATGGGTGAGGCTATTCCATTCAGTTGGCAAGCCTATGTATGCTATGTATGACTTATTCATATGCCAAGAATGTTTTATGAATGCTCGCATGTTACAATATGTCCATGCATACATTTTTAAGGCTTGTATTGCATACTTTATGTATGATGAAAGGGAAATGAGTATTGGGATTCTTTGAATCTCATCCCCTCCTCTCCAATGTTCTAACATGCGAGGTGGACCAAGTGAACAAGGAAATGAGAGGCAACAAATTGGAAGATAAAAGTGTGACAACAAAGTGCATGAATTTTGCTCTTTTATGGACATATGAATGGCAAATATTGTAATCCATTATTGTATATATCCTATGACCTCATGAACATGTGCAATTATGCTAATATATCATGTACAAATGAGAATTTATGTTGTGTGAATGTTACAATGCAATTTGGGTATGTAATGGCAAGACTAGCATTATGGAAAATTGTGTATGGCATGGGGGTGAGAGGTGAGTTTCCAAATTTTGGGTATGTGCACCTTTGAGATAAGTTTAAAATTTCATTTTGGTGTAATCCCATGTGCTTAAGTGGCCACACAAGCTTTGTGAAGCACAATTAGATACTTTGATGCTAGTTGAGACCATAAAAATGACCAAATCAGAACCTTATAATACAAACTAACCAAATGAATAAATTTTTCCATGAAATTTGGTAGAAATGTAGAGCTCATTGAGAGATTTTTGGGAAGCTAAAGAGTAGAAAAATTGGAGCTCTACAGAATTAATTATAAATTTTCAAATTGGGATTTTTTTGCTATTTTGGTGCATGCACTGTTCATATGGTCAGTTTTGTGTTCTATATCATTTGATATCCAAATGGTATCTAATTTTTGTAAAATTTTACAAGCATAAACTAGAGATTATAAGATTTCTTTGGCCACCAAGATCACCTCTTTTGGAGGTATGAGTAGAGAGTTATGAATTTTTGAAGTTTAATGTCAGTACCAGTAGCGTCACTTGACCTCTAGTATTGTTCCATCATAATTTTAGTTCCCAAATGGACTTGGCTAGGTTTGGAGATATTTTTCCCTTAGAGTTAACATCTGTAGCTTCTCATATTGACTGAATTTTCATCATTTGAATTTTTTAGAACTAGTTATGAATTTTCAAATTTTATGACAGTAACCTGTGACAGTAGCCCAAATAGCTAAGACCTTGGGTGTTTTTCAAATGTCAAACATCTTCTAATTGATGTTTCATGACCTAGAACTATTTTGAACATAAAGTAGACATATGTAGCTTTCCAGAATGATAAAGAATGCATGATTTTAATTTTTTTAGAATTAGTTATAATTTTGCAAAGTTTGTGACATAAAGTATGCAATTCTGGCTGAGGCTACACTATGGAATTTTATATGTTTCTCTCACTTGCACGAGTTCTAAGCCACTTTTGGTGATGGATTTGATTTTTATTTATGTAATTAAATATAAGAATATGATACATGAGCTCACATGGTCCATAGGACATTGAATAAAAAAATTCATCCCCTACGTGGCGCAAATTTATGCATTATTTTTATTACTCTTTCCTTGGAAACTTGTGAAATTCTTGGAAATGAGCTTAGATAAGGAATGAGATGAGGTATATAATTATGGTGTTATAGGAATTCTCTTGTGATTATTTTAATCATTTTAATATGTTACTTTTTTTCTCTTGTTCGTGAATGGCTAGCTATCGTTTATCTAATGTATTGTGATAGGATTGAGAGATTAATTATAATATAAAATCACTAAAGGATTAGACTTGGATGAAAATTTTATGAAGATATGAATTGCATTTGAGAGGCTTGTGAATATTTACATTGATTTCTTGTATGTAGTAGGTTTGTATTAGGCGTATGATTACAAAAGTAGGCATAAGTTTAATATGAGCATGTTGATTTATCTCAAGAGAGAATTTCATTAATATTAATAGAATTACTATTAATCCAATTAAATATAGTTGCAAGAGTCCATTCTAAGTAATACTTGATATATAAAGAGAGGATTTTAGATTTTAGAACTTTTTCATTCATGGTTAATATTAGTTTAGAGTATCGTATTGCTTTAAATTTATATTTATGAGTTTAATTTCAATTGGATAATTTAAATAATAGGATAAATTTTGATAATTGGTAGTTGATTTTTTTCCTCTTGGGAATGATACTATACTCATTAGTTTATTAATTGTGCAACCTGTATACTTGCTAAATTGTATAATATAACAAGTTCTTGGGGCAATTTCCAAGGAAAGTAATTTGATATCAATTGAAAGATTTTTCTTATTAATCTAGATATTTTATTTTTCATTAATTTCTTTTGTTTTCTTAATTTTTAGCTTTGGTTAATCTATAGTTTTCTCTCTTTACATACTTTAGCATCATGGGTGTTACACCATAATATATTCCTTATCCTTGATACGCACACACACACACACATATTCATTTATGGCAAAATAATAGTAACCAAACCTTTAGCAGCAAAAATCTTAGTCACCAAAAGCATCAAATGGCTCTATCATGTTCAAATATGGATTTTTACCATTTCATTTCACAATTTTATGCATAAATAGTTTGTTCCATGCAAGATAACATGTAGGTAAAGATTAAATCTATAGATTTAGTCATATGCTCATTTTGACTATAGAATACATAATAAAGCTTAAACTTTAGAGATTCATAACTTGAACTATACAACTCCAATTAATGCAAACTAAGTGTTTTTAGAGAACTTATAAAACTTTCTACTATACAAATTTTAAATCAAAATGAGTCCATTTGGTCTCTCAAAGTATAATGAAATTCACGGCTATACTAGAATGAACAGTAACAAGGCATGGCTTCTTGGGGCCAAATTTGAAAATTAACCAAATATTCTGTAAAGTTCCAAAAATTATGATATTTAGCTTTATAGAAAGCTCTAGATGTTTTTTAAATGCTCATCAAATTTCAGCCCTAAATTTGGTTATTAAGCTTGTCAAAGATAGAGGGACATTTTATGGCTTAAATGATCAAAATTTAAGTTTCAAATGGTATCAAATGGGCTCTAAAATGCCATTTCTCATCATTAGCAAATTTCAATCTATAAATGCATCATATAGCAATGATTCATCATATAAGAATTGCCTTGCATAAAAAATTCACTATCTCACATATGAAAATGCATATAAACCTTATGAAACCTCATATGCCAAATCCTATTCTATCATATTATATTTATATATATATATATATATATCTAATGTTCATATAATCATGGTCTAGTACTTTTAAACATGTTTGCATTTTAATATATCAAAATATAGAATTACATAATCATATACACAATAACATATCTTAGGCCACATACACTATAGTAATTGCTCTTTCTATATCCTTGGCTTATCATTCTCCTTTCTTTGAGTTTCACCTGACCATGGTTAGTGGAGATCGAGAAATGCGAGATTCAAAAAGTCCTAGTAACTAAACCAACATTCAAATACACATATGGTTCATTCAAGCACATGGAAGCAAGCATACATGTTATACAATCATAGCCAATCCATACACAAGAGAGCAAATCCATGCTCTAGGGGTCTCATGGCTCAAGTAAGAGCAAATCCATACTTTAAGGACTTTTGGCCTACCTTTACCCATCAAAGAGCCACCCTAATTACAAATACAAATGAATATCCTACAATTGCATATTTTATTTAAATAATCAATAAGTTACATAATTGCAAACAATACATACAAGCAATTAAAAACTCAAGCAAACTAACCACATATATAAGAATGAAGGAAAAACTACTTCAATATACAAATTTAGTTAATTGCTTTACTCTCTTTCTCTTGATCCCATGGCCTTACATACACATTGTGGTATGGTCTTACTTGCTTGGCCTAGACACATCAATTAAAGCATAATTTAACCAATTAAGACATATTCAAGTTTATTGTAGTAATACATGTGCAAACTATGTCTTAAAGTATGGTTTTTGGTTGTAACATTTGGTCCTTCTAAAATTGAACTAAAATAAGTAATATAACAAAAGAGAACCCTAGAATAAAATGAATTAAGGCCAAGCAAGGATAAAATATTAATTAGAGCATCTAGAAATGAGAATAAGAAATCAGGAATAGCTTCAAACCAGAGCCAAAATGGCTAAATAGATTAAAGTGAATATGCAGTGGCAAAATCATAATTTCGGGCAAAATTTTAGAAACTCAAGGAAAGAAGTTTTAAATGTTAAAGTTAAATTCACTAGAGTTTTCAAAATCTCTAAAAATCATAAGGACCGTCAGAATGATAAAATCTTTGACGGTATGCAATTTAGGGCGTCAGTTGACTAAAACTTTGACTGGGCTATTCCATATGATTTTAAACCTAAAAAAATTTCAAATTAAATTCTTTTAAAAAAATAGAGGACCTAAATTCTCATATGGAATTGAAGAAATTCAAAAAGGAGTTCAAACGAGTCCAAATGAAGCAGTCAAAATTTAAGCCATAATCGAAATTTTAAGAATTGTTTTAAAACATTCCTTTTCTTTTATATATGTGTAGCCACGCTAGCCACAGCCTCATAACTGACATATATGCTTTAGATACAAAACCAAAGAGGCATCCAAAAGAAGGAGTAAGAGGAGAGAAAGACAAGGCAAGTAGGTATGTAAATGTGCAAAATCTTACTTCATAGTAGTTAGAAACCTTCTCTTTCTCTTTGAGCTCTTTCCATTAATCGTTTTAGTTTCTAAAAATGACTATTTTGGTGGCTGGCCACTTAAGAAAAGGAGTGAGTTTGAAAAAACTAATTGCACCACAAGAAGCACCATTTCAAAAGCAATTAAACAAGGTATGATACCATATGAGAAATTTGCTTTTTCTTAGCCTTCCATGCCTCCCTATGTTCTGTCAACATATGGAGAACTTAAAGGGGATTTGATTTTGGTTGAAACATGATAGGATTAGGGATTTAGGGGTATGGAGAATTATATGGTGCTAAAGGAATCCATTAACAAGCTATGGAATGCAAAGTAGGGTTCCTAGGGTTTTATTTGCACCTTGAGAGTTGTGGAACCTTAGGAAGACATTTCAAGCCATATAAGATCATATTCAAACTAGAAAGAAGTCAAGGAACCCCATATGCACCAAATTTCCAAGAGAAATAAGTAAAAACTCCATTAGGTTACCATGTAGGCATGGTCTCAGCCAAGCAAAGCTAGGAAGTGTTTTAATGGATTCTAATATTTTAAGAGGTCTAAATGTGATGAATGAATACTAATAAAACCATTGAATTAAATTTAGGAGTCTTAAATTGAAAGGTGAAGTTTTAGGGTTCAAATGGGCCTAAAGAAGTAACATGGTCTTAGGCTTGTTTAATCAAGCTTATGATGGCCCTAATGAGTTCCATTAAGGTTATATGACTCATAGTAAGTGAGAGTTTGGGGCCTAGAAAGTGAATTCCAAGAGTTGCTTCTTAAGGAACCTAAATTGGCCTAAAGTAGTATGTTGAGTTCTAATAAGATTAGATAATAGTAATATGAATGTTTGATTGAGTCAAGATACTTGATGTACTCATGAATTATGCTTTGATATGATTCTTGTACTGAGTTTTATGAAAGCGTATTGAATGTTTTCAGCTTCGAGCTCTTTATGGTGAGGAATTGAGTATAGTAGATTTTTCTTAGCCCAAAAATGAGTTTAGTTGAGCCCAGATAATATGTTTAGTTGTCATGACTTGATGAGAAATGAGTTTTCACACTAAAAGTTATATTTGAGTTACATGATGCATATAAACTATATGCTTCACCACATGCATTACATTTCCTCATGCATTCTTGTATACATTTATTTGGTAAAGATTTGCTACTAAGATTCTTTCTAGAATCTCACCCACGTTCCTCTCACTAACCATTTTAGGTCCTTCAAGCAAAGGAAAGGAAATAGAGAAAAGTTAGACTTTAGAAAATGATGTAATAGGGATTTTATATGTATCTAAGCTTGATGTATGTATTGGAACTATTTGGCTAGTACACGTAGTGTACTTATGATGACTCATGATGTATATGCCAAGGTTTTGTAATAGAAACATAAGTGTAAGCTTGAGAATATGAATATGAGCCATTTTGATGTATGATTTAGCTATAGGTACATAACTTTGTATATTGGATGCTATATGGATTTTATGTAACTTTAAAGGTTGAATGGTCATACTTTGATGTAAGCCTCATTTCATGCAATGAACCTTATGGACTGGATGCTTAGGATAATTCAAACTTGCTCAAAGTAGGAGCGTGCAAATTAGAGGCCAATTAGACCCTTTTAGAACCAAAATTTGATTTAAATAAGTCATAAATTGTACCTCTACCTTTAACAACCTAAATGACCTAGTTTGGGCTAAAATTTAATGAGCATTTAGACAATTTATAGAACTTTCTAATAAGTTTAGAATAAAACTTTTTAGAGTTATACAGAATATTTTACGAATTTCTAAAATCACTATAGAATTGTGGAATTAGTGCAATACTATTCATTCTACAACAGTGACTATTTTCACACTATTTTGGGGTACAAACAAACTCAATTTTTCTTTAAATTTTTACAGCATATAGTTTATATTACAAGCTTTCTATAGACACCTAAGTTGTATAAATCAGAGCTATATAAAAAAAGTTATGAATTTTTGAAGTTTTAGGCTCTATTATGTCAAAATGAGTTATACAGCTTCCATATGCAAATGCAACTTATGTTCTAGTCTTATGGATAAAAACAAAGTTATCTATGGTAGCCATGAGTGAAAAAAAAAAGAAAATTTAAAATTTAGCCCCTTTAGTGGCTCTTGAGATGTAAATAACTCTTTAAGGTCCTAAGCGACTAATCAAGTGCAGTTGTTCTCAAACAATTCTAGGCCATAAGATAACCCATTTCAGCCACCTAAAATCCTAGACTGTGCAATCATCCAAACCTAGCTTAAGGTAACTAGAATCAGAATTATCAAGGAATTTAGGAAAGTAGGATGGACCTTTTAGACAAAATTTCCAACCTAAGACAAAAGGGGTTGAGATTCATAATGAAAGCAGATAATCTTGGGAGATCACATTTGATAAGTTTTCCACTGCATCTTTTAACAGATTTGAAAGGTTGGAATCTAAGTTGGATTAGTTGGCTACTTATAATAAAAATCTAGAAATGCAATTGAGTTAGCTAGCAAGGTGATCCATTATTAGGGCTTAAGGTCACTTCCCTATTAAAACTAAGGTTAGCCTTAAGGAGCAATGCAAGGCAGTTACATTAAGAAGGGAGAAACAATTGGGTAAGAATCTTGCACCGACTGAGTATTTCATTGAGTAGGATGAAGTGGTTAAGGAGACACTAAATAGTACTCTTATTCATATTGGATATGAAGAGGAGACTACTAATCCATAAGCACAAGCATTGGTTTAGGCAAATGTGCCTATTTCCTCAAAGGTTGAACAGCAAAAGTGTAATGTTCAGTTTTCAAAGCAAGTCCCCCAAAATTAATTAAGTAAGATCCCAAAAAATTTGAGTAACATTCTAGACTCCTAAAAATGGGAATCCTAGCCTCAGATGGAAGGAAAAACAGAGTTAGAATAAAGGAACAAATTTTGACAGAAAATTTACAAAACGTAATGGCATTTTCGTAATTTTGAGCAATTTTTGAAATTCACACAGAAGGACTTTTTAAATGAAAATTTTGAGTTCTCTGGGGTTCTCAGAGGCCCTGAAAATTATGGGAAACCCCGGGACAGTTAAATCCCTTCCAGTGGATGTTTTTCAATGTTAGTATACTTGAACTTTGATAGATCTGTTCAGGAAGTTTTTAGCTTCGATTTGAGTGATTCCAAAGGAATCTTATTAAATTGGAAACTTAAATTTTATAATGGAAAAGACAGTTCTAAAAAAGGAGCTAAAATGAAAGAGAAACAAAAATACTAAGAACAAGGGGCAAAATGAAAATTTTTGAAAAAGTCATTCTCCTCCACCTATAAATAAGAGGCACCCCACTCTCTCCCTCATTTAGTCCTATATTTTTCTACCCAAATTTAGAGAAGAAGGCTAGGGTTTAGGCCCACCAAAGGGAGAGAAGAAGAAGGAGAAATCAAAGGCTTAAGGTATGGTTTTTTGATAGTTTTTCATGCTTTCTTTTATCTAAACCTCTTCTCCTCTATTCTCATTTGTTTCCTTTGATTAAAATGAAGTTGTCAAATCTGTTTTAAGAGAGAAACTTAGGAAAAAATTCGGATTTGAAGAGAGCAGCCTAGAGAAAGCAAGATTCAAGTGAGAAAAAGTAAGAAAATAAGGTAATTTATTCTTCCATGGTTGATATCCTTTCTTCCCTTCCTCCACCATTTTGCCCCACTCAAGAAACCCTAGGAGGGTTTGATTTTTAGGCAAAACCAAGGGTGATTCTAAGGAAAAAGGGTGTGGAGATTAAGAATATGCAAAGGGAATTAACAAAAAATCATAGAATTTCAAGATGCAATTTCTAGAGTTTCAAGTGTACCTTGTAAAATATGACTTTGTACAATGATTCCTAAGCTTAGATAAGAGTTTAATTGAGCTCCTAAGATCCCTAGAAGTCTCCCTATGTACTTCCTCCATCAAAGAAACAAAGCAAAGTCCATGAAGCCCTAACTTCTCCATAGACTCGGCCTAAAAGGGTTTGAGTAGCTAGGGAGAGCTTTAAATTTTTCTAAGCCCATTTTTGAGTCATATATGATGAATGAATATGAGGGGAAGCCTTGGGAGAAATTTAGAAACCATAGAAAGGGAGTTGGTGTTTTATATTCCATAATATGACCTAGAGAAGTAACATGTAGTGAGGCTCTTAATTTTAATTGTGTGATGACTCTAAGAGGCTTAAAAGGAGTCAAGAATCATATTTGAAAGAAAAGAATAAAGTTTAGAATTTATTTGAGGGGTGTTGCTTCATTAGGTGCATTTATGGAACCATAATGAGGTTTATAAGTCACGCTAGAGTCTAAGCAAGTTGTGTGGCCTTAGAATTAATTCCATGAACCTAATTGGCTTCCATAAATTGTGTTTAGGCCAAGAAAAATTATCCCCACACTTTTATGTGTGTGTGGCTGAAAGAGGGAGCTTGGATTCAAGAGAAAAAGTGTATAATTGTATCCAAGGCAGCTCTCTCCTCCTTCTCTCATGCATGATTGTTTGCTTTACTTGTCTTTGAATGTGTGTATGTGAATTTCAAGCCATGAAAAATGTTTTAGCATGATCTCTTACTCCATGATACCATGATGATGCATTATGTTTTCTAAATGGTATTTATGATGTTTACTTTGGTTTGCTTGAGTGTGGTGAGGCCAAGAACCCTTAGCTATAGTGAGGATGGGCCAAGAACTCTTAAGATTAGTTGAGACAAAGTAAAGAGTCTCCCAAAAGTGAAGTTGACTCTTAAGAGTATGGCTGAGTCCAAGAACCTCTTAAAGAATGGGTAAGGCAAGTCCAACATCCACAAGAAATTTGGGTGAGGCCAATCCACTTGCTTGGCAAGCTTTTGTATGCTATGTATGACTTTCTCAAATGATGAAAATGCTTATTGAATGTTTGCATATGTCAACATGACCATACATGCATTTATGAGACTTGTTTGCATTCATTATGTATGATTAAATAGGAGATAAGCTATTGGGATTCTTTGAATCTCATCCCCTCCTCTCCAATGTTCTAACATGCTAGGTGGACCAAGAGAGCAAGGTAATGGAAGCTAACCACCTTGAAAATGAGAGTAGGACATCCAAGAATATGATTTTGCTACTTTAAGGCCATACAAATGGCAAATGCTATAACCAATAGATGTATATGTATTATGATGTTATGAACATATATAATTATGATAATATGTCATGTATAAATAGGAGAATGCATTATGTGATCCCTAAAATGAAATTTGAGCATGTTATAGCATTGTAGCTTCCTTAATAGTATTATGGAATTGTGTATAAGTGTGGGTGAGATGGCCAAAATGAGATGCATGAGAGTCAGTGTAACATCTGATTTTTTGAAAATGAGAGAAAACGTAAGAAACGTAATGTACGATTTTTTTTAAATGAACGAAACTCACATGATACAAAAGGAAGTCCCCCTAAATGACTTAGTTAAGATCTCAAAAAATTTGGGAAGTATTTTAGACTCCTAAAAATGAGAATCCCAAGCTCAGACAGAAAGAGAAACGAAGTTAGAATGAGAAACAAAATTTGATAAAAAACTTACGAAATGTAATGGCATTTTTGTAATTTTGAGCAAATTTTGGAATTCACACAGGAGGGCTTTTTAAATGAAAATTTTGAATTCTCTGGGGTTCTCAGAGGCCCTGAAAATCATGGAAAGCCCCGGGACAGTAAAAACCCCTTCGGTGAACTTTTCCAATGTCGCTGTACTTGAACTTTGATAGATTCATTCGAAAAGGTTTTAACTCTGATTTGAGTGATTCTAAAGGTATTTTACTAAATTGGGAATGTAAATTTCATAATGAAAAAGAAGGTTCTAAAAAAGGAGCTAAAATGAGTTAGAAACGAAAATGCCAAAAATGAAGGGTAAACTTGAAATTTTTGAGAAAGTGGAAGCTTCTTGAACACACTTTAAGTTTCTTATCTTTTCTCCCTTTCATTTGCATGACCCATTCTGCCTAAAAACTAGAGAAAACAACAACTCTCTTAGGTGCACCATGGAGGAGAAGAAAGGAGGAGAAAAAGCAAGGAAAAGGTAAGGAATTTCATGGATTTTTATACCCCTTCTTCTTCCAAACTTGTTCCTCTCCTCTTGAGCTTTCTTCCTTTGATTATAATGAAGTTTACAAATCTAATTTAAGGGAGAAACTTAGGAAAAATTTTGGATTTGAAGAAAGGAGCTTGGAGAAAGCAAGATTCAAGTGAGAAAAAGTAAGAAAACTAGGTAATTTCTCATCCTATGGTTGCTACCTTTGGTTTCTTTCCTCCTCCATTTCGCTTAACATAAGACACCTTGGGAGGACTTGATTTTTAGGCAGAACCAAGGATGAATCTAAGGAAAAAGAGGGTGGAGACTAAGAATATGCAAAGGGAATTAACAAAAAATTATTAGATTTCAAGATGTAATTTTTAGGGTTTCAATTGCACCTTGTAAAATTTGATTTTGTATGATGATTCTTAGGCCTAAATAAGAGTTTAAATGAGTTCCTAAGATCCCTAAGAGGCTCCCCACATGCATCTCCCCTTGAGAAAACTAAGCAAAGTCTAAGGAAGCCAAAAACCTCTATTGTCTCGGCCTAAGGGAGATAGCATAGCTAGGGAGAGTTTTAAATTTTTCTATGCCCATTCTTGAGTCATATATGATGAACGAAAATGAGGGGAGGTCTTGGGAAAAAATTAGGAAGCTTAGAGAATGAGTTAGTGCTTTGGGTTCCATATTATGACCTAAAGAAGCAATATGTAGCTAGACTTTTAGTTTTAATTGTGTGATAACTCTATGAGTCTTAAAAGGAGTCAAGAATCATATTTGAAAAGAAGAATGAGGCCTAGAATTTATTTGAGGGGCGTTGCTTCATTATGTGCAATTATGAAACCATAATGAGGTTATAGACCAAACTAGTGTGTCTAAGCAAATTTTATAGCCTTAGAATTGAGTCTATGAACCTAATTGGCGTCCATAAATTGTATCTAGGCTAAGAGAAATCTTTCCTACACTTTTATGTGTGTGTGGCTGAAGCAAGGAAGGGAGATCCAAGAGAAAAAGTATGTAATTACTTCCAAGGTAGCTCTTTCCACCTTTTCTCATGCATGGATGTGTACTTAGCTTGTCTTTAAATGTGTGTATGTATATTTTTAAGCCATGAAAAGTGTTCTAGCATGTCTTTGATTCCATGGTGCCATGATGTTACAATATGTTTTCATATGTTTTTTATGATGTGTGCTCGGGTTTGCTTGAGTGTGGTGAGGCCAAGAACCTTTAGCTATGGTGATGTTGAGCCAAGAACTCTTAAGATTGGTTGAGACAAAGCAAAGAGCCTTCCAAAAGCAAGATGGACTCCCAAGAGTATGGTCAAGTCCAATAATCTTTTAAAGAATAGGTGAGGCAAATCCAATATCCACAAGAAATTGGATGAGGCCAATCCACTTGCTTGGCAAGCCTTTGTATGCTATGTATGACTTTCTCAGATGATGAAAATGTCTCTTGAATGTTTGCACATGTTAACTTGACCATACATGCATTTATGAGACTTGTTTACACCCATTATGTATGATTGAATGAGAGATGAGCTATTGGGATTCTTTGAATCTCATTCCCTCCTCTCTAATGTTCTAACATGCTAGGTGGACCAAGTGGATAAGGTAATGGAAGCTAACCACCTTGAAAAAAAGAGTTTGACAACAAATTATTTGAATTTTGCTACTTTAAGACCATACTTAAGTCGAATGATGTAACCAATGGATATATATGTATTATGTAACAGCCAAGAAAAAGAAAAGAGAAAAGAAAAAGAAAAGAGAAAAGAAAAGGAAGGAGAAAAGAGAAAGCTGAAATTTTTAAAGGGCTGAAAATTCTAAGTCTGCTAACTACAGCTCGGCTATAGCGAATGTACTTGTTCGCTATAGCGAGAAATGGCCTAGCTATAGCGAGAATGCCTTCTCACAATAGCGAAAATGCTCCTAGCTATAGCGAGTGCAGGCATTCCATACAACATCCAGAGAGTTGCTCGTCGTAGCGACGCCATAGCGAAGGCAGAGGTCTGGAACAGACACGAGCTCGTCGTAGCGAGAGCAATGGTTCGCTATAGTGAGAGAAGTCCGGAAAAGCAAGAAAAAGAGAATTTGACTTTCTAAAAGCTTCCAAATCCCTTCTTTCTTCTTCTAACCGACTCAAGCTCACTTTAGGAGAGAGAAAAGGGCGGAGGAGAGAGAGAGAAGCTTAGGAGAAGAAGAAAGGACAAGAAAGGTAAGGATTTCCATGGCTTTTCTCTTAGCATGTTACCCTTCTCCCCTTCCCCTCTCTTTCCACGGTTTTGGTAGCTAAGATGGTTAGGTTTTGAGCTTGGTTCAGAAGAGAGAGAGTGGGAAACCACTCTTGAGAGAGGTTAGAAGTATATAGTCTTCTCTTTCTTGCTTTCCCTTTCTTAAGAGCATGAGAGTTTGAGAAAAGAGAGGAGATAGCTCATAGGTTCTAGTGAGAGAAAGAAACCTAGTTTAAGAAGCTCAGTAGGGTTGATAAGAAGAGATCCCTAGCTTAAGAATCAAGCGTTAAGGAATTAATTCCATGCTTCTTGTGTGGTTAGGCTCAAAAGAAGTTCTCCCACCTAGAAGTGGTAGTGAAATCCACAAGGGAGGAGACAAGTTGAAAGAGAAAGTTGTGACTAGCCAACAAGGTAGCTCTCTCCACCTTCCTTCATGCATAATTGTGTGTTTACATTGTCTTACTTGTATGTGTGTATGATATGAGCTATGAGAAGTGTGTTAGCATGATGATATATTATGAATTGAAATGATGATTTATGTGATTGTTTTGGGTTGCTTGAGGAATGGAAAAGCCAATAACCCTTTAGGCATGGTGAGGATGAGCCAAACCCTCAAGTTGGTTGAGACAAAAGTAAAGAGTCTCCCAAAAGTGAGGTTGACTTCCAAAGAGTAAGGGTTGAGTCTAAGAACCTCTTAAGAATGGGTGAGGCAAGTCCAAAATCTACAAGTGAGTGGGTGAGGCTAATCCATGTACTTGGCAAGCTTCTAAATGTTATGTATGGCGTACTCACATGTTGAGAATGTCTTTCTTTTATGCATGGCCAATTCACATGTTTCAAATGCTTTTAGTATGATTTTATATGCTAACATGCCATACATGCACCATGAGACTTGTTTGCATGCTATATATATGTATGATTGAATGAGAGTTGAGCTAATGAGATTCTTTGAATCTCACCCTCCCTCTCCACCATCCAAACATGCTAGGTGGACCAAGTGAGACTAGAGATGGGAGCCACCAAGCATGAAGCTAGGGAGACTAATGAAGACTTGCAAAGAGCTTCTTGTAAATATGTTGTATATGAGACAAGAGATGTAAATTAATGATGTACATGATGTAGTATCTATGAATGTTTGCAAGTCAATGTATTTATGATGTATATATGAGAATGAGATTCATTTTGAATGAAGAGGCAAGCTTTGATTGTGAAAAGCTCAATGTTAGTATAGGCCATATGAGTGCATAAGTGGGCATGGGGTAGTGAGTTTCCCCAATCTAGATTACTAGACACTTGAGCCATGATTGATGGCCCCTATAGATGCTTTCTCATGTGCATAAAGAGTCATAGAGGTAGAAGAACTAAGATTGGACCCCATGAGCCTTATTTTTAGCCAAGAAAGTGGCTTTTTGCACTTGATGTCAAGAGTTAACCAAATGACCTCCTATTGCTTTGAAATTTGACATGTGATTAGATCTTGGTTAGAGCTTTTTGGGAAGCTAAAGATCAGGTCATTTGGAGGTTTATAGAATTTTCTATGATTTTTCAAAGTTGGCATCAGAAATTCGGATTTCAGAAAATACTGTTCATTTGGTCAGTTTATAAACCGTGTCATCCGAGGGGCAAACGTAGTCTAATGGCTACAAAATTTTATACACAAAAACTACATGGTCACAGTGACTTGTAGAAACTAGAAGTACCTCATTTGGAGGTCTAGAGAGGAAGATATGCAAATTTGAAGTTCCTGCCCAGCATCAGTCACCCAGTCAGACCCGAAGTACTGTTTCATCGTTTTCCGGGAATTTGGCTTGATGAACTGATCTGGAGATATTTTTTCTCTCTAGTTAACATCCACATCTTTCCATAGTGATCTCGTTTGTAAGCATTGGATGTTTGTGGAATTAGTTAGACATTTTCAAAGTCCATATCAGTAAACTGTGACAGTAACAGGACCCCCTCTGACCAGTGGACGATTTTGCATGTCAAACGAATTATATGTGAGACTTTATGAGTTGCATATATTTTTCCCATGAATTAGGCAGTTTAAGATTTCTATAATGACCGAGATCATGGGCTTTTGATTTTTCTGTATTTAGTTCGGAATTTTCAAACTCAGCCCAGAAATGAAGCCAAATCTGCCAAGAACGAAAATGCATGTCTCATATCCCTTTTTGCTTTCCATGAGTTTAAAGCATATGTTTGGGATTGAAATAAGTCCTAATAGTGCAATCAAGCATGAGGATGCATAGAAAGAGCTCACCCGGTCCATGTGACATTAAAGTGGATATCTACCCATGCATAATACCATGCAGAAGGAACAAAAAGTAGAGTGAATGATCTTCCTTGTATGCTTAGCATGTGTATATGAGTATGTAAGGCATGATGGGTATGAGCTAGAAGTTAAGGTGTTACATATTATGATGTTATGAACACATGTAATTATGATATTATGTCATGTATAAATGAAAGAATGTATTATGTGACCACTAGAATGTCATTTGAGCATGTATGGGCAATGTAGCTTTTTGAATTAGTTTGTGGAATTATGCGTATGTGTGGATGAGATAGCCAAAATGAGATGTATGAGGGTTGGGACCATTTGGGCAGCTCACACAAGTCCTAAATATGCTTTTGGACTTGCCAAAAAGGTGCCAAATCTCAAGGAAAGCCATTTGGACATGTTGGTATCCCATATGGAGCCAAAATTTATCAATTTAGAACCCTATATCACTTTTTATCCAAATGAGCTCTTCTTGATCTAAGATTTGGCATGCAATTAGAGCTTGTTGGGAACTTTTTGGAAAGCTAAAGAACATAATTTCTAGAGGTCTAGAGAATATTTGATGAATTTTCAAATGTGGCAAATTTTTTGGTTTTGGTCATGTCACTGTTTACTCAGGTCTGAAAATAAAATCCATCACACAGGGCACAAATGATGTCCAATTGCCATGAAATTTTATACAGAGAAACTAGACATTCCCAGTGACTTGTGCCAACTAGAAGCACCACATTTGGAGGTCTAGAGAGGGAGATATAAATTTTTAAAAATCCTATCTAATATCAAGAACTCTAGCCGACCTCTGTTACTGTTTGATGGATTTTAAGGTCTAGGCATGCCTGAGCTAGTATGGAGTTATTTTTTCCTCTAGCTAACATCCACAGCTTTCCAGATTGGTATCACTTGCATAGATTGGATTTTTGTGGAATTAATTGAACATTTTTTAAATTTGTTGCAGAATTCTGTGACAGCACCAATGGATAGCTTGACCTCTGGACCATTTTGAATGTCAAACGTCCTCTGTGTTGGATGTTATACTTTGGACATATTTGTAGTGTGAAATAGACATGTATAGCTTTCTAGAATAGCCAAAAATACCTGATTTTGATTTTTCTAAAATTAGTTATGATTTTTCAAATTTGTGACAGAAATGAGGGCAAATCTGGCCGAAATTATATATATGCATTTCATGCTTCCCTTTGAGTTTCACGAGATGTAAGCCAATTTTGATGATGCAAATGAGTTGTATTCATGTAATTAAATATGAAAATGTGATGTATGAGATCATATGGTTTACATGACACCGAATGGAATTTTCATACACGACGCAACGCAAAAATATTCATTATTTTATGTTATTTCATTGATCCTTCCATGAAATATATAATGGGAAGCATAGATATGGCATGAAATGAGGTAGAAATTATGATATTATAGTTGGGACTATTTGGGCAGCTCACACAAGTCCTAATTATGCTTTTAGACTTGCCCAAGAGGTACCAAACCCTAAGAAAAGCCATTTGGACATTTTAGTATCCTATATGGAGTCAAAATAGACCATAGTGGAACTTTAGGTCACTTTTTATCCACATGAGTTCTTCTTGATCTGAGATTTGGCATGCAATTAGAACTTATTGAGAGCTTTTTGGAAAGCTAAAGAATAGAATTTTTAGAGATCTACAAAATATTTGATAAATTTTTAAATTTGGCAAAAATTCTAGTTTTAGTCATGTCACTATTCACTCAGGTTCGAAAATGAAATCTATCACACAAGCCTCAAATGGTGTCCAATTGCCAAGAAATCTTATACAAAGAAACTAGACATTCTCAGTGACTTATGTCAACTAGAAGCACTTCATTTGAATGTCTAGAGAGGGAGATATGAATTTTCAAAAAATCTATCCAATATCAGGAGCTCCAGCCAACCTCAGTTACTGTTTGATTGAGTTTCGTGGTCTGGGCATATCTGAATCGGTCTGGAGTTATTTTTTTCCTCTAGCTAACATCTACAGATTTCCATATTGGTATCAATTGCATGGATTGAATTTTTGTGGACTTAATTGGAAAGTTTTGAATTTGCTGTAGAATTCTGTGATAGTACTAGTGGACAGCCTGACCTCTGAACCATTTTGAATATCAAACATCTTTTATGTTGGATTTTATAGTCTAAACATATTTTTATCATAAAGTAGACATGTGTAGCTTTCCAGAATAGCCAAGAATGCATACTTTTGATTTTTTTTTAGAATTTGTTATGATTTTCTAAAGTTTGTGACATAAATGAACAAATTCTGGTCGAAAATGAATATGTATATTTCATGCCCCCTTTGACTTCCACGGGTTGTAGGTCACTTTTGATAATTCAAATGAGTTGTATTCATGTAATTAAATATGAGAATATGTTGTATAAGCTCACATGGTCCACGTGACACTGAATTGAATTTTCATACACGACGTAATGCAAAGAAATGCATTATTTTAATTCCCTTTTTCTTGCTTTTTCATGGAATCTATGAATGTAAAGCATGAAAATGTTGTGAAATGAGCTAAAAATATATGGTGTTAGAAAAAGGCTAGATAAGCAATTTGATAAATTTATTAATATTTTTTAAACAGCTTTATATAAATATATCTTTTGCGGATACATTAGCACATAATCCAACATATGTGAAATTTCTAAAAGAAATTTTGTCAAACAAAAAGAAATTAGAGGGCTATGCTACTATTACACACATTGAGAAGTGCAGTGCTATCATTTAGAGAAAGTTTCCACCTTAACTTTCTGACACAGGGGGTTTTTCTATTCCCTGTGCTATTGCCGATGTCTTCTTTAATCATGCATTATGTGGTTTAGGAGCTAGCATAAGTTTAAAGCCTTTGTCTATTCATAAAAGGGTTGGCTTAGGTGAATTAAATCATACAATTATGACTTTGTAACTAGTAAATGGATCAGTTGTGAAATCCAATTTGTTGAAAAAGGGCTACAAATGTGCCATTTTTCAAAGGAAGTCCCTTAAAGCAAAGGGATAATAGCCAAATAAAATTAGAATGATAATTTAAACCCCTAAAAATAAGGATTAGATGCTTGAGTTTCTTAGAAACCCGAACTAGAAGAGCTAAGAAAATTTGCGAAATGAAGTTAGGGCATTTTTGTAATTTTTGAAAAATTTAAAAAACTCACATAGTAAATTTTTAAACGAAAAATTTGAGCTTTTTTGGGGTTTTCAAAGGTCTTGAAAACTATGAAAACTCTTAAAATAGTTAAAACCCCTTCGGTGAGTGATTTCGATAAAAGGTTGACCAAAATTTTGACCAAATGGTTTACAATAGTTTTAAATCCAATTTAGATGACACTAAAAGCAATTTATAAGTTAGAGAACCTAAATTTTATGATAGAAAAGATAATTCTCAAAAAAAAATTGAAATGAGACTAAATGAAAAAAATCATGGTTTAGGGACTAAAATGAAAAGTTAAAAAAGTATATTAACTTTACTTTTTGCTTCTTAAAAATGTCCAGCCACTCGTTCCACTCTCTCCATCAATGTATTGCTAGCCTGGACGAAACTGAGAGAGAGCTTCAAGGGCACACAAGAAGGAGAGGAAAGAAGAAGAAGAAAGACCAAGGAAAAGGTAAAAATACCAGATAATTTCATGCTTCTTCCTTCCCTAGCATTGTCCTCCTCTTTCTCTTCACTTTCCCCATAATTTTGATGAGTTAATTGAAGCTGATATCTATTTGATTCAGTGGGAGGAGGAGAGGAAATGAAAGGGAAGTTTAGAAGTTTTGAAAAGCTCACTTGAAAGGGCTTGAATACAAGGCAATTCCATAGCCTTTCATGCTTCTTTTATTTGTTCTTCTCCCTTAAAGTTTTGGTCACACGTAGCCCAAGTTGGAGGAGTTAAATTCTGACCATATCAAGGGAGGAACAAGTGTTTTAGAGTATGAGAATTTAAAATAGGCAAGTGGAATCAAAAACAGAAGTAAGAAATTCAAGTTGGCATAATTTGGGGTTTTGAAACAAATGATGAAATCTGATTTTTTTTCTAGAGATATTCTAGCTTATGTAAGATATGGTATGAGTCCCTTAGACCTCTAGGAAGCTTTACATGAGCCATTCTCTTCAAGAAAAATTGCAAAACTCTATGGATGCCATTGGTGGTGTGTGTCTCGGCCTAAACAACCCTATGCATCTGGGGAGTGTTTAAAATTGTTCTAAGGCTAGAAAGGACTAAATATGATGGAAGAACATCAAAGGAAGTTTTAGAATAAATTTAGAAAGCATGAGTTGTGAGATAGAGGTGTAGACTCTATAATAAGACATAAAGAAGCAACTTATAGCTAGGTTCTTTGAAATAAAATTGTGATGGCTCCAAAGAGTTTAAATAAAGTCAAGAGACTTAGATTGAAGAAGAAAATATAGCCAAGATTGTGAATTCCAATAGTGGCTTCATTGTGTCTTGTATGGAGCTATTATGTAGTCATATAAGAAAGTAGCCCTCTATAAAGTTTGTATAAAGCTAAAGCATGTTCCAATGATTGAACTATGTCTCATTTGATGTGTCTAGGCCAAGAAAATCAAGTGCTACCTTGTTGCATGAGCTTGACTGAAAAGAGGAAGAAGAGTTCAAGAGAAAAATGTGATGTTCTTGCCTTCAGGTAGTTCTCTAACCTTTCTCACATGCATTGTTTGGTTGATTTCTTGTCATTGAGTACTTGTGTGTATATTTGAACTATGATAAATGTTTCTAGCCAATGCTTACATGTTATAGTAGCATTATGTTCTTTGAAATGAGTTTGTGAATGTATTTTGGCTTGAATGGGTATGGTGATGCCAAAAGTTCTTTAACATGGGTGAAGATAAGAAAAAAATCCCTAAGATTGGGTGAGATAAAGCCAAAAGTCTCAAGAAGAGTGAGGCTTTGTCAAAAGTCCCTTAAAAATAGGTGAGACAAATTTAAAAGTCTCTAGAAAGTTGGATGAGGTTAGACTAATACCCTTGAAGGCCTATATTTGATATGTATGAGTTCATATGACCAAGAAAATGTTTTATGTATGTTCATGAGAGATTTGTATGACATGCATGCATTCTTTGACATATATATACATCGATTATGTATGTTTGAAAGGGTAAAGAGTTATTGAGATTATTTGAATCTCACTCTTCCCTTCCATATGCCTCATTATATCTAGATGAGCCATATAGACTAATGAATGGAGGCCAAAGGTGTTGGAGCATGGCACTTTGACAAAGGAGTAGAAAAATAGGCATTTTACTAGTATTTTGATGCCAAGAAATGTACCCGTATGATGCATATATAATTTAGACCATTGAGCATGTTCAAAAGTATGAGGACATAATATATGTACATATTTTGGAACCATATGAATGAATATGTAAGTTTTTGCCACCCATGTGCTAGTATATACATGTGTATAAATGGGAGTAGCATGGTAAGATTAAGTTTCATAATGATTTAAACCATTTGGTATGCTTCCCTAGGCTGTAATTGTACTTTAGGATGTGCTCAAGTGGCCATGAAATCATAAGAAGGCCATTTGGTACCCATTAGAGCCATATAGAAGCACAATTTGACCATAAACTAACCCTAAACCAAAATTTAACTAAATAAACTAGTCTTGATATGAAATTTGGCAAAATTGTAAAGCTCATCTATAGCTTTTCATAGAGCTAAAGAAAGCAAATCTAGAGTCGTAGAGGATTTGTTATGATTTTTCAAAATTTGCTAAATTATGTAGAAATAACAAAGTTGTGTGCTAATGGTCAGTTTTCGTTCTAGTGTCTCTCAGGGGTCAAATGAAATCCAATGCTTATGAACTTTTACAAGAATAAACTAGACATCATAAAATTTCAATATCCACTAAGAGAACCTCATTTGAAGCTCTATAAAGGGAAAAACAAAATTTTAAATTTGCATGATAGTACCAATAATGCAACTCGACTTTTGGTACTATTCCATCAATTTTCGTGGGCTAAACACCATTCTCTTGATCTGGAACTATTTTTAGTTATTAGTTAACATCCATGACTTCCAAGAAATATATATATGCATGATTTTGATTTTTCTATAATTAGTTATGAATTTTTAAAATTCATATCAGAAATTTGTGACAGCAACTCGAGGCTAAAAATTCTGATATGATGTGTATGGTTCCAAACCCGTGAATGTTAAGATAAAGGTGATGTTTTTGACTGCTATAGTTATGTCATAATTGGAAAATGATATTGATGAGCTCATATGATCCATGAAGCATAAAATGAATTAATTAAGCTTTACGTAACAAAATTTTATCCCATTAAATATGCTATTTTTTTGGAATTTTGCAAGAAGAAGCCTATGGGATATAGAGTAAAAGCTAGAGAGCTAAGGTATTACATCAGTCAAGCAACCAATAGGAGTCTTAGAAAATTCCTTAGTGAAGGTCAGGAAATTCTATCTCTAAGTAGATTTTTCAGTTCTGGATATGAAGGAAGATATATAAATGACATTGATTTTGGGTAAGCCATTCCTAGCAATGACTAGTGCTAATATTGATGCAAGGAGTGGAATATTAACCTTGAAGGTTGAGAAGAAAGTAATTGAATTTAAAGTATTCAAAGATAAGACTACCTTATCTTCCTAAGAGAAGTGTCATAGATTGGATATTGATAAGGAATTATCAAAGTAAACATACAGCAAAGAATCTTTAAAGGAATTCCTTAAAGTGTGTCCATCACATGTTGTAACCTTCAAGGACAAGAATAAAGAAATAGCAACCCTATCTCTCTAGTTAAAATGACAACTTTAGTCCTTCAATGCAAGATTACAAGACCAAGAATGTAGCTTTTCATGGTGCTAGTACAAAGATGAATAAACCTTTAAGCATATTCAATGATATTAGGTAGAAGTTAAAGCCCTATTTTGTTTAGAAAGTAGTGGAGAAAGTGGCTAGTTGTAATGTAGGCATCCTCCAACTTTGGAGAACTCTGAAAGTTAAGCTAAAAACTCCAAATTAGAACTACTTCTCTTCCCTTATCTTTTAGTTTAGTTTGTTTTGTGTGCTTTAGTTTATGTGTGGTTTTGTTTTTAAATTTTTCCTTTTGTTTTATTAGGTAAAATGTTTATTTAGATTGGTTGATGTGGAAGTTGCAGTGTTTCCCAATGACATCCTTTCTTCAGGGAGTTTTCTATTCCACTTTATCATGTTTGTTCATTGCATTTTAGTTTCTATATCTTGAGTTCACTTAAGGATAAGTTACACGCTAAGTGTAACACCATAATTTCTTAGCTCATTTCATGTTATTCTCATGCTTCAAATTATACATCTCATATAAGGAGCAAGAAAAAACAATTAAAATAATGAATATTTGAGTGTTGTGTAGCGTATAGATTTTTCATTCGGTGTCCCGTGAACCATGTGAGCTCATGTATCATATTATCATATTTAATTACATAGATACAACTCATTTCCATCACCAAAATTTCCTAGAGCTCGTGCAAGGCAAGGGAATACATAAAATTCATAGTTGCTATTTTGGCTAGAATTTTTCCTTTTTTGTCACAAACTTTGAAAAATCATAACTAATTCTAGAAAAATAGAAATCATACATTCTTTATCATTTTGGAAAGTTACAGATGTCTACTTTATTCTAAAAATATATCTAAGTCATGAAATATAACAAAAAAGAGTTTAAAATTTGAAAAGGTGCAGAGGTTTAATTGGTTATTGGCATTGATATAGGTTTCTGCTATAAATTTCAAAAATATCCAATTAATTTCACAAAAATCCAATCCATATAAATATACCAATTTGGAAAGCTACGGATGCTAGATAGAGGAGAAAAATTACTTTAGACCAGTTTAGACACGTCCAAGACTCGAAAACTAATCAAATAGTAACTTAGGTCTGTGTGAACGCTTGATACTAGATAGAAATTTCACAAATTTATATCTTTCTCTCTAGACATCCAAATGAGGTGCTTCTAGTTGGCACAAGTCATTGGGGATGTCTAGTTTCTCTTTATAAAATTTTGTGGTAATTGGACATCATTTGCACCTAAGTGACAGAATTCATTTTCAGACCTGAGTGAACAGTACACTGAACCAATTTTAGAAAATTTTCCAATTTTGAAAATTTATCAAATATTCCATAGACCTCTAAAAATTCTGCACTTTAGCTTCCCAACAAGCTCTAAATACATGCCAAATCTCAAACCAAGAGAGCCCATTTGGACAAAAAGTGATATAGGTTTCTAATATGGTCAATTTTGGTCCATATTAGATACCAAATATGTCCAAATGGTCTTTCTTGATGTTTGGCACCTCTTGGGCAAGTTTAAAAGCATGAATATGACTTGTATGAACTGCCCAAGTGGTCTCAAACCTCATACATCTCAATTTGGTCATTCCACTTCTATTATTACATAAATTCCAAGATGCTAGTTTGCCATTACATGTCCAAGATGCACGTTTTCATGCATATAACCTTAAATCTCATTTATACATGATACATTAGCATAATTATACATGTTTATAATATCATAGGATATATACAACAATGGGTTACAACATTTGCCACTCATATGGCCTTAAAAACAAAATCTATACACTTTGATGTCATATTCTCATCTCTCAAGTGGTTGGCCCCCATTTCCTTGTTCTCTTGGTTCACCTAGCATGTTAAAACATTGGAGAGGAGGGAATGAGATTCAAAGAATCCCAATAGTTCATCTCTATTTCAATCACATATAAAAGATGTAAAACAAGTCTTACAAATACATGCATGGGTATATTGACATATGCAATCATTCAAGAGGCATTCTTGTCATTTGAACAAGTCATAGATAGCATACATAAGCTTGCTAAGTAGGTGGATTAGCCTCATCCATTCACTTATGGATTTTGGACTTGCCTCACCTATTTTTTAAGAGGTTTTTAATTTAACATTGCTCTTAGGAGTCAAAATCACTTTTGAGAGACTCTTTACTTTGTCTCAACCAATCTTAAAGGGTTCTTTGCTCATCCTCACCATGGCTAACGGTTCTTGGCTTCACCACATTTAAGCAAATTCAAGCAAACATCATAAACAAGATTTAAAAATATAATGCATCATCATAGTACCATGGAATAAGAGCTCATACTAAAACATTTTTCATGACTTAAAACACGCATACACACATTTAAAGACAAGTCAAGCATACATTCATGCATGAGGGAAGGAGGAGTGAACTACTTTGGATGCAACCATACACTTTTCTCCTTGAATTTGCTCTCTTTTTCTCGGCCTCACACACACAAAGGTTTGAAAATGATTTCTCTTGGCCTAAACACAATTTATGGAGGCCAATTAGGTTCATGAAATTAATTCTAAAGCCACACATCTTCTTTAAGCACTAACTTTGTCTATTAACCTTTTTATGGTTCCAAGAATGCACCTAATGAAGCAACACTCATCCAATAAATTTTAGGCTCCATTCTTTCCTTTCATATATGATTCTTGACTCCTTTTAAGCCTCTTGGAGTCATCACACAATTGAAACAAAAAACCTAACTACATGTTGCTTCTTTAGGTTATATTATAGAACATAAGGCACCAATTCATTCTCTAGGCTTCCTAAATTTTTTCTAAGGCTTCCTCTCATTCTCATTCATCATATATGACTCAAAAATGGGTTTAGAAAAATTTAAAACTCTCCCTAGGTATGGTAACCCTCTTAGGCTGAAACAATGAAGCATAATAGCCTTCATGGACTTTGGTTTATTTTCTTTATGGAGGAAGCACATGGGAAGACTTCTAGAGATCTTAGGAGCTCATTTAAACTTTCATTTAGGCATAGAAATTAACGTATCAAGTCAGATTTTACAAGGAGCACATGAAACCCTAAAATTTCTATCTTGAATTTTCATGGTTATTTGTTAATTCTCTTTGCATATTTTTATTCTCCACACTCTTTTTCCTAAGATTCACCCTTGGTTTTGTCCAAAATCTAAGCCCTCCTATTGATTCTTGAATGGGGCGAAACATGTAGAGAAGAGGAGTAAGGGGTAGCAATCATGGAAGAAGAAATTACCTTTTTTTATTTTCTTGCTTGAATCCTCCCTTCTTTAGCCTCTTCTTTTCAAATTCAAATTTTTTTCTTAATTTATCCCTTAAAATAGATCCATATATTTCAATATAATCACAATAAAGAAAAGGAAATGGAGAAGGAGAGGTTTACAAGGGAAAGAACAGGAAAAACTACCAAAAATTCATACCTTTTTTTAGCTTTGATTTCTCCCCCTCTTCCTCTTCCTCTTGTGCACCACTCTCCTAGGGTTTTCTCTCTAGTTCAAGGCAGAAACATATGAAGTTAAATGAGTGGGAGAATGGGAGGCCCTATATATAGGTGGGAGGAAGGAAGACTTTTCAAAAATTTTCATTTTGCCTTTCATTTTTGGCATTTTTGTTTCTAATTCATTTTAGCTCCTTTTTGAGAATTGTCTTTTCCATTATAAAATTTAGGTTCCCAATTTAGTAAAATGCCTTTGGAATCACTCAAATCAGAGCTAAAACCTTCCCAAACAAATCCATCAAAGTTCGGGTACACTGACATTAGAAAATGTCTACCAGAGGGGTTTTAACTGTCCCGAGGCTTCCCATGGTTTTCAAGGCTTCTAAGAAAAATGGAGAACTCAAAACCTTCATTTAAAAAGCCCTTCTATTTGAATTCTAAAATTTGCTTAAAATTATGAAAATGCCATTACATTTCGTAAGTTTTTCGTTAAATTTTGTTTCTTCATTTTAGTTCTGTTTTTTTTCGTCTGAGCTTAGAATTCTTATTTTTAGGAGTCTAGAATGCTACTTAAATTTTTCAGGACCTTAACTAATTCATTTTGAGGACTTACTTTGAAAACACACTTGTTTCCGTTGTTTAACAAAAATTGGATATTACAATTCTCCCCCTTTTAAAAATTTCATCCTTGAAATTTAGATAGCATACCTTATGGGAAGAGCTCTGGATGTTTCTTTCTCATATCATCCTCTAGCTCCTAAGTAGCTTCTTCAGGAGATAACTCCTTCCAAACCACTTTCACCAATGGTATCGTCTTATTCTGTAATTTCTTGAGTCTAACGTTCACGATCCGATTTGGTGATACTATGTCTGATAGATCATCCTGTAACTGCGCATTCTCATATTCTATGACATGTGAGGGGTCAGGTTAGTACTTTTTGAGCTGTGAAACATGAAATACATTGTGTACTTAGCTCAAGTTTGAGGGAAGAGCTAGTCTGTAAGCCATAGGTCCTACTTTATTAAGAATCTGGAAAGGACCTATATACTTTGGATTGAGCTTTTTACTTTTAATGGACCAATTTATCCCTATGACTAGAGACACTCTAATGAAGACATGGTCTCCAATCTCAAACTCTAATGGTCGTCTACGTCTATCTGCATAACTTTTCTATCTACTCTGGGTCGTTAGTAGTTTCTTTCTAATGGTCTCAATCTATCTGAAAGTCTGGTCCACTAACTCTAGGCCTATAAGGCTTTGCTCTCCTAGCTCAACCCAACACATAGGAGACCTACACTTCCTCCCATACAATGCCTCATATGGTGCCATTTGTATACTTGCATGATAATTGTTATTATAAGCAAACTCCGCTAGAAGCAAGTATGTATCCCAGTTTCCTTTAATTTCTAAGACACACGCCCTCAGTATGTCCTCTAAGATTTGGATGGTTCTTTCTGTCTATCCATCTGTCTGTGGGTGATAAGCTATGCTAAATCTAAGCCGAGTGCCTAGAGCATCCTGTAATGATTTCTAGAAATTCGAAGTGAATTTGGGATCTTTATCTGAAACTATGCTTCTGGGCACGCCATGCAATCTAACTATCTCGCTGGACTAATTTGTCTAGGGTATAAGTGTCTTTTATGGCTAGAAAGTGTGTTGACTTTGTTAATCTATCCACTATTACCTATATTGCATCATGCCCCGATGATGTCCTGGGCAAATCCATGACAAAATCCATAACTATACTATCTCATTTCTACTCCGGGATATGTAGGGGCTGAAGTAACCCAGCTAGTTTTTTATGTTCTATTTTAACTCTTTGACATACTAGACATTAGGAGACATACTCTGCTATGTATGTTTTCATTCTATACCACTAGAACATTTTCTTTAAATTTTGATATATTTTATTGCTGCTTGGATGAATGTTGTACTTGCTCTTATGTGCCTCATCTAATATTTTCTCTTTAATTTCTGTATTTCTAGGAACATACAGCCTATCCCTGTATCTGACTATGTTATCTTCAGATAGGTTGAACTCTTGAATGCTACCCTAGGCTATCTGGGCTCTAATCTTATTTACATGGTCATCTATTCACTAGGCTTTTCTTATTTTCTCTCTCAGGTCATTTTTTATTCGGGTTTCACTCATTAATAGCATACCTGAATGCATCTCACACGAGAGATTCATATCTCTGAATCTCTCAATTAATTCCTGTTCTCGAATCATCCATATGCATGGATTTTTTATTAGGGCATCAGCTACCACATTAGCCTTACCGGGATGAAATTTCAAAGTGAAATCATAATCTTTTAAGAGTTCTGACCATCTCCACTACCTCATATTTAATTCTTTTTGTTCAAATAAATTTTTAAGGCTCTTATAGTCACTGTAAATTTCTATAGTTGTCCCCATATAAGTAGTGTCTCCATATTTTCAAAAACAATACCACTGTGGCTAACTCTAGGTCATGTGTGGGGTAATTTTCTTTGTGAGGTTTTAGCTATCTAGAAGCATAAGCTACCACTCGGCCTTTCTGCATAAGTATACATCTTAACCCTTTCTTTATAGGCTATGAAAGTCTCTCTAGGGTCAGGGAACACTAAAACTGGGGCCATGGTTAACTTGGTACTTCAATTCCTGAAAACTCTTCTCACATTTCTCATCCTACACAAATGACACATTCTTTCTAGTGAGCTAAGTCATTGGCATCACTATCTGAGAAAAGCCCTGAATGAACCTCCTATAATACCCTATTAAACCTAGGAAGCTTATAATCTTTGTCACTGTCCTAGGTCTCTCCCACTGTAATACTGCTTCTACCTTATAGGGATCTACTGTGACCCCTGCCTGGGAGATCATATGACTTAGAAATTAAACTTTAGTGAGCCAAAACTCACATTTATTAAGTTTAGCATAGAGCTGTCTTTTTCTCAGGGTTTCCAAGGCTAATCTCAAGTGCTGCTCCTGTTCTTCTTTATTTTTTGAGTAGATAAGAATGTCATCTTTGAAAACAATTACAAATTTGTCTAAGTATGGCCTAAACACTCTATTCACATAATCCATAAACACTACGGGTGCATTCGTTAACCCGAAGGGCATAACTAAAAATTCATAATGCCTGTATCTAATTCTAAAAGTCATCTTGGGAATATCCTCAGCCTTTATTCTGAGCTGATGGTATCCCGAATTGAGGTCTATCTTAGAGAATATCGATGCTTCTACTAACTAATCTAGGAGGTCATCTATGCGAGGGAGAGAGTATTTATTCTTAATAGTTATCTTATTGAGTTCCCTATATTCTATACATAGCCTAAGGCTCCCATTTTTCTTCTTTACAAATAAGACTAGAGTTCCCTACGGTGAGACACTGGGTCTGATAAAATCCTTCTCTAAGAGCTCTTCTATTTGTTTCTTAAGTTCTACTAGCTCGGTGGGAGCCATCTTGTATAGGGCCTTATACATTGAACCTGCCTCAGGTACAATGTCTATAAAAAACTCAACCTTTCTCTCCGGGGATAGTCTGCTAATCTCTCTAGAGAATATCTCTAAGAACTCTCTTATTATAGAAATCTCATCTATATCTTCTTCTACCTCATCCTGAACTGAAAAGAAAACTAAGTACTTCTGACAACCATGCCCTAGAGACCTCTCAGCCTGGGAGCTGGTCATAACAGATAACTCAGTCTTCAGACTAGGTACAATCCTACACTCAGGTAAAGTAATACATCTGTGGCTACAATCTAGTGTGGCATTGTTAGCAAACATCCAGTTCATGCCAATAATCATATCAATATCAATAAGGGGCATACAAATCAAATCAAGGGTGGTAAGGCAGTGATTAAACTGGACCACACAATTCAAACAAGTATGGGAGGTAATGGCTCGGTTTCTTGTGGGGGTAGATACATGCAAATCATAGGGTAGTATATGCATACTCAGACCCTACCTTCTAGCACAGTCATATAATATGAAAGAATGGCTAGCACCCGAATCAAATAATACAATTACAAAAAAATCATTTTTTCTAATAATATCTTGGATCAGACTCAGGGACCGGCTAGTCTCCTACTGTGACAAGGCAAAGACTCTACCCTGGGTCTGAGGTCTAGGAGCAGGAGCTATCTCCCTCTACTATGTGAACTATGGAGGAACCTGGGTACAATCCCTAGCCATATGTCTTAGCCTACCACACTGAAAACATACATTCTACCCTGCATAGCATGGTCTAGTTCCATGATTCTTGCCACACTAGGGACATATGATAGGTGTAAAGCTACCTTTACTGGACTAAGTCCTTCGTTTCTTACCCCTTCAGCTCCACTGACTTCTGCCGCCTCTCCTATTAGTAACTAGGGCTTGTGATCCCTCTCTAGGTCTCTTGGACTCAGGGAGAGGTGGTCTGGCACTTGAGGTAGGCTACATTGTTTTGAGGTTTGCCTCCATCACTCTATATATCTTAACCAAGGTGTTAAAGTGCCTAATTCTTTGTGGCACTACCCTATCTCTGATCTCGGGGAGCAAACCTTTCTATAGCCTATCTGCCCTCCATTGATCATCATTATATCTCTGTAAATAGAAGGAATATCGAGAGAGCTCTACAAATTTAGCCACGTATTGGTCCACGGGCATCCCTTCTATCTATTTTAAGAGTATAAATTCTGACTCCTTTTCATCTCTGACTGAGCTGGGGAAGTATTTCTTGTGAAAAGCCTAGAGGAACGCTTCCCATGTAATTGGAAGGTTCCTTGCCCTTAAAATAGGCTCGGTTCTCTTCCACCAATAATATGCCTCTTTCTATAATTGAAAGATAGCCATCTTGGCTTTCTGTTCAGACGTGCACTCTATCACCTCGAAGATCTTCTCTAACTGCATAATTCAGGCCTCAACTTTATCTGAATTCATCTCACCATCAAAGGTGGGAGGTCCAAACTTTCTGAACTGAGTAATAATCTTTCTGGTTAAGGGCTGCTCATGAGCTGGAGGCATATGAGCTGGTGGAATAGGGGCAATCATCTGGATATGTGGCTGTGGATTTGGGTGAGTCACCCTTGAATGCTTGGGATGATCTGAGTGGTGAGATGGTTGTGGAGAAGGAGGTGTGGGGCCCTGGCTATCTCTCTCAGCAAGCCGTTTCTGTAACTGCATAATAACACCCTGCTGCTGATCCAGGTAGGCCATAATGGACTGTAAGGCTCTAGCTACGGGATCACTAGGCTTAGCTCTATCATTTGCACGAGCCTCTCTAAAGGGCCAACCTCTCTTAGTGTTCACCATAGCCCTAAAATATCATAACAAACTTTAACATGAAAAAGAGAACACTTTCACTATCAACACACTCAATTCATCTACAAAAGAGCTCATATACATCTAGGCAACTCATAAACATAAGCCACAACCCACATCAAGAGCCCGAACCTTTGCTCTGATATTAATAAATGTAATACCATAATTTCTTAGCTCATTTCTTGCTATTCTCATGCTTCAAACTATGCATCTCATATAAGGAGCAAGAAAAAGCAATTAAAATAATGAATATTTTAGTGTTGTGTAACATATAGATTTTTCATTTGGTGTCCTGTGGACCATGTGAACTCATGTATCATATTCTCATATTTAATTACGTAGATACAACTCATTTCCATTACTAAAATTGGCCTAGAGCTCATGTAAGGCAAGGGAATACATAAAATTCATAGTTGTTATTTCGACCAGAATTTTTCTTTTTTTGTCACAAACTTTGGAAAATCATAACCAATTTTAGAAAAATCGAAATCATGCATTCTTTACCATTCTGGAAAGCTACAGATGTCTACTTTATCTTCTCACTAAGTATTAATACTCACTTTTTCATTTTTTCTTAACATGTTCTGAATAGTAGTGCAAACTTAAGAGTGAATTTCATAGCATAGATGGATTAACATTTTATTAGTGAGCATTGCACCTATCTACATAAAGTTTTTCTTTAAAAAGTGTAATTTGGGTTATTTGTAAGCTAATGTAACTTTTTAGACCTATAGGCAAGATCCAATTTCCCTTGTGTAAGTATATTAAATTTGAACCACGATTATGGATATCAAGAGTAAAAGCCTTCTTATAGAACTTTGTATAGGTCTTTAGGCTATTATGGAACAAGGAATAGTTCATATTTCAAGTGAGGTTCTACCAAGATTATTGTAAAATCCTCCCATACATATATGAATAAGAATTTCTCCTATATTGCGTTATTTCCTTATTTTTGTTTCATAGGCTTACTGTAATATCATGCTCCCTTTATCTCCATATACACACATTTAAGCTCAATTTCACATGGTGCCAAAGAAAATAAATAAGAATAATAGTATTTTTATGCATTGCGTAGCATTTTAAAATTTCATACTTTGCCTTGTGAATCCCATGGACCCATCAATAGCATTCTATACTTATTCTCCATCCATACAATTCATATATATATATATCATAAAACAACCCATGAACCACAGATTTGAAGCCAAAAATTAGAAAAATTTGAAATTTTCTCGCGGGTCTAGAATTCAAATTTTTGGCACCAATTTTAGAAAATCATAATTAATTTTAAAAAAATTTAAATGAAGCAAATGATAGCTTTCTAGAAAGATCTAGACATCAACTGTAGGTTAAAAATCATTCTAGATCATGAAAACCTAGCTAGACCATGATTGAAATCAAAAAAGTGGCATAGGTCAGACTGCCCAGTGTTTCTGATATAGTTTACTGATATAAATTTTAAAAATTCATAATTGATTCTAAAAAAATTTAATTTAGGAAAACTATACCAATTTGGAAAGCTAAAATTGTTAACCAGAGGGAAAAAATAACTCTAGATAAATTTAGAAGCCTTTAGACCCTGAAAACTGATAGAACAATAATTGAAGTCTGACTGTGCCCTTGATACTAACTTAGAACTTAAAAAAATTGGTTCTCCCCAATTGAGGTGCTTCTAATTGATATAGGTTACTGTGAATGTCTAGTTTCTCCCTGTAAAATTTCATATCCATTGGACACTATTTGCCCCATGAATGATAGAGATGAAAATTCTGACCAATTGCACAGCACCCAAGCCAAATCTGTCGCAAATTGCCAACTTTGAAAATTTACCAAGAATTCTCTAGAGCTCTAAATAATATGCATTTTAGCTTCCCAAAAAGCTCTAGACACGGCCTATATACATGCCAAATTTTAGGCCAATAAGAGCTCATTTGGATAGATTTTATCATAGGTTATACATATGGTCATTTTAGCATTATATAAGAGTCCAAATGGTCTCCCATTGGTTCTACCACAATTTGGCCAAGTTTAAAAGCACAAATACAGCATGTATGAGCTCCCCAAATGGTCTAAACTATGATACATCATAATTTCACTATATCACTTATAAGAATACGCATTCCATACTAGGCTACCAAGTGGTCAAATTGCATTTTCTCATCAATTAGGCTATCACTTTGATTCACACACTACTCTTAGATACTTTTACATTTGCTCACGCATTTACATCTCAAAAATAATATATACATGTATACTTTGACATTTCTTTATATCAAAAACCACAAAAAATTGTACAATTGTCAAGAGATAAGCCTTTAAGCTCTTTAGCTTCTTGAACACCACCTAGACATGGTGAGATGGAGGAGGGAAGGGGGTGAAATTCAAGGAATCTTAGTAGATCAAATACTTATTCAAGAAGGCAATCATGGCATATAAACATGTCAAAGATGATAAGTATGCATGCAACACAAACAAGAATTATTCAATACCAAATTTTCATGCCATAAGAACATGTCAAGGCTAAACATAAGCTTTATGGACTTTTGGTCTAGCCTCACCTATTTTTTGGACTTTTGGATTAGCCTCACCCTTGGTCTTGGGACTTTTGACTTAGCCTCACTCATCCAAGAGACTTTTGGCCTTGTCTTACCTATTCCTAGGGACTTTTGGCTTCACCTTACCCATAAGAGCAATTTTCATAAATGAAGCATCATTTAGAAAGCATATTGGTACCAATGCAATCAAGACAACATCAAAGGCATGTTTCATGATACAATCACATATACAAGCATCCATAGACATTCATATAACCATAAATGCAAGCAAGAAGGAGTAAAGAGCTACCTTGTAATTAAACACAAGCTTTCCTTGTGCTATTCCTTTCCTTTTTCGGCTATACACCCACAAGTAGTTGAGGCTTAATTTCTTAGGCCTAGGCATAACAAATAGCATTTAATTACTCTCTTCGAACAAGCCAAAGCATTAGACACACACCTAAGAAGCATACTTGGTTTATTGATTCTATAATAGCTCCATTAATAGCCTAATGAAGCAACTATCATGATTCAAGTTCTTGGCTTCATTTTCTTCTCATATCTAGACCTCTTGGTTCCATTTATACACCTTGAAGTCATTAGAAACTCATTTCCAAGCGTCTAGATACAAGTTGCTTCTTAAGGCTACATTATAGAACCTATTGCCCCATCTCCCAATCTATGGCTTCTAAATTTTTTTCAAGGGTTCCTCCTATCTTCTTCCATCATATATAGTTCCAAACCAAGCTTAGAACAAATTAAAACACTCCCTAGGTCTCCCAACTCCTTTAGGCCAGACATAAAGAGCATTTGGGGTTCATGGGGTTTTCAATTTTTCCTTGAAGGGAGAAGCACTTAGGAAGCTTCATAGGGGCCTTAGGAACTCAAACAAACATTCACATATGCTAGGGAACTCTTGGATCAAAACCAAATTTACACTAAAATCATGAATCCCTAGCTTCCTATTCTTGAATTTTACTTGTTTAACTTCCAATTTCTTTGCATTTCTCAAGTTTCCACACTCTAAATCAATGGTTTCTTGCTTCCTATAGGTCAGAACTTTCTTCCCTTAGGTTGTTCTATTTTTGACTGTAACACACACTCACAAAGCAAGGAAGGAAAAAGCAACAAAGGTAGATAAATTACCTTGATTCTAAGCTTACTTCAAGAGCTTCTTTCTTTGCTTTAGCCTCTTCCTTCAAAGTCTATTCTCCCTCCTTTAGACTAGACCCAAAACATCACCATATGATACACAAAACCATAAGAAGAAAGGCAAGGAGGAGGAGAGTAACTTTAAAGAAGGAAAAAGCTTGAATTTTCTTCAATTTCTAAATCTTTTTTCTTCTTTTCCCTTCCTCCTTGAGCTTCTTCTTGTGTGTGCTACTTTCAAGTCTCTCTCTCTGGTTTGATCAGAACAAAAATTAGTTAAGAGAAGGGTTGAAGAGGATGCCACATATAAGAAAGAAAAAAGCTAAATTTTTTGCTTAAAAATTTTCATTTCGTCCCTCATTCTTGGCTTTTTTGTTTTAGGCCTATTTTAGCTCCTTTTCCAGAACTGTCTTCTCCTTCATAAAATTTAGTCCTCAATCTTATAAAATGGCTTTAGAAGTACTCAATTTGGATTTAAAACCTTCTCGAACAAACAGATCAAAGTTTGGGTCAACTGACGTTCAAAACCATATACCAAAGGGGTTTTAACTGTCCTAGGGTTTCCTATAATTTTGAGAGCCTCTAAAACCCCCAGAAAGCTCAAATTTTCTATTTAGAAAGCACTTCTGTAAGTTTTTCAAAAATTTTTCATATTTATGAAAATGCCACTAGACTTTCAATAAATTTTTTGAACTACTCCAGCCCTGGTTGTAATGTTTGGTTTTTGTTAACCAATGGAAATGGACACGTTTTCAAAGCAAATCCCCTTAAATGAATTAGTTAAGGTCTTAAAAAATTTAAGTAGCATTCTAAACTCTTAAAAATGAGAATCATAGGCTCAGACAGAAAGAAAAACGGAACTAGAATGAAGAAATAAATTGTAACAAAATGTAATGATGTTTTCATAATTACGTGTAAATTTTGAAAAACTCACAAGAGAGTTTTTTAAACGGCAAATTTGAGTTGCCCAGGGTTCTCAGAGGCCTTAAAAACCATGGAAAGCTGCGAGGCAATTAAAACTCCTCCAATGTACATTTTCTAACATCGGTTGACCTAAACTTTGACCTTTTCGTTTAGAAAAGTTTTAGCTCCAATTTGAGTTATTCCAAAGGCATTTCATAAAATTGGGAATCTGAAATTTATGATGAAAAAGACAGTTCTAAAAAAGGAGCTAAAACAAAGCTAAAACGAAAATGCCAAGACATAAGGGTAAAATTGGGATTTTTGAAAAATAAAAGCTTCTTGAACTCTCCTTATAATTTGCCCCCCTTCTCCCCTTTTCTAGACTAGCCTAGTTTTGTCCCAAAACCAGAGAAAGAAGCTAGCTCTTAGGCGCACAAAGGGAGGAGATTTTGAAGAGAGGAAAAGCCAAGAAGAGGTAGGAAACTTCATGGAATTTCAAACTCTTTCTTTAGCAAGATATTTCTCCTTCTTCTCCTCTTTATTTTCATGGGTTTCATGATGTTTTTGGATCTATATGGAGGGCAGAATAGAGGTTGAATTTTCAAATTCGAGGAGATGAGGCCAAGTAAGGGAAGAATTATCCAAGAAATCATGGAAAAACAAGGTAAAACTTCATCCCATTGAAGCTATTTCTTGTTCCCTTCTCCTTTTAGGTTCGTCTAGCATAGGGAACTCCAAAAGGGCATGGATTTTGGATTGAACCAAGGGTGAATCTTAGAAAATTGAGTGTAGAGAATAAGAATATGCAAAGAAAATAACAAACTAGCCATTAGATTTCAAGACAGAAAAGTTAGGGTTTCATGGGCTCCCTTGAAAATTTGATTTGATACAATAATTCCTAAGCCTAAATGAGCATTTGGATGAACTCCTAAGATCCCTAGAAGGCTCTTTATATGCATCTTCCATCAAGAAAACAAAGCAAATCCATTTGGTGCCTCCTTGAAGCCTAGCCCCGGCCTAAGCTAGATGGAGCACCTAGGGATAGTTTTAATTTGTTCCAAACTTATCTTTGAGTCATATATGATGGAAGAAGATGAGACTAATTCTTGGAAAAATTTTAAAGGCCATGGATAGTGAAATGGCATCATAAGCTCCATATTATGGCTTAAAGAAGCAACACCTAACTAGACTCTTTGATTTGATTGTGTGAGGACTCCAAGAGGCTTAAAAGAAGTCAAGAATTATAAATGAGTGAAGAGAATGGAGCAAAGATCATGTTTCCATAAGGTTGCTTCATTAAGTGTATTATAGAACCACAAAGGAGCCATATGAACTACCTAACTTTTCTAATGAATGTGTAGCTTTAGAAATTGGTTCAAGAGTATAATTGGCTTCCATATGATGTGTCTAGGTCAAGAGAAACAAGCTCCACCTTATTCTGTGTGTGGTCGAGGAAGATAAGTCCAATTTAAGAGGAAAAGTTTGCATTTGTAACAAAGGTAGCTCTCTCCTCTTTCCCTCATGCATGGATGAATGTTTGCCTTATCTTGAATGTGTGTGTGTGTGTGTTTTAAGCCATGAAAAAGTATTCTAGCATGTATTCGTATCCCGTGGTACCATGATGTTGTTTATGTACTCAAATGACACTTGTATATTTGCTTTGGTTTATTTAAGTGTGGTGAAGCCAAGAACCCACTAGCCATTGTGAGGATGAGCCAAGAACCCTCAAGAATGATTGATATAAAGTTTAGAGTCTCCCAAGAGTGAGGCTTAGTTCAAGGCCTTTAAGAAAAGGGTAAGGCAAGTCTAATAACCTTGAAGAGAATGGGTGAGGCTAATCCACTTACTTGGCAAGCCTATGTATGCCTTGTATGACTTGTTCAAATGCCAAGAATGTTTCTTGAATGATCACACTTTCCATTATACTCATGCATGCATTTTCAAGACTTGAATTGTATTCTTTATATATGATTGAAAGGGAGATGAACTATTGGAATTCTTTGAATCTCATTCCCTCCTCTCCAATATCTTAATATGCTAGGTGGACCAAATGAGTAAGGTAATGGAAGCCATCAAGTTAGAAGATGAAAGATTGACAAAGAAATTGTTGTTTTGTTCATTTTATAGCCATATGAGTGGCAAGTGTTATAATCCATCATTGTATATGTTGTTTAACTTTATGAACACATGTAAATATGTAAATGTATCATGTATGTATGAGATTTAATGCCATATGTATGATAGAACATAATTTAGGTATGAAATGGCAAGACTTGACATATGCATTCTTATGTATAGCTCTGGATAGATGAGTGAGTTTAAGAAATTTGGGTTTTTACACCTTTGAGACATGTTTGGTAGACCATTTTGGTGCTTTCCCATGTGCTTGAGTGGCCATGGTTATCTTAGAAACCAAAATGGACCATTTGGACCCCTTATGAGACACAAAATGAGCCATTTTGCAATCCAATGTCAAATTCTGACCAAATGAACAAATTTGCCCATGAAATTTGGCATGCATATATATATATATATATATATATATATATATATATATATATATATATATCTCATCTAGAGCTTTTTCGGAAGTTAAAGACTAGATTATTTGGAGCTCTGTGAAATTAATTATGATTTTTCAAAGTTAACATTTTTCTACTATTCTGATGCAAACACTGTTCATATGGCTTGTTTCTTAGGCTATGTTGTTCGAGAGACAAATACTTAGAAATTTTACAGGCATAAATTAGACATAATGATCTTTTCATGGCAGCTAAGATTACCCCAATTGGACATCTAAACAAGGAGATATAAATTTTTGAAGTTAGAGGACAATACTAGTAGAGATAGGCGACCTTTGGTACTGTTCCATTAATTTTCGATAGTGAGACATCTCTGTTGTGGTCTAGAATTATTTTTAGTATAAAGTAGACATCTTTATCTTTCCAGAATGGTATGGTGTGTATGATTTCAATTTTTCTAAAATTAGTTTTTATTTTTCAAATTTCATGTTAGAATTTTAGAATTCCATCCCAAGGCTGCACACTCTATTTTCGTGTATACCTTTCACTTGCATGAGTTCTAGGCCACTTTTTAAGCTTGTTATAAGTTGTATATATGTATTTAAATATGAGAATAAGATAGATGAGTCCATATGGCCCATGGGACATGGAATGAAAAATTTATGCATGACGTAACGCAAATTAATTGGTTATTTCAATGGCCTTTCTTTGAGAATGTTATGTAATTCATGAGAATGAGCTTACAAACGATATGAAATGAGCTTAGTAGATATGGTGTTACACCAATTTTTGGTGAATTTTCAAGACTCAAATCTTTATTTTTTATTATTTAAAATTTTGTCTAAATTTTATTTGGGTTTAAATCATTCATTTCAAGGGACTTGCTTTTATAATTAACTCAATTTTGACGTTTAACAGAAAACTGGACATTACACTTACAAGTGTAAGGATTACCTCATACTTTGTGCCAATCACCCTCTTGATTAGGGCCAGGACAAAAATTAAATTTAAAAAGTAATTAAGTAAACATTAGAAGCATGGTCAAATAAGCCCTTAATGACATGACTATAAAAGTATTATTTTAATTTTGTCATTTTTGTCATAATAAGAAGTATATATTATTTTTTATATTATTAAATATGGTGATAGTTTTTCAAACTCTTATATTCAAAAGTTTAATGTAATTTATATAATGCACAACCAAATAAAGAAAAAAAATTGTCAATCAAATATAACTTTAATGATAAACATATTATATCACTATAAAAGTAAATAGCATTTAATCGCCGCTAAAAATGCAAAAGCTGCCATTAAATGTTTTTAATAAAAATATTTGGTCATTGTTAAGTCATTGCTAAAACCTTCATAGCAATAGGATTTTAGTGTTAATAAAAAAATTATCACTAAAAATAATATTTAGTGGTGATAAACATCACCACTAGAATCAAAATGGTTGCTATTGAAAAGGTACTTTAGCTATAATATAAGTTGTCACTAAAAGTATCTATTTAGCAACAACATAGTGTTATCACTAAAAGCAAATTTCAATAACAACACTAGCCATTATTAAAAGTTTTTTTTATTAAAAAAGTTCTGTAGTAACTTTATGAGTTTCTTAATTCTTTTGAAATTTAGTTATGTGCATTACAAAAAGTAATCTCACTACCACTTATAAAGACCAATTATGATGTAATTGCCAAGCAAAGTATTAATCATACAAATAGAAGCAATTTTAGCCAAATAAAAACATCAAGTTAGAAAATTAAAAATCAAGTTTTGCAGTAACATTAAAGCAACGTATAGCTATGATCTAAAATAGATATCCCTTCAAAGGGCCCACTCTTATTGTCAAGGTTTGACCATTTTATCCTTTTACCATCATATATATATATATATATATATATATATATATATATATATATGAAGACAATGCTTTAAGCTGACAACCACTAATTTGGCATTATCATAAGCATGGAAAAAGAGAGTCCAGATGGACCTATTGCTATGACTTTTGTACACCACAAAATAAAGAATAGGTAATTTGATATAAGCATAATGCCTAAAAGCAACATAATAAGGCCATATATAACTATTAATGATACTATTAATATTCATTGGGGTCCATATGAGTTTTGATGCTTAGAATGTTGTTTTATTTCTATATGTCATCCTCTATTTTAGAATCTTCCAAAGTAGAAGTTGACATCTAGAAATATCACACATTCTCAGCATTAGCATTAGACCATAAATGGACTCCAATTAACCTTGACAGCATCATTAAAAGTTATGGTTTTATTGTGATAACCTTGGTCACTAAGTTTTATATCAAACTGCTCACTCTTATGTCACAGTGTTCCACGGTCATAGTAATAGGTCCATCTTCTACTCGAGATTTTTCATTCAAAAATTGAATTAAAAACATTGTAACCTAACTTATTTTTTTATTTTTAAATATATACATACAGGCATTAAGTACACTTATCTATGGATGAAGTTGGAGAGATAATGAATCTTGAGATGCTTATATTCTATAGCAGAGTAGTTTCATTTATGAAAAGAAAGAATTGACAGAATCAATCCTCTACTCGGCAGGACGCGCGTAGTAGAAGACATCTAAAAGGAAAAAAAAGAAAAAAAGAAAAAAAAGAAATGGCCCCTTACTTGGTGATGTGCCCCTCGCGCGGCAGGAGATACCTAAACTGAATAGGTCATGCATCCGGATTGATGAGAAGGAAACGTACATGAGTATTAGTCAAAGAATGACGCTACTTTAATTAATTAAATTTTTTATATACATGGAAATAAATCAATCATTTGTGTCGGCATTATTTCTTTGAGAAAAATAGATGCATTTGTTTTGTTTGAGGTGCTATTATAGAAAGTTTAAACTTTCCAGAATTTTAAATAAGTTTTTAAGTAAAGAAAAAAAATTAAGAATAAAAGCATTCAAATTTTCAAAATATCAAGCTTTTTGAAAGATGACGCCAGAATTTGTAATCTAAATGAAAACAGACAATATTACTTGAATTGTGCAATGTATAATTCGTATCTGACATGCAAACCAAAACATTGGCTGTCAACCCCTTTATTTATTTATTTTTTAACAACATAATATTAATTTGGTTTAGAGTCATATGAGTATTACCATATCTGATTTTCTTTTCTTTTATAAGCTCCTAGTACGCTATCCATAGCATGGCCCTTAATTTTTTAATTCAAATGAGAAAGGATGATACCACGGTAATTGTGCAATGTGTATATATGACATGCAACCACAAACATTGAATGTCATCCTATTTTAATGACAATATAAAAAATTAATTTATTTTTTTAAGGATATAATATTACTTTAGTTTGGAGCCATGATGACTATTACCATATCTTATTTTCTTTTCTTTTATATGCTTCCGGTAATGAATGTGATGATACTCATTTTCCAAAATCGGATGATTTGATGATTGGGCCAAAATTCTAAGCAAATTAAAAAATATATTTTTTATCAATATTTTTTAAATTGAACTGGTTAAAAACAAGAGACATTGATTTATGATTTATTAATTTGATCGTAATTGAATCGTGGCCATTGGTGATAATTAAATATATAATTTTAAATTTTATATATTAAAATTCTAACATAATGAATTTTGAATATTTAATTACTAATTTCATATTTCTTAAAATATTTAAAAAATTATTTTTGAATTCAAAAATAAAAATTACCCATAATTAAAATTTAATGATATTTAATATTAAACTTTTAATATTCTCAAATTATATTAAAATTTCACTTATCATTATAAAAATGAAAAGCAAAAGGCTTAAAAATAATAAATTAAAAAATTTTGTTTATCAAATAAAAAATTTGACCAAATTATATATATATATATATATAGTTTTCTTATATTATTTTATTTAAATGTTTATATATATATATATATATATGCACACATATTTGTATTTGTTTGTAATATATTGTTAAGAAAACAATATTGGAAGTGTGGAAAGAACACAAAGCAGTTTCTCCATCGTATGTGTTTGAGATCTAGCAAGGCCACTTTTGTTACTTCAATCTAAAAAATCAAGAACCGGTTCAACCAATGATTTCTTATTTTGTTTTAGTGAAAATTCACCTAATTTAATCTGATTTTGTTTGAATTTGACTGGTTTATCAACCTATTAATTCTAGACCAATTTTGGACGAAACAACAAGATGGTTCTTAGTCCAACTAATTGAACCGGTTAATCCAATCTAGTTTTAATTATTACAATTTTTATATTGTTGAATCAAATTTTATTTAAAAATTTAGAAAGGAAAATTTTTAATTTTTTTTAATAAACTTAATAGATTAATTAGTATTTAGTAAGTTTGGCCAATACATAAAATTATTTTTAAATGAAACACTCAACTTATGACAAATTCATTTAAAAGATAATTTTAAAATAAATACAAATCAAAAGCATAGTCAAAATGCTCTCTCTCTTTCTATCTCACTCTTACACACACCCACCCACACAAATGCACTCGCACGCATGCACAAACACACATATTCTTAATTTTTTAAGACCATGATGACTATTATCATATCCATTTTTTTTCTTTTCTTTTATATGCTTCTAGCAATGAGTGTAATAAAGGAAAAGAAAAATCAAATATGGTAACAATTATCATGGTTCAAAATTAAATTAATTTTATATTGTTAAAACATAAATTAATTTCTTATATTGTAATTCAAATGGGTTGACAATTAATTTTTGCTTTTGCATGTAATTCAAATGGGTTGACTCACACATTGCATAACTCACAGGATACCATTTGTTTTCTTTTGGATTACATGAATATAAAAAATTTGTTAATTATTCCCTCACATAGAAAAATAATTTCATCCTTTGACTTGTAGTCTAATTGGATACATTTTTTATGTAGATACATATACAAATATAATTAATGATGCAATAACCTAAACATATGGAATTAGTTGCTTGAGTTTAAAGGCAAAGCAAATAAAAGTAATAAATATACCAAGTCAAAAGTTCGAAGAGTACAAGCATAATGACTCTAATCAAATAAGCCTCTTGGGAGATTAAGAGCATTTTAATAAGTCTACTAACATTTAGGAAACTATTTTTTTCTTATTAACTGTGGTCTTGGAAGTGGTGTCTAAAGAATTGAAGTAAATAATAGCATTTTAGTTTTCAAATTTGTAATTATTTATTGCATTTTTATTTCTTAAAAATGTAATTTGAACATATCTTTGCTTGTACTTCAAAAGCAAAGCCTCATATCTAATTTTGGATGCTTTTTAGATACTTTTAGACTTAATATTAAAGAAATTAAGCTTTATGCTTCTTTGCTTATTTTATTGTATCACTTAACTTGTGTTTTGCTTTGTATGATGTTTTGTTGTATCCAATTTTGGTAAGCTTAAAAATGCAATTTCCCTACTCATTTTCATTACTGTTAAATTGAAGAATTGTGGTTTGTGCATCTTTCTTCTTGCCATTGATTCTCAAGGTTTCCATGCCAATTTTTAGACATTAAATTGGTGTTTTTTATAGTTTAGAATCTCATCTTTCTTCTCATTTCATGTAGCCTCATCCTATATTTTGGTACTAGAACTCTGATTCATGTTGTAGTTTCCTAACAATGAGTGTTGTAGCCAAAAGGGTGGTAGGATACAAACCAATTTAGGCCCAGATGCGTAATAAGATTAAAGAACTAAGATTGCAAGTGTAGCAACTAATGGAAGAAAGAAAAGGGAAGAAAAAATCCCTCATTATTCTATTCCACTAGTGAAAAGGACTCCATTCTTTTCGCTCAAGAAGAAAGGATAACTCCTCAAGTAATAATGATCAAACTAGAAGGCAAAGGAGGAGAAAGGATGTTGAGGTTAAAGAAGAAATTCTATAATGTGAGGGAAAAGTAGATCTCAAAGGTTTCATTGATTGGCTACAAACCCTTGATTAAATGCATAATACAAAGAATATCATGCTCACAAGAAGGTAAAAATAGTTGCTTCAAGACATCGAAAGCATGCTTCTTTGTGATGGGAAAATCTAAATACACATAGAAGGAATGAGGAAAAAGATAAGATTAAAACATGGGAAAAAATAAGAAAAAAATATTAAAAAATGTTTCCTTTCTGAAACATATTGTCATGATAATTTTCTTAAGCTCCATAGTTTGAAACAAGATAACTTGAGTGTAGAATAGTACACTAGAGTGTTTGAACACTTAATGATCATATGGGATATGAATGAACTTGAAAAACAAACCATTGTATATTTTATTAGTAGATTAAACTAAACCATTGTCGATCTTGTTGAAGTGCAACACTATTTGTCTTTTAATTATGTATGCAATCTGGCTTACAAGATTGAAAGGCAACAAAAATGGTAAAGAATTTATGCTTTTAAGCCCTTAAACAATGTCGGTTCCTCTTTCAAAAATGGGAGTACAATTTCTTTAAGCACTAAAAGTGGATCCTTTCCAAAGGCTATTTCAACAAAGTCCTAATTAGTAATCTCAAGGCCTTTTTCTAAGGCAAATGATTCATCTTCTAGTTTTAGTTGAAAATGCTTCAAGTGCTAAGGATTTGGTCACATAGCTTCTAAATGTCTTAATAGGAGAATAATTTCTCCTATGAGATAGAAAAGATAGAGGAAGAAGAAGGAAAGAAGAAAATAATTCTGAACTAGAGAAAAAGCAGCTAAAGGTAGTGGAACAACTAAATAAAATGAAGTTGCTTGTAATTAGAAGGTCACTTAGCATCAATTTCACACTTAATGACAATGCATAAAGAGCACATCTTCCAAACTGGATGCACCATACATGGTAAAGTGTTTTATATGATTATTGATAATGGAAACTATACTATGGTGAATAAATTAAAGCTAGATATTGAAGAACATTCTCAACACTACAAGTTGCATTAGCTGAATAATAATAGTAATTTGAAGGTAACCAAGAAGTGTCTTGTTTTGCATGTCAATTACTTGTAGGAGACCATGTTAGTTTGATAAGAGATTAATTTATTATAGGTTTAAGAACGTCTATTCTTTCGTGAAAGATGGCATGAATAAAATCTTCACTCTCATGAAGCCAAACACTTTTCCTAGGCATAAAACTTACAAAAGGAAACACTAGTGAGAATAACCTAAACATAAGTGAAACATAAGTGAGAAAGGTCTTAACTAAACTCAAAGAATGTTAGCCTTATCTACAATTGAAAGTGAAGAAAGTAAGAAGAGAACCCATCACCATTTAATCCAAGCTCTTTTGTCCCACTTTAGTCAAGTCTTTCTAGAAGAAATACCTTTTAGACGACCTCATTTTAGGAGCATACAACATCATATTAACTTGTTTACAAGTATCTCATTGCCAAACAAAGCTACATATAGAGAAATATGGAAGAGTGTTCCAAATACTTAAGAAGAAAAGCTTTATGGCAACTTGAAGATATGCCATTTTTTTTTCATAAAAGGTGTAATCTTTTTAGGTTATGTTGTAAATAAAGATGGGATCATGGCAAATGACAACAAGGTTAAAGCCACTGTTGGCCTATTCCATAATCCATACATGATGTTCAAAGCTTTCATGTATTAACATCTTTTTATAAAGGTTTATTAAGTCTTTTACCACAAACAATGCTCCTATAACGAGTTGCTTGAAAGTATACTCATTTGAGTGGACAAATGTAGCACAAGTAAGTTTTGATAAGATCAAATAGATGCTAGTGAAAGCTTTTGTTTTAGCTATACCAGATTTTTATTGAAGTCTTCAAAGTGGAATGGGATGCATTGAGAGTTGGCATTGGCACTATTCTTATCCAAGAAGGCAAACCACTTGTCTATTTCAATGAGAAATTTAGAGATTCAAATAAGAATTATTCCATCTATGATAAGGAGTTTTATCCATTTATTAAGACTTTTGATCATTGGAGTCTTTATTTGTACCTAGGAGTTTAAATTGTACACTGATTATAAGATTTTGAAATACCTCAATAGTCAACACAAGTCGAACAAAAGGAATGTTGAGTGGGTAGAATTTCTACAATCTTATTTTATTGTTATTGAGCACAAGTCAAGTAAAATGAATATGGTTGCTGATGTGCTACTTAAGAGACACTATCTTCTTCATGTGCTTGATTCAAGATTGCTTTGGTTTTGATATTCTTAAATAATTCTATGCTAATGATCTATATTTGCCTTAGTATATTAGAAATGCTCTCATGATTTCTTTTGAAATATATTTTTTACAAGATGGTTTTCTATTCAAAGAAAATCATCTATGTGTTCCAAAAAATTCATATAGGAATTTTTTTTTAATAAAAGAAACTTATTAGGAATGCTTAGCCAATCATTTTGGGACAGAAAAGACATTATCTTTATTGTAGGAATAATTTTATTGGCTACATATGGTCAAAGATGTCTAGCAAATTGTAGAACAATGCACACTTGGCAAAGAGCAAGTCACTTTCTCTAGGATTGTATTCTCCACTACTAGTTCCATGTAGTTATTGGGAGGATGTTAATATGGATTTTATTCTTAGACTACCTCTTACTTGAAGGAATAAGGATGCTATCATTTAGTTGTAATAGACCAATTCTTAAAGATGGTTCATTCCATCCCATGCAACAAGACTAAAGATGCTTTTCAATTGGCAAATTTGTACTTTACAGAAATGGTTTGGCTCTATGGTATGCAAATGACAACTATTTCAGATAGAGATTCCAATATCCTAAGCTAGTTCTAGAAGATGTTGTAGAAGAAGATTGGTACAAAACTTCTTTTTAGTATAACATGTCACCCTCAAACTAATGGGAAAATTGAGATCACAAATATAACACTTAGCACATTATTTAGGAGTTTAATGAAGAAGAACAACTTAAAAGAATAGATTTACTAGTTGCTCATGCTAAATTTGCTTATAATCATGTTTCAAACCACACCATTAGTCATCCTTCATTTCAAGTTTTTTATTAAGTAAATCCATGCATAGCCATTAACTTGGTGCCCTTACCAATTAGAAATCAAATGAGTACAAAAGTAGAAACAATGGCTAAATAGATTAAAAGGCCTCATGAACGGATTCACCAACAAATTATTAATCAAGAAAAAGTTTATAAGAAGTAAGCAAACAAGCATTGCAAGCTTGCAATTTTTCAACATGGAGACTTGGTTTGGATTCATCTAAGAAAAAGATGGAATTTCTAGATAACTATAATGTTTCAATAACCTTTAATGTAGCTAACTTATCTCTTTATCTTGATGGTGATAAGCTATTGGATTTGAGGACAAATCCTTCTTAACAAGGGGAGGATGATGTAGGCACACATACTAACATAACTAATGATGTAGTAAGTAAAACATTTGTAATTAGCTACTTATATTTAATGGCAAAGCAAGTGGAAGTAATAAATGGCCAAGTCAAAAGTTCAAAGGGCACAAGCATAATTACTCAGTCAAATAAGCCTTTTAGGAGATGAAGATCACTTCAATGAGTGTACTAGCATTTAAATGGTTGTTTCTTGTTAATTGTAGTCTTGGAAGTGGTGTCTCAAGACATATAGTAATTAATAGCATTTTATTTTCAAATTTGTAACTATTTATTACATTCTTATTCTTATAGGATGTAATTTGAACTAGTCTTAGCTTGTACTATCACACCATTATATATCATATGTTATAACTTGCTATGTTAGAGAACCTTGTACTATTGATTGAAAATCTTATTAACAAGGTCTCGGATTTCACAATGTAAAATACATGATTTTGTCGACAAGATCTTAGACCTTGTTGACAATATGTTATCTCAGTCTTTAAATTGACTTGAATTGATGCTAACTCATCCTTAATATACTTGCTCAACCAGAAATCTCACAAAAGAAGCATGGAAATTAGGTTTAAGATCAAGTAACACAAGTTAGCACAAGTACACCATTCCATACAATTCTATAATTATGCCACTAGTTTCAAAAATTAATAATTTGAGTTAGAAAACTCCAAGTCATGCAAATTAAGACTTTTTAGAAAGCTCAGGACATCATCTAATTACTGTAAAAATTTCAAATTGAAACAATATCATTTGGCCTATGAAAACTAATAAAACAGTTATTGAGGTCTATTTCTCATACTACAGTAGACATGCAATTTTAAAAATTCATATCTCACTATACAGAGTTCCAACTTAAGTGCTCTCAGTGGCTTATGATGCCAACTATAGGCATGTAAAATTTCATAAGTATTGGACTTCATTTAGCCCTTCAAACACACCGAAAACCAAATTGTCCAAAAGAACAGTACCATGACAGTTTTTACATAATTTAGCCAACTTTAAAAAATCATAAGATATTCTACAGAACTCCAAAAATTATGATCTTTAACTCTGTGAACACTCTTGATGAGATCTATATGTCTATTAAATTTTATGCAAAATTCATTTATTTGGTCTAGTTTTAATTCAGGGGCAAAATATGGTTTAGTTTAGGATCATAATGGGGTCAAATCGTACCAAATGGCATTCCAACCATACCATAACCATTTGAGCACGTCCAAAAGTATAAACACAGCATATAGAAACACCCCAAATGGTTTAAATCATTATGGAACTCAAATTCATTATCCTACTTGTATACATACACATTCATACAAATGCTCCAAAATGCCAAAATAATGCATTATCATACATATGGCTCCAAATTTATTACATACAACATATTTACATACTTTTACATATGCTCAAAAGTTTATATTTCATATATAACTTGTACATACATACTTTGACATTAGATTAAATAAAATCCTATTCTATTATCAAAGTTTCATCAATTATACTCCTTAGCACCTATTCTTTGCTCTTGGGGCTTCACCTAGACATAGTTAGATGGAAAGTAGAGGAGAGTGAGAATCAAAGAATTTCAATAGCTCTTTCACCTTTCAAGTAAGTATACATGACATATAATCATGTTAAAGAATACAAGTATGCACCAAACACTTTCAAGAATCATTCAAACCATAGTTTCCATATCATATAAACATATCAAAGTCAAGGATAAGTTATAGGGACTTTTGGTCTAGTCTTACCCTATTATTTGAGACTTTTCTATTAGCTTCACCTATTTTTTAGGAACTTTTAACTTAGCCTCACTCATTCTTGGGACATTTGGTTTTGTCTCACCTATCATTAGGAACTTTTGGCTTCACCTCACCCATTTTAAAAGATTTTTAGCACAACTTCACCCATAAAGAGCAATTTTACAATCAAAATGCATAATAGTACCATAGCATCAAACCAATAGCTATAGGCATGTCTCATGATTCAAACATATATACAAGCATTCAATGACAATCAAACAACCAAAAAATGCATACAAGAAAGGATGGAGAGCTACCTTGATTCAAGAAGTACAATTTTCTTCTTTGAATTCTACCTCCCTTTTTTAGCCTCACACCCACACCTAGGAGGAGCTTAGTTTGCTTGGCCTAGACACATCAAACAAGATACAAACACATCAATGGAACCATCTCTAGTCTCACATAAACTCTACACAAATTATTTTTAGTTTATATCATGGTTATGGTTTCATACAAGAGCATAATGAAACAACTCACATAACTCACAAGCTTGGATTCAATTTCTTACTCAATCTAAGTCACATTACTCTATTTAAAGCCATTAAATTCATCACAAACTCAATCTAGGGAGCCAAACATTAAGTTGTTTCTTTATACTGAAAAGGAACCTAAACTTTCAACTTTCAAAATATGGTTTCTAAATTCAAACTAATAATTCCTTTGGTATCTATTATTCATTTCTAAGTCATTTGCATCCATAGAACTTAGAAAAACTCTCCCTTGGTATGGAATCCTCTTCTTGGCTGAGATGCACACACATTTAAGGAGCCTATGGAGTTTTCTTGGTTTTTCTAAGTAATTTGCCATCCATAAAGCTTCCTAGATGTTTTGAAAACTCAAACATGGTTTTACATAATCTAAATCATCACTAGAAAGCTCCATAAATCCCTAGGTGTATCCAAAATCCTAATTACCATAACTTAATTTCTAAAGCTTTTCTTTTAGTTCCAATTGCATATTATTATTCCTTATACTCCAAAACCTCAAATCCTATCAAGTTTGGATCAAAATAAAGTCTCTACACATGACCCTTATTCTGCCCAAAATGAAAAAGACAAGAAGGAGCCAAGAAGAAGCACTTTAAACCATGCTTTCTTACCTTGTTTTTAAGCTTTTGAAGAATACTTTCTTATGCCTCAAAGCTTCCCTTCAAACTCCCCCTCTTCTCTACTAAACCAATCATAGGATGTGTCTAAACAAATCATCAAAACCATAGGAAGAGAGAAGAAAAGGAGGAGAAGAAGTTTAGTGAATGAGAAGACATGAAAAAGTGTGAATTTCTTACCCTTTCTTGCTTGGATTTTTTTTTCCTTGCTCCCTCACTTTGTGTCCCCCCTTGAGCTGCCCTTAAATCTGTTTTGGACCAGAGAAATGTTGGTTTAGATGGAAGGCAGAAGTGGGACATGATATATAAGGGTGGAGGACCATTTATAACAATTTCCAAAATTTTAATTATATCCCTAAATTTTAATTTCTCTATTTGAGCTCATTTTGAATCTTTTTTTAGAACCATCTTTTCCATCATAAAATTTAAGTTTTCTAATTCATAAAATATCTTTGGTTTCACCCAAATTAAATTTAAAACCTTACTAAATGATCTTGTTAAAATTTTGGTCAATTGACACTCTAAAATACAAATCGGAAGGGTTTTGATCATTCCAGGAGTTCTTATGGTTTTTAATACCTTTTGGAACCTTAGAAAACTCAATTTTTTCATTTAAAAATCCCTCCTTTGAGTTTTCTAAAATTTTCTAAAAATTATAAAAATAACATTGGCCTCTATAACTCCTTATTTGATTATTTTGGTTCCGGTTCTGAACTAACTTTAGACTCTAAACCACATTTTAAAATACTTTAATTGGCATCTTCATCTTATTAACCTCAATTTGCTCTGTTTTTAGGTGTTCTCATTTCAATTTATCGGGTTCAGTTCAATTCTGGATTACCAAGTATTACATGTACTGTAAAAGCTAAGTCTCAAACTTTATTTTAGATCTTTTGGAATACTTACAGACTTAATATCAAAGATATTAAGCATCGTGCTTCTTTCCTTATTTTGTTGTGTCGCATAGCTTGTATTTTGCTTTGCATGGTGCTTGTTCTATATCAATTGGTGGTGCTTTGTTGTAGGCAATTGTAGTAAGCTTTAAAAAACACATAATTTCCTTACTCATTTTCATTACTATTACATTAAAATTGTTGTATGTGCATCTTTATTCCTGCCATTGATTTGCAAGGTTTCCATGCTAGTTTTTGAATGTTTAATAGGTGTTTATTGTAGCTCAAAATATGATCTTTCTTCTCATTTTGAAATCACATTAATAGGAGTTTTCTATAATGAGTTTTGTTCATTTGGAAATAAGTGACAATTCATATTCTCTCTTTTTTTCTTATCAATCTTGATACCAAGGTATTTGTTTTGAAAACTATCTATCCTACATACTTCTATTTCATTTTAAGTAGTAAAAGTCATTTAAGTTGTTCCAAATGGGCTAATAGTTTAAATTCTATTTTGCATTTTTTTAAACCTCAATCATCATATTTTTTAAATGTTTTCATTTTGTGTTTTGTTCTTTAAAAAATTAAAATTATAAAAATTATAAAATTTAAATCATCCAAATCAAATCTAGACAATCCAATGCATTCTAAAAGATGAACACACACTAATCATCCTAAGAATAAACAAAGGATCCTGACTATGTTTCATTTCTACCTCTTCATTATTATTTAAAAGTGCAACATAAACATCCTTTTATTGCACATAAAAATTATAAAATTTTTCATATAACATGTTTGTTGTACAAGTTATACTTCATGGATAATCAAGATAATAATTTTACATTCACTTCAATGCATTGATTGTGCTTTTAATTTCTATTTATTTTGAATATTTTTAAATTAATTTTTCAAAAAGCGATGTAAAATAAAAGCAATTACTATCACTAATTACCAAATCACTCAAAAATATTTTTTTACTATCAAATTACCAAAAATACATATTTAAAAATAATCTTAAATATTCATTATGGTTCATTTTTTAACAATAAATTATTTTCTAATTTTGAGTGATAATGCTTAGACAGCTAAGTTATATATATATATATATATATGATAAAAATATAATGTTGGGTAATTTTGTAACTTTAGATTTTGATGAGTGAGGATTTTTTATCATAAAGTAATTTTCTACTTCTATTTTTTGCTTCAATCCCACACTAGAAAAACAAAGGAAAAAGTATAAGTAATTCTTTATATTCTTTTTATCAAAATTTTTCAATTAAAATATGATAAATATATGAATCTCCAATAATAATATGATAAATGTATAATTTTTACAAATAATCATATAGTTTCTTGATTAATTCATATACCTATCATATTATTATAAAAAAATTATGCACTTATTATATTCTAATTGAACATTTTGATGACAAAGATATAAAAAAACTATATTTAAATCTAATCTAAAAATAAATTACTATCATTTAAAAGTAATTCTTATGTCTTGGTCAAACATATTAAAAATAAGGTTTCTAGAAAAATGAAACTTTTTCTTGTTGTAAATTGCCGAACAACTTTTGATTCAACAACATAAAAATATTCAATTAATTAATTTTGTGCTAAGAATTTTGGCCCAATCATCAGCCATCTGAAAAAATGATAAGAATCATCGATCCGAGTTTGAAAATTTTCCTCTGTAATTTTGAAATCCACCTTGGCATCTCGCAACTCCTCCAACTCCAATCTTGGTGGTTAAGGCAATTTCGAAAACCAAAAAAGAAGCAGCATCTATCTTCCAAATAGGCCATTTTATGGAGTAGATCCAGTGATTAACATTTAAGCCATAAGGTGATTGTGCTTGGAAGAACCCAAGTATCCATTAAAAACTATTCAACTTTGCTTGTAGGCATAATTCTTTTTTTATTGGACAAAATATTTTTTAATCAAATTTTTATTGGACAAAATATCGATACTGCCAAAATAGCAGGAACATACACCCAAACCTATAGAGCCTCTTGTGATAATTATTTTCTTAAACTTTTGAATATATATAGCCAAAATAGCAGGAACATACATCCAAACCTATAGAGCCTCTTGTGATAATTATTTTCTTTCTTTACTACATTATTTTCTTAAACTTTTGAATATATATATAGAGAGAGAGATGTTTGGGAAACTTTCGCCATTAATATAATAGGAAAGAGTGATTAACACACTTTTTTTTTATGAAAAATAATAATAATAAATATATCTTATATTTCAATTATCAGTTATATTTTTCATGAATCATGAACAATGCAATTGATTATTTCAATATTTTTTTTTATTTTTTTTGGAAATTATTTTTTTTAAATATGCATTGGGTCCCATGCAACTACACTTGTCCCAAGACTAATTTTATATATTTGTTATTAAATGTATGTTTGACTGTTCTTTCAATTTGTAATTATCTTTTTATATAAATTTCTCAAAGTTGAGTGCTATTATGTGTTGGCCAAACTTACTAAAAAATAAGCTTTTAAAGGAAAAATCAAACTTCTTCCTTTTCTAAATTTCCAAACAACTATTGAATCAACAATATAGCAATATTCTTTTATTTATTTATTTTGCTAAAAATTTTTGCACAATCATTATATTCTTAATTTTTTTTATTCTGCCATTAAAATAGGTTGACAATTAACGTCCGTGTTTTCATGTTATTATACGACTTATTCATTGCACAACTAACGTGATATCTTCCCTTCTCATTTGGATTAAAAAATTAAAGGCTATGATATGGAAAGCTTAATATTAATATCATTACAAGCATATAAAAAAAATCAAATATATGCCCCAACCTAAATTAATATTATATCGTACAAAAAAATTTACTTTTATGTTGTGATTCATGACAGCCAATATCTGCGTTTGCATGTCACACGCATTTTTGGATTTGAATTTTTTGAGGTGACTATAGATAAAATTGTTGATGTTGAACATTAAATTACTAATATTACATGTTTAATGTAAATTTTACCTTATATATATATAAGGTGAACTTATAATACCAATATTTCATATCCAACGGCAATAATTTTACCTGAAGTAGTTTACGCATTTTTCTACACATTGTACAACTCAGGATTGTCTGTTCTCATTGAAGCTTCAAACTTTTTGAAAATTCAAATGCTTTTATTCTTAAATTTTTTTTTCTTTACCTAAAAATTATTTAAAATTCTGGAAAAGTTAAACTTTCTATAATAACACTTCAAATAAAATCAATGCATGCACATATATATATATATGTATTCATTATTTTTGAGATATAATGCCGCAGAAATGATTAATCTATTTCCATGTATATAAAAATTTTGTCAATTAATTACAGTAATTACATTCTTTGACTAACATTGCAAAAAGGTACGTTTTCTTCTCAACAATGCCAATGTCATGTCTTATTCAGCTCTTTCTTTACATAAATGAAATTATCTGCTATGAAATGACATTCTCAAAAGTCATTGCATCTCTTTCCCCCATAGATAGCTCTTTTTATAACTGAACTATTTGCAACTTTCTTCATCATCTTCTGCCATGGCATCTCACAACTCCTCCAGGCCTCTTGCATATAGGCCCATCTATGGAGCTAATCCAGTGATCAATATTAGTTCAAGCCAACTCCGTTTGAGCCAGAGGGAGACTGAGCTGAGAAGGTCTCAAGTCACACCTCAAAGAGATCGTGTAACAATCACAAACCATTCAACTTTGCCTCGAGGTATGAACAAATTTTCATATCCTTAGAATAACACCACAAACCAAAGAGGGAACACACCTCTAAGCACACATGCTAGACCATTATACAAGAACAATTAACAGCAAGAAATAAGAAGAAAAACGGATTCTTCACAGAGCAACACACTTCATAACAGTGTCAGAGAATTTTGTCTTCTCTTGCAGGTATAATTCTGGGAGAGCATCTTTTCTCAACGCAATCGGTGAGAAGTCGCGTTTTTGTTACCAACGATACCATTAGCATCAATTCTATTCTCCCAACTGATCAAGCAAGGTTCAAAATCAATAACTCATCCCCAGGAGAAGATATGAATTCGCAGAATCTGGATGCGAGGGAGATCGCCAATGATGATAATGTTGAGGGTGACGGCCGAATCCACAGCCTTCCTTGCCGGAAACATGGTCCCTACGCGTGCTCTATGTGCAAAAAAATGTTTCCGACATCACAACACTTTGCAGCTCATGTGAATTCCCATTACAAGCATGAAACTCTTGCTCAGAGGAATAAGCGTACCATGGCCAAAATCAGTAGGAGAAGCAAAAGCCTTCACCTTCACCAGTCAAGGGAGGGGCTCACCATTATTGCTGATCCTTTAAAGTCATCAGCTAGCAAGAGGAACGCAAAAACGGTTGTTCAAGCAAAAGGTGAAGTGCAAGGCCATGATCTAGATGCTCCTCCAGGATTTGAAGCCTATCGTAATGGCTCATCATCTGGTGTCTCAATCAAGGCGGAACCCGGCAAAATTTAAGTCATAAGAGAATTCATAGGATCGGTGTACAGATTTTGTTATACGTGCTTTGTGTTTTTGGCCTGCTCTTGCGAGTTCAACAATTTGACCCTTTAAGATCTTGGTGATTTGATCCTTCTGGCGTCTTCCTTTAATTCCAAAAGTCTGTCCATTAAATCAGTTAGCCTCAATGTATGTAGCAATATTAATTTTGTATTGAGTTTATTCCTGTGTGAGTTGCACTACTGATGCAATCAGTGTTGAAGAAATTGACAATTGCAATCTAATCAGAATAGATTTATGATGCTATATGTCACTATTGTTTGACGCACTAGTACTGGAAAGTATATTTTGAGGATCTTGTCTATAACTTATAATAATGGGAAAAGCTTTTTGTAGGTTTAAATACCCTTTATGTTATTAATGAGATGTAGAAGACTTTTCGCTCACATCGAGTATTCTACTCCTAAGATTATGTGACATATATATATGTTGCTCTTCCCCATTCTAACAATCAATGGTGGCAGTTTCTCGAGTGTTGAATTGAATCTGAATTTGATAGAATTTTTTTTTTTTTTTTTTTTGTGGGGGGGGGGGGGGGGAGGTGGTGGTGGTTCAAAATCCAATCTACTCCTGGGGTTCATAAACCACAAAGATAGTTGTTACAGTATAACCAATCATTAACTCTGATTTGAAATGGCTTTGTAGTTCTTCCAAACTACACCTCCAATGCTACAATAAGCAAGGCAAAGCAATATTGATGTGAAAAAAATATGTGATGTGTGGGGAAAACGATCGAAAAAGTCCTGTGAACTAACAATTTCAACCATTATGCCATTCAGAAAACATGTATAGTAAGAAACTTTGTTATTGTGATTTATTTGATCAAGAAAGGAAGAAAGAAGAATCATTACTGTAGAGATTAATGGTGCTTACCATTACTCATATGCCCTATTAATTTGTTTAATACACGTTGCTTCCCCAGCTCATTAAGCTATTTATATATACAATGGAGGTAAAGACAGCGATTATTACTTGCAACATAACATAATGAAAGTGCTTATCTCGTATATAATCATGTGAAGATGGATGAAAACAAGAGTTATTTGATTTGTTAAGCAATATTCTAAATTCTTATGTTGAATGTGATGATAACGATACGCACTACTACCCAGCTTGTTACAGAAGGAAGTTAAAATAATCAGCCAGCTTGAAACAATAAACTGCACACAATTTCAAATTTTTCATACTCATTAAATGGCTTGATTATTTTTTATCCAACTGTTTCCTTTGGTCTGTGACCAATGTGAGCAAAGAAAGCAACCAATTAGAAAACATAAAACAAAAACTCTAAGCAAGCCTTGCATGGTTTCAAGGAGTTGCATTATTGCAAATATCTGCGATTGTATTTGGAGCTCAAATGAAGTTCAGAAGCATTTACGTTCCAAAACTGTTCAATGAAATTTTGCTTCAAGAGATGGAGGAAACCTTTTACAATGTGGCAGAGATAGCTGTTATCATATATGGATAGGTGAGTAGATACACAAAGGGAAAACATTGCCTTTCTTATTATAGGTGATGAAGATGAAAAGGAAAGTAAGAGTAAGACAAATACTGTATCAGGCACTATTATGTGTATACCTCCAAGGGCTACATAAAATCTAATTTCCAAACCTAATGTTTCAGACCGTAGATGACTTGTCAATATTGTTCTGTCTTGACCGTTTTCTAACCATGCATGATGCATCATACAATTCTCTCCCTCTCCTCTCCTCGATACTAGTATGTGCATGTGCCAATAAGATTCATCTGCTTATTCCTTGATTATCATCACATACAACTCGTCATTCTTTTTTCAATGACGAGATTTGCATCATTACAAACATGTCCCCAGAATTTCATCTCTATCTCTTGCAGTTGCAGGTATATCCTTCCTTTTCATTCTTTCCCATATTTCACAATAATAGCCAGTTATTAGCAATTTGTACCCAAATTCAATAATTAATTAATTTGTGAAAGGTTTAAGTGGTCATTATCTTACTTTCTAAACATTACAAAGTATATCATAGACATATTTCAATGTCAAGTAGCGACTCAAAGGTTAAACAACCACAGAAAAGAACAAGAGTTCCTATGTAAAGGGTTTTTATATTCAAGTATAATATTTCTATAAGAACACATTAAGCAGCAAATAAAATGGAAGAAGTTTTCATTTTTTGTTTTGTTCTATTAACATTTAAAATTAATCTTGGTAATAAAACCAAGACATAAACACAGAACCATGACAAATCGCCGAATCAATTATAAGTTTATGAAACTAATTACCTTTTCAACAACAGAGAAAGCTTGTCATAGCCATCTTCATCATAAAAGAACTACGTAGTTCATACTATACTAAAATATAACCTAAAACACTCAAAAGCCTTTAAAGAGTAAAGACATTTTAACTGGCAACATCGAGCCATGATCAAAGTAAAGTACCAAATGACCATTGCCTTTTAGTGTAACACAATTCAAAATAGATATCAATAAATTATCTACGTATAGTTTTATTTTCCTTCAATGACATTATAAATTTCCATACAAATATTTCAAGGTCTCTAAACAACATAATGCACTAGTTCTACAGTCATTTTAAGACGGGAAATGTATTTCCATATAAACTTCTGATAGTGTCAATGACCCAAATCCTAGGGTTGACTCTTTCTTCCCAAGGCTTAATCATCCCAACCGAGTACAAAGAAACTAAGGAGAAAAATTTACAACTTTTGTAGGGTATTGACTATGCCAGGGCCTTTCCTATGCAGCCTACATTTGTTAAAAGAAAATTTTGACAGCACCAAAATTAGAACTCTGGAAATCAGCAGACTAGCATATGGCACTTATTTCCTTACAAATCCTCCCCAAACATATGATGGCAAGCTGCTGCTTTGCAGTCCATGTTACATCAGTAAGTGTATGAAGAGGAGTAGCAATATCTTCTGACATAGTCATCAAAAGGGTTCTGCACTCTGCAACATTCAGGTTTTATGGTATTAAACTAAAGAATAAAAATTCTGTGCAGATAATGGAACTGCGCATGCATGTATGATATATAAATTAATTTCCAAAAGAATTTATCTACACTATTACTCTCAATTTGGCTTATGTATCCCTTAAAATGTTCACAACGTAACATGGTTAATCAGAAAAAAATTATCTACATTATTACTCTCAATTTGGCTTATGATATCCCTTAAATAGGGATATCATAATCTGCGAATACAAGAAAATTGTCATCTTTGCATTAGATGGAGTACTTAATGACATCTGATCAGTGTGAAATTTGATGTGTATGATCATTACAATTTGATGCTCGCAACCCAATAGTAAGACTCGAGATTTATGTTCCATCATAAGTTTTATGTTCCATGCAAATGTTTGGTCATGCCAACAATGCAGTGTGCAAAGTTGGAAAAATCAGAAGAGTGACTGAAATGAAAGAATGGAAAAGATTTGTTCTCATTGATTTTCCTGTCTATTGTTTTGTTTATGTAAATTATCTAGTTACTATTATTTTAACTAGTTATTTTATGCATAGTATTCGCTGCAGAGGATTAAGAAAAGGGCTTGAAAAAGCGGGGAAATAAATGTTGATTACTTTTGTTGATAGATCCCAACCGACTAAATATACATATGATTCCATTACTAGAGACATACCTTTTTCTTTATTAGTAAAGAACTGATATGCTACTAGCTTTAGGCAATGCGGAATATGGATTTTATAGATTCAACTTTCAAGGTTCCAGAAGAAAGCTTGTTAAAGTTTTTCTAGACATAAAACACTAAGTTGGACATTTATAATGCTCTTCACACACTAGTTAGGGCAAGATTATAATTTGACCTAGTTGGCACTATATAACTATTTATGCCAACTACTTTCCACCTAAAATATGTCTTAGGCATGAATTCCGATGTAGTAAATACAATCATATGCAGAATATGAGTGTACTTTCAGTGCCATATTTTTTGTATTAAACCAAAACTTCAAACAAGCAATCTACTATATGATTGTATTTACTACATCGGAATTCATGCCTAAGAAAATGTGTTAAATATGCTTTAAATATTTTACACAAAAACTCTTTCAACTCATCTGGATCCAATCAAAGGGCTTTATGTTCCTGTCAAATTGTGGGATCTTGTTCTCACTTGACTGACACACTAATTATGTAGAATTTAACAATCCCCACATAGGATGTTGTTAAGAACTAGAAAGTGAGAGGGTCATTTGGGTGCTTTGATTGGCTTAAGTAAGGGCATTTTAAGAACTTTATCACAACAAATTGTAGTTAGTAGCTCAACTTTGGAGTGAGGAGTTGTTGGTAACTGATAATGGATTCATAGGGATATTCTAATTATTTCCATGTAACTGAAGTTTATTAGATGGTATAAGTGGTGCAACTCACATGTGGCGCAGGCATTGAATTACTTAATGAAAACTCTTTTATTTTCACTCTCTTATTCCCTCTCTTTTCTCATTTCTTCTTGATCCTTCTTCCCAAATTTTCCCTTTTATCAACTGGTATCAGAGCAATTAGATCCAAAGATGGCTTGTCCATAAGCTATCAAAGTAGTAGTAGATCAATTGTGAACAGAATTGGATAACCAAATGACAGCAATGGAACAGCAATTATATGGGCTTCAAGAGTTCGTCAGAGGTCTGTTGTTATAGTTTACAAAATTGATGAGCCATAATTAAGACAAAAGAGGTGTAGAAACATAGCATGGTAATGGAGATTATCATTTTCCTACTAGATTTACTAAAATCAATTTTCCAACAAAGAAGTGAACGAATGGATTTCAAAGTATGAAAGATTCTTCCTACTTTATAGAACTCCTAAAGATGGCAAGGTAACTCTCACTAGTCTATCTCTTGATGAAAATGCATACAAATGGTTCTAGAACCTTCAAAAGAGCATGAATGGTAGATTAACTTCGGTGAATTTAGTGGAGGCAACTAAGATAGGATTTGGGTCCATTTATGATGATCTAATGAAGGAATTGATGCAACTAAAACAAAAGGTTAACTTGACAAAATTTCAAGAAGCTTTGGATAACCTTGTTTGTCATGTTGAATTAACTAAAGGACAAAAATTAAGTCATTATTCGATAGGGCTTAAACTCAAGTTAGTTGTAGGGGTGAAGTTATTCCACCCTAACACTTTACTGGATGCCACTATATTGGCTAAACTGCAAGAATTTAATGCTAAATTAATGCAAAAAAGACTGGTAGCCAGATAAGTACTAGTGGAGTTAAAGGAAGAGGTATGTTATAATGGAAGTTCTAGAAGTTGGAATACATCTAAGTTAGGAGGGGCAAATATAAAAAATCAAAGAAATGCTATAGGAAGGATTGATCAAAAAAGAATTTTGGGGAAGCATTAAAACAAAAGCCTCTGTTACTTTTCTCATGAGAAATACTCATCTAGACATAATTGTACCAAAAACTAAAAAAAGATGCAAATCTTCTTGATGGCTATGGACAAGGATTAACAAGAGAGTGAAGTGACTATGTTAACTATAACCCATAGAAGACAATCAACAAATAAAAGGGAATCAGATGGGAGAACCAATTATTTCTTTTAATGCTTTACAAGGCACCTCTACTTACCTTATATTAAGGATTACTAGATAGGTAGGTCAAAGGGTATAACCCATTTTAGTTGATACAAGAAGTATACAGAACTTGATCAAAAATTTAATAAGGAAGCATAGTGGAAGACAAGAACCATAGAAACCATAAGTGTCACAATAGTAGATGGCAATAAGATGCAAGGAAGAAAGATGTGTGAAGGGCTAAAATAGGTAACTCAAGGAGTGGAGTCTAAAATTCATGCATTCATCATTCCATTAATAGGTTGTGACATAATGTTGAGAATGCAATGGCTAAGAACCTTAGGGTTCATCAAGCTAGATTATTTAAAACTTGGTGATAGAATTTTAGCTAAAAAAAAACAGAGGTCAAAAGCATTGCTACAAAGGAACATAGTAATAAGGTAGTCAATGATGCAAAATTATAGAAACTAGTTCATGCTCACCCTGAATCTCTCATGCAAAATGCCCCATCAAATTCTATAACATCATTTTATGCTATCAAGGTAGAAGGGGGTAATGTAATAATTGAACGTCTAGAACAACTTTTGGCAGAGTTTAGGGAGGTGTTTGAGGGACCCAAAACACTTCCACCTACTAAGCAGCATCATGATCACTTCATCATTTTAAAAGATGGATCCAATCTAGTTAACATCAAACCTTATAGATATCCCTCCACACAAAAGGATGTTACTAAGAAAATGATAAATGAGATGCTAGAATAAGGGATTATTTAAAGGAGTTCATCCCTTTTGCTTCACATGTTGTCTTGGTAAAGAAGAAAGATGGCAGCTAACGAGTGTGTGTGGATTATAGATCCCTAAATAAGCATACTGTTTGGAGCATATTCATAATTTCTTTAATAGAAGATTTGTTGGATGACCTGGGAAAGGATATAACTTACTTTCAATTAGATCTACAAGTAAGGTATCACCAAATTCACATGAGAGATTAGGATTTGTACAAAACAGCTTGTTATACTCATTCAAGGCAATTTGAGTTCTTGGTTATGCCCTTGGGGCTAACCAACACACCTATAACTTTTTAAGAGCCTACGAACGTGATATTTGAGAAGCAATTGAGAAAAATTTTACTTTTTTTTTATAACATCCTTAAATGCAGTAACAATGAACAAGAACATCTGTTACACTTAAGAAGTATGCTAAACATTTTAAGAACCCATTAGTTTTATATGAAAAGAAGCAAATGTGCATTTGTTATGAGAAGCACTAAGTAAATGAGGTGCTTACAAATCCTCAAAAGGTTAAGGCAATAGTAGATTGGCCTAATCCTTCTTATGTCAAACAACTAAGGAGCTTCTTAGGGTTAGTAGGATACTACAAAAGGTTCGATAAAAGTTACAATGTTATAGCCTGGCCTTTGACTAATTTGCTTAAAAAAATGCATTCCAATGGAGTGAAGATGCTAAAAAGGCTTTCTAAAATCTCAAATCATCCTTAACTAATGCTCCAATGTTGGCATTGCCTAATCTAGAGAAGCCTTTCCAAGTAAAGACTAATGCCTTTAGTACAAGGGTTGGTGTTGCCCTGCTACAAGAAAAACACCTAATTGCATGCATCAGCAAAGTCCTCTCTTCTAGAAATAGGTTACTTTCAGTGTATGACAAGGAACTCTTAGTTGTTTGTGTATGCTATGGAAAAGTGGTAGTAATACCTTAGCATCCAACCCTTTGCCATTTTAATTAATCAACAAAGCCTCAAATACTTGCTAAAACAAAGTTTGTCAATTCTAGTACAGTATAATTGAGTGACCAAGCTCATGAGAATGCAATATGAAATTTGTTACAAGGAAGGAAAAGAAAATCTAACTGTTGATGCCTTGTCCAAAGCTCATCATGGGGAATTACTTTAACTTACTGCTTTCTCTATTTCTACGTAATTATAGGAAGAAATTAAAAGGAAATAGGAGGTGGATCTGTTCTTGAAACAAGTAATACAACTACAAGTAAATGCTTTAACTTTTCCCAATTTTAACTAAAATGGGAAGGTTGACAAGGAAAAATAAATTGGTGACGAGTAATGAAGAAGCTCTCAAGAATGACATTTTACAATGGCTTCACTCTTCACCTGAAGGAGACCATTCAAGAATTAAAGTAATGTGGAAGAGGGTGACGGCTGTCTTTTATTGGAAGGTTTGCTAAAGGATATCAAAGAGTTCATTAAGAATTGTGAGACTTGTTTAGGATGTAAATATGAAACTTCACCCTATCCTAGCCTCCTTCAACCTTTACCCATACCTAATGGAGTTTGGTAAAGTGTGGCAATGAATTTTGTTAAGAAATTGCCTAAATCAAATGGGAAAGATATTATTTGGGTTATGAGTGATCATTTAAGTAAGTAAGCCCATTTTATGGCTATGGCACACCCATTTATACCTTCTTAATTGGCTCAACTCTTTCTAGATAATATATAGAAATTACATGGAGCTCCAGCCAATGTAGTCTATGTTAGAGATCTTATAGTCACTCACAAATCTTGCCATGAGTTCATTAAGAAGTTTAGCTTGGCAAGCCCCTCAAGACTAGTGCAAGTGGCTACCCTTAGCTAAATGGTTGCATAATACCACTTTCCACTCTTCAATTAGGACTAACCCTTATGAAGTCATGTATGGGCAAGCACCCCCATTCATATTCTATATATCTTGCAAGATTCAACAATGGAGGTTATAAACAAAAGCTTTATTGTTAGATAGTCTATATTGTAGAAATTACAATAGAATTTGTCATTAGCTATCCAAAAGATGAAACTACAAGCTTAAAAGAAGAGGTATGAAGGAGAATTTCAAAAGGGTGATTAGGTATTTTTGAAGTTGCAACCATTTAAACAGCATTCGATAGAAAGGAGAACTACTAGGAAATTGACAATTAGGTACTTTGGTCCTTATGATATTGAGAAGGTAGGACCAATTACCTATGCACTAAGGCTCCCTCTTGTATCTCGAATTCATTTAACCTTCCATGTATCTCTTTTAAAGAAGTGCCTTGACCCTTCTATTAGACCATACCAATTGCCTAATGTATAGGGATCAATTTCTACCAAGACGAAACCCAAAGCTATCTTGGATAAGCACATCACTCAAAAGCGTAATAAAGCTATAACAAAGGTCTTAATCAAGTGGAAAGATGAGATGGAGGAAGAGGCGACTTAGGAGATTCTGTTTAACATACAAAGATGTTGAAAATCAAAGTTTTTGTCCTCTGAATTCATTCATTTCACAATGCACTTTAGGTACATAAATAATAGTGATGGTTACAAACAAAATCCATCTAATCCCACAAAATAAGCAATCAAAATAAATGAAAAGTAATAACTCCTAATTAGCAAGATACAAAGGAGATAAATTAGGAAATAAATAGGAAAGTTGACTATAAAACAAAATAAAACACATGCTCTTTAACACTCCCCCTCAAGTCAAGAAGTAAATGTTATCATACCTAGCTTAAAGCTCAACTTTTCAAATTTCATTCTTACAATAGCCTCGGCAAGTCAACCACTTGAGCATTAGTTAGAGTGTAAATTAACTCCATCATTCCTAAATCAATATTCTCCTTAATGAAATAACAATCAATCTCAACATATTTAATTCTATCATAATGTATGAGATTTTTCACGATGCCAAAGTAGCCATATTATCATATAGAACTTCCACAGGGCCTTCAATACACAATTTAAGTTCTTTACGAAGCCTATTAAGCTAAATACTTCACATATTCCAAGTGCACGGGCACAAAATTCTACTGCAACCCTACTCTTGGATACTAAATTGCTTCTTGCTTCTCCAAGTGACTAGGTTACCCCATACAAATTCATAGTACTCGTAGTTAACCTTTTATCTGTCATAGACCCAACCTAATCTACATCTGAGTAAACTTTTACTCTTTTATACATTCCCTTTTTAAAGAATAAACCCTCAGTGTCAACTTAAGATACCTTAAAATTCTATGAATAGCCTCTAAATGCTCCTTATTAGGCTTATTCATAAATTAACTGAGAGCACTCACTAGAAAGTTGATATCAAGCCTTACGTGATATAGGTAAATCAACTTTTCCACAAGTCTTTAATACGTCTTAGTATCCACAGGAGCAAAATCTTGCTTTAGGCCAAGTTTGTCATTAGCTTCCATAAGGGTGTCAATTGGTTTGCATCCCAACATACCACTTTCTTCTAATAAATCCAGGGCATGTTTCCTTTAGGACATAATTATGCCCTTTTTTTATCTTACAACTTCCATAAGGTCCTTCACTTCAAACTCAATTATAAGAGACTTGTTCAGCCTCCTTATTTCGTCCAAGTAGTCCCTTGTAATAATGATGTCATCAACATACACAATTAGTATCGTTGATTTCCCATTAGAGGTAACCTTAATGAACAAAGTATGATTTATTTGGCATTGATTATACCTATAGCCTTTAACAACCTTTGTAAATCTTTCAAAACGTGACCAAGATGACTATTTTAAGCCATATAATAACTTATGAAGTGTGCACACTTATTTGTGGTTACTACTTGATTCAAATACATGGAATATTCCCATATAAACCTCCTCTTCCAGAACCCATTCAAAAATACATCCTTTATATCAAATTGGTAAAGAGGCCAAATAAGATTAAAGGCAAAAGATAGTAGTATTTTAATGGTATTGAATTTGGCTACTAGGGGAAATGTCTCTTGAAAGTCAATGCCATAGGTTTGTGTGGACCCTTTGGTGACAAGTCATACTTTGCACTGGTTGATACTTCCATTTGGGTAATATTTAGCTGTAAAAATCCACTTACAATCTACTATGGTTTTCCTTTCAGGTAGTTTAGCAACTTCCCAAGTCTTATTTTTCTCCAATGCATTCATCTCTTCTTGTATGGTAGCTTTCCACTCTAGAATTTGTACCATTTCATAAACACTTTTAGGTAATTTCTCAATTGTATACATTTGCTGCAAAGGTTTGCAAAGTAAAAGATAATCTATCATAAGAAATATAGTTACTTATTAGGTATTTGACATGTCATCTTACCCCACCTCCTTAGAGAAATAGGAATGTATAAGTTTGCCAAAGTTTCCTCAAGTTTATGACTTAAAATTAAAGGAAATGAATGGTCTTGCTCAGAGGGTGCACACTGTTGCTCTTCCATGCATCGTTGTTCCTTTTTTTTTTTTTTAATTTGAGTAAACCAATAGTTCCTTCTACTCAATAACATTAGGACAGGTCTCAAGTTCATTTATAGTGGATGATTGCTTCTCAAGGATATAGTCAAGTATGGACAAAGGTTGAAAGTAGGATAGGATAGTAAATAGTCTTAGGTTTAGGTGGATGAGTAGGTTCAATGTTGTCTCGAAACAGCCATTAATTCTTGTGTGTTAAGATATTAAGTCTCCCCCTAAATAGGTGTATTGGCATAAAAGGTTAG